>CM034155.1:376206424-376457255 GCA_019776745.2 Taxus chinensis | reverse complement strand
AATTTCCTTCTCAGCCTCTTACTTGAGCCTCCTCATTTTTTTGGTTTCGAGATCACTTCATCTCTCTAGTTTCATTTTGTTCCATTGTTGTTCTCTAAACAACTAGCTTAGCATAATACAAAATCAATTCTAGATTAAGTTCATTTGAAACTTGCTTCTACTTAGAGTTAGGTTTTGTTTCATCACAGGAAGAATAGGTCCTAGAATTTTAGGTGTGTCTTGTTGTATCCATAAAACAATCCTGCTAGGAATCACATAGCCAAGCTATGTTCTCATGCGTTATCTCTCCTACTTACACTCCATTCGGTTTACCTCCAAGCTACCACTGTTCAAATATCTTCTCCTGCTACCGTTGTCTCATTGTCATCGTTCTAGATTCATGAGAACACGAAGGAACAAAGAGATCACATTGAGGTGACAAGCTACAATATAATTTGATTTAACTCTATTCTGCAAACTCCATGTTTGAATTGTCAAAGTTGTAGTTACAATATATCAAATAGAGTAGCGAATCATTTCATTTTAGCTAAATTTTGATTTCAATATTATTGGGGAATTTTTGGGGAATGATAGATTCTGAGAAGCTATGATTTATTTCTCACTTCTGAGGTAATATTGGAGGTCTTTCAATCAAATTAGTTAGATATTTATATTTGTATCAACTCACAAGTGCACAGGAAAATAACTACATCTTGCTACCTTACTTGTTTTAGCTTTATTCTTAGATTAGTTACTTGTTATCTGAATTTATTAGATTAGTTGCTCTTTGAAATCGTTCAAGTTTTATATCTCTAAAAATACAAAAAGAACAAGCATAGTGTAGATTCATTTTCATAAATAGTTTACTTCATTTATTTAAGTTTGGTTATTTCTTGCATGACTATTACAGGATCAAGAGAGCCCAGGGGTTACATATTCGAACAAGTGATACCCCAACCGAATATCTGCATGGCATTAGACGATATAGATCAAGGTCTTACGATCCATGTCTTCTAAACAACCAAAAACCCGCAAGAAATTAGTGAATAGTTGAGAAAGTTAAACATCGAAGATGACAAAGCATACAAATTCTAGTCAAATCAACCCTATTATAGATTACCTTGGCAGGATGTCTATATGACCATACAAGAACTCGAAAGAGAGAAAATATTTGGTTATGATCCATTAGTTCCTCAGCCAAACCCAGGAGACCTCCTCATTGACATAGACATAGGTTTACGCATATAAGTTGCTAGGAAACTCATGAGGTATTCTGAGAAGATCGCACAACTCCTTATATTCAACATAGAGGATGAAAAATATTATGACTATTGGATAGTTGGAAGAAGATATTGATTCTTTATATGTCCATAAAAGGTCCTCAGTAACCACAAACTCATGGTTGTCGATCCTCTGGTTCCACAACCTAATGGGCATGCTAATCAATTAAGAATTGACACCAATTTATGTACACTGGTATTTAGATCCTCACCACTCCTGTCGGATATCATTACACAGTTTTCTATGTTGAATAGAGAAACCGAATCAAGCTAATATTTTCTAGGTTAGACCAGAAAAGCACCCATAGTTTCCTGTAATTTCACTACAACTCTCACTCCCACTTTCATGAACCTATCTGGAAATATATACGAAGCACCTACAGGTAACTTTCCACGAATACAACAACCAACAGATAGGATCTCGACGTAGCTCAACATTGATTGGAGACTCTGAACAGCTATAGTGTTCAATCAATCCATAACACCAGTTCAAGTTAGGAGATCCTTCTTTGCTTTAGATTCACATATCCCGTTATTTCATATCAAGGATATAGGATTGCCCAACTAATTTTTCCATATCTGGATATATTTCATTTCCACTGGTTGTCTTGGCATGACCTCGGGAGGTCAGGTATGGAGAAAGGGAGGTTGGGTACAGAGAAAGGCTGCTTGATGATTCTCATCCTCACCTTTCACTTTTCTATCATACAAAATTGGTGAACCTGACGTAAAACTAACAACTACTCCTTTTTCATTTCCATTTCTTTCATCCACCTTCACTCTTTCCTATTATTTTGCGGGTATTTATATACCCCTATAATATGTCAGGATACAATGCATACGATAGACCTCTCTCAGGTCTCGAAGCATATTATTGTCAAATGAGTAGACAACAGTCACCCTCGCTTTCTGCATGGGCTGATAACTACTCAAGCAACTACTTGTCATCACAAAATCCTCCTCAAAGAACTAGCTCTAATTCTTCATTCCAAATTGAGGAGTTGGACCAACTTACAAAAACACAACAACCAGAGCCCTCAAGCTCTAAAAATATGACGTTTACTGGAGAATCCATTTCATCTCCTTGGTTTTCATCTAGACCAAAAATTAGTAGGCAGTCAGATCCACTCCCAGTTTTGGATGAGTACTTAGCACACTATGCTAGAAGTGAACAATGCTTCCAAAACATATACCCACCTATAGGGATTTTGCAAACACAACCCGACACTCTGCTCCAAGAAAACACCCCCATTACTCCACCTATGGAAAATACTCTTGGTGAAGTTTGGTAGAGTAACGATCAATTCATAGCAGGGTACCATACCTCTCGAAAACCTTAAGGGGTTTCGTAACAACCACCATGACAGAACACTATATCGTCACCAATCGAAGTCATCTTGACTCTAGTTGAAAGGGGTAGAGGGCTAGAAATTGCTCAAGCAAATAAAGCTTCACACTCGGGACAAGCAAGAACTCCCAACTCTCCATATCATCCTAGCCAGGTTGACTTCCTTACAGGAACAAACATGTTAGGCATGCCTCCTCAACAATCATATATCTATCCACAACAAACACCAACTAGAACCACATTTTCAAATGTTGCTCTAGTTGAAAATATGATACCTCCTGGTTTAGTACCAAATAATCCATATCAGAGCAATGCTCCTCACTACTTAAATATTTATTCAAAATCACCACAGGGAGATATGTTCTCTTCTCCCAGGATGTTCACTCAACCACAGGGGTTTCCTTATGCCCATGCAATAACATATGCTATGCCATATCAACAACCCGTTCCACCTCCGCTCCCTCAATAGGCACCATCTATGGTTGAAACTTATTCGGTAGGGACTTACTCAGAATATTTAAAAGAGCCTTTAGATTTCACAGTACGAAGCTTCATGCTTCCAAGACCTCTTCCCGATTTGCCTAAATTCAAGGGGGAGGGAGATCGAAATGCACATATCAAGGCATATGCCATGGCCATTTGAGAACTGCTCCCTTGGGATGCGGTTGTTGCTAAAATATCCCCTAAAACCTTGGAAGGCATTTCCCTTGATTGGTATTATAGAATACCTGAATCCTCGATACACTCATTCAAACAACTTTTGTTTGAATTCATCAAAGCTTTCAACATGAACAAGCTATTAAGAATGGGCATCAGGGAATTCTTACACATTAAACAAGAGCACAATGAATCTGCTGCCCATTTCATTCAAAGATGGTGTACAGTCCTTTACTCTTAAGCAAGTGCTCCAAACATGGATAAGATTGAACTATGAAATTTATTTCTTCATTCTCTTAGCAAAGAGATAAAGGAAGAAGTCCAGAAGTTACCGCTAAGGACTTATGATGAAGTACTTGAGAGTACTCTCCGAATCGATCAAGCGGTGATAGAAAGTGGTCGTAAGACTTATGAAACAAAGGGGAGATTAATCACTCCCAATCAAAACACTACTACTTATCCCAATATGGGAAATACCAATCAAGGACCCAAGATCCTTAACAAAAACCATGGGGTTACAACAGATGGAGTCACTGATCAAGTCAAAAGACCAAATGTTGTGAACACCCCGACACCTGCTAACAATCAACGCAATAATAAAATTACTCAAGCAATCAGTACGGTGGATTTTAATTGTCCACCACAACCACAAAAACAACAACAACAGTAGAAAATCTAGTCACAAGGCCTTGCCCGAGGCCCAGATGGATATCAAAACCAAAACCAAAGGCAACAACCTCAAAATTACAATTATAACAATCAACATCCCAATCAAAACTTTGGGCCACAAAAAGACTTAAACCAACGACCACAGAACTATAATCCCAATTTATACTGCGTCTTCCACAAAATCTGAGGTCATGATATTAGGACTTGCCATGATTACAATAAATTCTTGGAGCGTTTACTAGAAAATCAAAGACAACTCTTTGGAGATATGTTTCTGGAAAATTCTATACCAACATCACCAAATACCTACCAGGGATCAGTTTCTCCTCAAAATTAACCTCTCAAGATTTTCAATGATCCTCTCCCAAATCATTCTAGAAACAACGGGTTAGATCCAAGTGGAACAAACAAAGGTTTCATAATGGGAAACAACAACCATGAAGCTTCAACTTCATTGAATCCAATGGTCGCACCCCAATTAGGAACTCGACCACAATCCAAGATAGTTGGACTGGTAGAATTAGACACCGAGTTGAAAGTAGAAACTATAACAAGAACATGGGACTACTCTTCTCATCTAGTTCCAACCTATTCACTAATACCAGACAACACTCATCAAACACCAGTAAAACTAGTAGGTGCCTATGATTTGATTAATAACTTAACAAAGACCTTCTCTCACATTTCCTTTTTCAATTTGTTGAAGAACTCTCCCACTCACAGAGCTGCTCTCTTAGAAGCATTAGGTGTCGGTCATCTCATCAACATCACCCCTCCCCGTGAAACTCAAGTAAACCATGTAGAATTTGACGTCTACCCTCCAGGGAAGCCAGATAGGGATACCAAGTTTATATTCGACCTAAGTAAAATGCCAACGGATGCTGAAATCTCACGTAGAGGCAATCCACCCTTGCATTTGCATGTCTAGGTTTATAACAACTACATTAAGCGTGAAATGATTGATGACGGGGCAGCAATTAACATAGTCCCCTTCACTTTTCTTCAAAAGCTAGGATATGGAGAAACGAACTGTTCCTCGACACGAAACACGCTAAGGAGCTATGATAGCCTCAAGGCAACTTCAATTGGGACTATAGTGCTACCAGTCACTTTAGGACCCAAAAAAATCCTCAGCGAATTTTATATTATAGATCGGGAAACCAACTATAATATGATTCTCGGTCTCCCTCAGATACATCGCATGAAGGAAATCCCTTCCACGTTATTCCAAGAAGTAATATTTCTACACATAGGAAAGGTCTTTGTAGCACAAGGCGACCCAAAACCTTTCGACATACACCTAGCAAACTTTAAGAAAAGACCTGATGTCCATTCTAAATTTGAGCTCCCAAAAAATTAGCTCAACAAACCATTCAATACAAACCCAGAAGTGAAGCTAGCGCCTACAACAGAACTAGAAGTCACAAACTTAATCAAAGGTGTCCCAACAATCAAAGATGATTCTATCACTATAGAAACAGTTTCACTAGGAACCACTACAAAAATTATCAAATTACTGGAGAAAGATCTACCTATTCTCCTACCATTTGATTCTATGGGTATAGGACATACCCTAAGAATTGGTTCCATACCTGCGGACAAATTTTGTATGGTGGAAGTAATTGAGACAAGGGAAGTAGAGACTAAAAGGTGTCCTAACTTCCATTTTTCCAAATTATTATTAGACTCTCCACTTTGATGGAGTAAAATGTTGTTTCGGTGTTGGGGCAGGCGTGATTCTTACTTCGCCCAAGGGAAATGTTCTACCTTCCACTTTCAAATTAAAATTCGAGTGCACAAACAACGGGGTTGAATACGAAGCCCTCCTTATTCACCTTATCATTTCCAAAAGGATGGACATTAGTAATATCAGAGTACTTGGAGACTTGCAATTAGTTGCAAACCAACTATCAAAGGTATATGAGACTAGGGTTAAACACCTGCAACTCTATAAAATGGCAGTACTAAAACTAATGAAGGGATTTTAATTCATATCAATTGAAGCAATCCCTCAAGAAAAAAACCTTCTCGTTGATTATGTAGCAACCCCAGCTTCCTGATTCACTCCAAGTAATGAACTGGAAAATACCAATTTCGTGGTATCAATACATACTGAACCTTCAGTTCGTAAAGTACCAATAATCCCGATATCAACACATGTGGAAGTTGAGAATAAGTCTACCACTTTAGATCACTTTGATAGTGACAAGGCGACCCTTGAATATCTAAACACCTTTTCAGAGCTCCATCTCACTCATTCCATAGTTGATTTCTCTCTAATTCCATGCTCCTCTTCCTATTTTGGAAATCCCATGATAGAATCTCCCCCGTAAGAGAATCTAAAAATCTATGAGGTGGAGAGTGAAGGGATTTTTTAACCACCCCCAACCCCTCCTGCGTTTGAGGAAGGAAATGTCTCCTTAATCGAAGGAACCATAGACATAAATATCAGAACAAAGGAAGAACCAAAGATTTTGAAGTTGGGATCTTCTTTAACTCTAGAGGAGATAGAAATACATACTCAGATCCTCAAATAATATCAAAAGGCTTTTGCATTTAGTTATAAAGAAATGACGGGAACTGCACCACATATTTCTGTACACAATCTTGTCACCAAACCAGATGCAAAGCCAATCAAGCAAAAGTCAAGACCACTGAAGCCAAAAGTGGCTCTCATGGTGAAAGAAGAAGTGATGAAACTCCTCCAAGTGGGGTTCATCAAGCCAGTTGAATATTCTCAATGGCTATCTAATATCATCCCCGTTCTAAAAAAGAATGGGAATATATGCATTTGCATAGACTTTCGGGACATTAACAAAGCCTGTCCCAAAGATGACTTGCCTTTACCATCCATCGATGTTATTGTTGATGCAACAACTGGATTTGAGCTGTTGTCCCTCATGGATGGGTTCTCAGGATATAATCAGATTAAAATATCTGAGGAAGTTCAAGCCAAGACCATGTTTATAACTCCTAAGGGAACCTACTATTATGTTTTCATGCCATTCGGTCTTAAGAATGCTAGCGCTACATACCAACGGGAAATGACATACATATTCCATGACCTTATTCACAAGATTGTGGAATCTTATGTAGATGACTTTCTGGCCAAGGAAACAAAGTGTTGTGATCACCCAGAAGTGCTCTGTATCATTCTCTCGTGATTGATCAAATATGGCATCACATTGAATCCAGAAAAATGTGTATTTGGTGTAACAAGAGGCAAGCTTCTAGGTTACATTATATTGTCACGAGGGATTGATGTCGACCTGGCCAAAATCCAAGTTGTTCTTGAAATGATTCCACCATCAGATGATTCTGGTATCAGATCATTTCTTTGGAAACTCAGTGCCATTCAAAGGTTCATCTTGGACTTAAGTTTTTCTGTTCATCCAATCAACAATTTATTAAAGAAATATTATATCATTGATTAGACCAATGAATGCAACAAGGCCTTCAAAGCAGTTAAACGATTCTTTTTATCTCCTCCCACACTAATTCCTCCTATACCAGATCATCCTTTGATCTTGTATTCATGGGCTACAAATGTCTCACTAGCCTGCATGTTGGCTCAAGAAGATGATGATAAAAAAGAACGTGCAGTTTACTTCATTAGTCATACATTTCTCGACTATGAGACACGTTACACACAGGTAGAAAGGTAATGCCTTGCCATAGTCTTTGCGACAAAACACTTAAGACATTACATGCTAAATCAAGAAACAAGGGTGATCATCAAGATAGATCACTTACATAAATTCCTCACACAAGGGTCTTTTTCTAAAAAGGATAGAAATTTCATAACCTTAATGGGTGAATTTGAACTAAGATTTGTGAACCAAAAATCCATTAATGGGTAAATCATTACAGACTGGTTGGCTGACAATCCATTAAATGGAGGTGATCTGGTAGATCTATACTTCCTCGATGAGTGTGTATGTTTTGTCGAGACCAGGCCCCCATCATTGCATGTCCTTAGTACACTGACATAATCAATTCCATCATGGACCACACATACCTAGAAGTGGCCATATCTCAACAAAGAAGGCGGTTACACATTATCATTGCTAAATACATCATCTTAGAATAGGTGCTCTATCGGAAATCCTTCGATGGAATATTGTTAAGATGTGTTGACATGGAAGAATCCGTAAGGATTCTTTACGAATCCCATAGTGGGGTATGTGGAGGCCACTTTGGAGGACATGCCATTGCTCGTAAGATACATCAAATGGGCTATTTCTAGCCCACCCTAGAACATGCCGCATTAGATTTTGTGCACAAATGCCACAAATGCCAAGAATTCTCCCATGAGATTCACATACCGGCATAGGCTTTGCAACCAATCGTAACCTGTTGGCCCTTTTCCACGTGGCGCCTAGACTTGATAGGAAAATTCTCTCCCTCATGAACATATGGCTGTAACTTCATAATCACCACCACATAATACTTTACAAAATGAGTAGAGGCCATGCCTCTCACTACCATACCAGGCTCTGTAATTGCTAAGTTTATTCTAAATCAAATCATTTGTAGGTATGGTGTCCCACAAGTCATTATCTCAGATAATGGAACATCCTTCAAGAACAATGAAGTCTATGAACTATGTAGTAAATTCAAGATAAACCATCACACGACTTCTCTTTATTACCCCCAACCCAATGGACAGGTTGAAGCCACAAATAAAACATTAAAAACCATTTCTCTTCAAAATAGTTAAGGACAACAAACAGGATTGGAATTTAAAGCTATACCCAGCCTTATGGGCCTATCAAACATCAATAAGAACACCGAAATGGGCAAACCCTTTCTCATTGGTATTTAGAGCCGAAGCAGTTCTACCAATAGAAGTCAAAATACCTAGCCTCCGCATCTCATTATAAGGGATCTTAGGAGAAGAAGCCTATAGAGAGGCACGACTCTCTCAATTAGAAATCCTTGATGAGGCAAGGTTAAATGTCGAGAAAAGGCACAGAGTCTACACTGACCTACTGTACTGGAAATATAACAAGAAAGTCTACGAATGAGAAATATACGAGGGTGATCTCATTCTAAGACTAGATAACCGAATTGATAAGAAAACCAACGAAGGAAGGAAATTCCAGCCTAAGTGTCTAGGCCCATATTGAGTCATGAAGGACTACGGAAATGGTACAATCTCTTGTGTACACTAGAAGGTGAGGAATTCAATGAAACTATTAATTGCTTACATCTTAAATGGTTTTACACATAAGTCATCAGCATCACCATTCGTATATGATGTTAACCTGCATTGCATTAGTCATTTAGTTAATTCATTTTGTTCACTCATTTCTTAAATGTTGTGGTCAAGGAACTTATTCTTAAGTAATTTATTACAAGCTTCTGAAGATATTGGCAAAAGTATTCAAATCATATCTCTTAAATTTTTATGATATCATTAAATGATTTCGAAATCATCTCATCAATTCGATAGATAAAATATTGAAAAAAATCATACCAAGGCATGCATACTTGGTCATACTCATTTTTTCTACAAGGTTAAGTTGTTCTTACCTACGGTCTATTCTAGACACTTCTTGGTGTCACATCTATCCCTCTTACGTCTCTTTGAAACAAGGATACTCCAAAATTACAAGATCACAAATGTCAAAGTCAAATTGAATCCAAAATACTAAACAAACAAAATATTTTATTTTAGATACTTCTTTGCCCTACCAATCTTCGGTGATGAGCCCGCATCTCTTACTAGTGATGTGAGGTTGGGAAAAGAAAGAAGTGCCCTTACTCGCCTATGTCCTTCCTTCGGTGATAAGCCCATACTTCTTACTAGTAGCATGGGGCAAGGCATAGGGGGTCCATTCACACAAATTAATAAACCTCAGTGTTTTAAAATTCAAAACAAAGTGTATTGTTAAAATTGAAATTAAGCATCCAAGTTCCAAAGAGATCAAATCCTCAAAACCAGATTTTGTCAACCAAGTTTCCATTTATGGATCTAAGTCTAGATAAACTGAAAAGTAAGTTCCATTCTGAGCTATGTAGCAAGTTTGAGTAAGGTAAGTGTGTAGGTCTAAAATTGGTTTATGTCAATAGCTTTTCTTTCTCTCATCATTCTCATTCAATCAAACTCATACAATTTGTGCCCTTCCCAGCTCTTGGTGTTGAGCCCTTGCCACTTACTAGTTGTGTGGAGTTAGGAATGGGGAAATTTCATCTCATTATCACTACATATTCATCACATTTTGCCAAAACAAGAAGAAGAAACAAATATTGCCCAAAGAATCCAAAAGTTTAGTACTACAGTATGTTTGTATCATCTAATATTAGTATTACAAAAAAAAAACAAAAAGGGAAACATTTTGTTCATCATTTCTTATCAGTAGTCATCCATTGTATACATTTTGAAAAACATATAAAAATAGAGATTATAAAGCATCTAGTATACACATGAGAAACAAACCACAAAAAATTCTAGATACAAAGAAGATCTGAATCCAAAAAGATATATATATATATATCATGTTTTATATACAATGCCATCATGCACTAGGCATGGTCAAAACTCTCAATGAGCCCAAAAATACAAAAAAAACTTATATAAACATCTAGCAAAATCACTACAAAAAGACCAAACGGCCCCTCAATCCCTGTGGGATCCCTCAGAGGGTGCACGATCACGTCTAGGGCTCCTTCTACGACGACACTATCAATGAACTGAGTGCTTAGGATCATGGCCACTAGTTGTGGTCTCACTACGAGAATGGTTCCCCCTCATTAGGTGCTCAACAATATTGTATCCAGCTAGCTCAGTACAAAGGGAGGACACTAACTCTTCCACCTTCCAGACAGGGGAAAACACATCAGTGTCTGCTAGCTGCTGAAGGCTCCCCGACGTCCTCAGTAAGTTGAGCTTGGGTCTTCCCCAAGGGGAGCAACAGGGTATCCGCACACACCCAGTGAATCAAATCCCACCATTCCTGAGCATTTGCTGCAAATAAAAGTAGAAATAACAAGTTAGAAAATCACCAAAAACAAGAAAAAAAAAAAAAAAGTCAACTAACATCTCTAGCTAACAAAGTCGAGAGAAGAGTAGTAACTCACTCGGATCTCCAGGCATCCAGGTGGGGTCTGTAGAATATGTGCCTACTACTAAAAATGCTGCCAACTACAGAAGCTCCCCAAAATCTGGAACAAAACGACATCCCACCATGGACTCATCTTCTCCCTTGTGCCCTGGTGATGCAATCTCTCTAAGACCAAGGTCTCCTGCTATGCACTTTCCTCCACCCTCTCCACCCTCAAGATATCTTGAGTGTTATGCCACTCAGAATCACTATCATCCTCCTCGTCCATCCCACTGGCCTCACCTCCAATACCCTCTCCCTTCTTCTCCTCCTCAGTCTCCTCTCTGGTGAACTCCTCAAAGTCTGAGTCCACATCAATAGGATCATCTCCCTCTCCACTATGAGTAGGAGCAGCCCCAATCTGAAATAAGGGTGCTCGAGGAGCACCAGCTGCCCCTTGAGCATGAACCACCCACCTAACTGTAATAGGAACACCAAGAGTAACTGTGGTCCAACCTCGGTCTCCTTTAGGACCTCCTCGGGCCTCACGAATAGACCTGTACATTGGCCCCATTGGAGGGAGCATATCAACGTAGGGGAGGCCAAACTACTGAGGGACTCAATCAAATGGGTGGGTCTCCAACCTTCCTATCCCCATAGTAGAGCAGACAATAAATATATGTGTCTCCTCTCCCCATAGTCCTACAATGATCTGATATGGAGTGGCCTCCATTTCTACAGTAGTTAGTGAAGCCACTGGCTGATGTGGCATCCTGAGTACTATCATCCCCATCCACCTCACTGCCCTGACAGCCCCCAGATCCTCTGCTAGTACACCCATCCCATAGGGAATGATACGCTCATACACCCAACTCATAACTAGAGTAGGGTGACTCAGAGACTGCCCCTGTAACCTGACCACCCTGTATAAGTCATGATACATGGTCCCAAGAATTTCTAGTCCCCAAGCATAAATATGGCCATGAGCCTCAATCTATGCAATCACGGGAGACCAGTAGTATAATAGAGTATCTCCTCCCTTATCCCCAATCAACCGTGAGTCCAGAATACCCATAATGGCCTTACGGATGGTGGGGATAGGAGCAGTAGCAATAGACCGGACTTTCACCCCCTTCTTCGAACCAAAGAAGACAACATCATCTCCCATATAAGTATCCTACTTAACCATCAGAGACCTAGATCCTACTGTCTTAAGAGACAGCTGCCTCCCAAGAATCGGAACCCCTAATATGTGATAAATGTCCTCCAGGGTGATAGTCCACTCACCCCTAACACTTGGTAACCGGAAGTTATTCCAGTCTGCATCCCAATATGAGAATAAGTCACAAAATATGTGACTGGTAGAAGCAACATAAGGAACCTATGAAATCCTCAACATAACGGCCCTCTGCAGAGTGTCTCACTCTGTCTGGGTCAGTGAGTCTAACACTGCTAGGAGCCAATCACACTCCCTCTCTCTACTCCACCATATATACTCCTCCTTTTGCATCCACCCAAAAAAGAGAAAAAGAGAAAGTAACATAATCGAATAGGCAAGCTCATCAAAAACATAGAAAAATGTCAAAAATGCAAAAACAATTAATTTATACATCTTTGGTTAGTTTCTGTTCAAAATTGCCGCCTCGTGCAGAGCGGCAGTTCCGTGACCGCCACCTTCTGAGGTGGCGATCCTATGACCACTGCCATCATAACATGGTGGTGCCATGACTGCCGCTCTATACAGGGTGGCGGTCTTGTGCCGAATTAGTGTACGCCCATAAAGCCCTAAAAATGCTTAAAACAACAAAAATACATCATTTTTGACAAAATAAAAACCTACCCTATGGGCGCCCCCCTAGAGACTCATTTAACACTAACATTTTCAAAAATGATCCCCCCAAGACAAATATTTCAACATTTCTATATTTTAGTTTCAAAAATGATAAATTGAGAAAAACTAACTTGAGACTTCATGGGTCGATCTCCTGCTCTCAGAGGCATGGTCACAATCTCACAATGAACATTTTGACTACACTCTCATTGAAAGCGGTTACCATGGGTCCCAGAGCTCAAAAATTACCAAATCGACACGCACAAATGAATAGTAAAATGAGCTCGTTATATATATAGTATTCTAATCTTGTTTTGAGTGTTATTACTTAGAGTTGGAATGCTGACGAATGTAAGTTCTTATCCCCCGCGCAAATGGTGAGTCCTCATTTCATTTTAATTTAGTATTTATTTTTTCGATTTCTTTTATCTATCTACACTTGAGTCCCCTTTTAGTTTTACAGATAACGGGAATTTTTATGGTGACATTGCAACACACGAGCGTGTCAGGTATAGCTTCTAACTCCCCATTTTGGGACTTCCATACTCAGACCCACCATTTTATGCCTCTTCATGGCTAAAACGCTTCTCCAAGGGGGCAATATGTATGTACCCAAAATTATATGTACTGTACTGTCAGAAAGAGGTTACAGAAACCCCAATGATGATTCAGATCTCTTCGTAAGGTGTTCGGAATCCAAAAATATCGTCGAGTATACATTTGCATCCGAAAATGCCTTATCCAACCTTTTCATGCTTTATTCTAACCCCTGTCCCCTTTTTCCTTGCATTTTGGTCTTTAGTTATAGGACTGCCACCTAGGACAGGGTGGCCGTCCTATAACTGCCACTCTACATAGGGCGGCGGTCCTACCCGCACTTTCCAGAACCTTCTGGTGCACTCAAAAAAATGAAAAATCAAGTTCCACTTGTAACTCTCAACCGCTCCTGCTTTTTTTAGAGTTTCCAGCCACTTTAACATAGTAGTCCTCCATTTTTAATGATAAAGCATGGCAATTTGGACTTTCCTTCTGGTGAGTAAGAATGCTATAAATACTGATCTTGTTTACAAGAAAATTGCCCCTCTCTCTCTACGTTTTATTATTCAGTGTATTTGGAAGTTCTTCAATAAGTCTCAATAGGTTTAGACTTAGCATAATTTTTCAGCATCTCAGTTCAAGGCTCCTCATTTTTTTGGTTTAGAGATCACTTGCTCTCTCTAGTTTCATTTTGTTCCATTGTTGTTCTCCAAACAACTAGCTTAACATAATACAACATCAGTTATAGATTAAGTTCATTTGAAACTTGGTTCTGCTTAGAGTTAGGTTTTGTTTCGTCACAGGAAGAATAAGTCCTATAATTTTAGGTGTGTCTTGTCATATCCCTGCAACAATCCTATTAGGAATCACATAGCCAAGCTTTGTTCTCTTGCAATATATCTCTCCTACTTGCATTCCATTCAGTTTACCTCTAAGCTACAATTGTTCAAATATCTTCTCCTTCTTCCATTGTCACATTCTCATCTTTCTAGATTCACGAGAACACAAAGGAATGAAGAGATCACACTGAGGGGACAAGCTATGATACAACTGGATTTTCCTCTGTTCTGCAGACTCCAGGTTTGAATTGTCAAAGTTATAGTTACAATATATCAAATAGAGTAGAGAATCGTTTCATTTTAGTTAAAGCTTGCTTTCAATATTGCCAGGGAAGCTATGGGGAATGATATCTTCTGAGAAGCTATGATTTTTTTCTCACTTCTAAGGTAAGATTGGAGGTCTTTCAATCAAATTAGTTAGATATTTATATTTGTATCAACTCACAAGTGCATAGGAAAATATCTACATCTTGCTACCTTGCTTGAACATTTTAGCTTTATTCTTAGATTAGTTACTTGTTATCTGAATTTATTAGATTAATTGCTCTTTAAAATCATTCAAGTTTATATCTCTGAAAATACAAAAAGAACAAGCATAGTGTAGATTCATTTTCATAAATAGTTTACTTCATTTATTTAAGTTTGGTTATTTCTTGCATGACTATTATGGGATCAAGATATCCCAGGGACTTACATATTCAAACCAGTGATACCCCAGCCAAATATCTGCATGGCATTAGAGGATATAGATCAAGGTCTTAGGATCCATGTCTTCTAAATAACAACAAACCCACAAGCAATTAGTGAATAGTTGAGAAAGTTAAACATCAAAGACAACAAAGCATACAAATTCTGGTCAAATCAACCCTATTATAGATTGCCTTGATAATATGTCTATATGACCATACAAGAACCCGAAAGATACCAAACATTTGGTTGTGATCCATTAGTTCCTTAGCCAGATGCAGGAGACCTCCTCATTGACATAGACACAGGCTTATGCATACAAGTTTCCAAGAAACCCGTGAGGTATTCCAAGAAGATAGCACAACTCCTGATATTAAACATAGAGGCTGAAAAAGATTATGACTATTGGATAGTCGGAAGAAGAGATTGATTCTTCAAATGACCATAAAATGTATTCAGCAACCATGAACTCATGGTTTCGATCCTCAGGTTCCATAACCCAATGGACTTGCTAATCAGTTAAGCATTGATAGCTATTTATGTACACTGGTATTTAGATCCTCACCGCTCTCATCGGATATCATTACACATTTTTCTATGTTGAACAGAGAAACTGATCAAGCTAATATTTTCTGGGTCAAACCAGAAAACCACCCCTAGTTTCCTGTAATTTCACTACAACTCTCGCTACCACTTTCATGACCCTGTCTGGAAATATATACGAAGCACCTTCAAGTTACTTTCCATTAATCCAACAACCAACATATATGATCTCGGCAGAGCTCAACATTGATTGGAGCCTCCGGAACAGCTATAGTGTTCAATCAATCCATAACACCAGTTCAAGTTAGGATATCCTTCTTTTCTTTAGACTCATAGATCCCATTATTGTGTATCGAGGATATAGGATTTCCCAACTAATTTGTCCATATCTACATATAGTTCATTTCCACCGGCTGTCTCATCACGACCTCGGGAGGTTGGGTACGGAGAAAGGTTGCTTGATGATTCTCATGCTCACCTGTCACTTTTCTATCATACATCTACACCATATGTTGAGCCTCTAAGTGAGGAGGACTTAAAATAGATTTATGTATGCGTTGTTCAGGACCCAGAGGTCAATGATCCATCCAAACAAGGCATCCTACAATGGGAGGATTCTCACTCCATTAGTGATACTCTGATTATTTCTTACAATAATTGGGATCATGGTACATATGAATTAGTAGGGCGCAAAGTAAAAAGTGTGCTTGCATGCATGAATCTCATTACTATGTGAAGAATTTTTATAAGCAGAGGATTCCACATACCTTTAGTGTGGTGTGGTTGTAGTTATCCAAGTAAAAGACCGTGGGAATTGAAAGGTGAAAGGAATAAGCTACTACAGGTGTGCTTTAAGTCAAAAGAAGATTGCTTCTCACAAGTGACCAAGGATGGATATGAATGAAAGCACAGTATAACGTGAGGCAAGTAGAGGCCATGATAACTACCAGGAGAAGGTACAGTGACGAGGTACTCAGGCGTAAGGGCATGCGCTGAAGAGAAGTCTGTGACCAGAGGGTAGGAAGGCGTGCTAGAAGGTTATAGATTGGGCACAAATATGTACCATGTGGAAAGAACGAATTTGGTCAGTAAATGAGAGGATATTTGGTAGGTGAAGGAGCAATAAATGCATCAAAATTTGAAAACTTGAAAAAAATTATATAAGGATGGGATGCAAATTCATTTTTACCATTGCAACTAAGAGAATTGAGGAAAGAACCAATTGTGAAGAGCCGAGTCATCGAGCTATGGTGTAAAGGGTGTGAAACCAAGCGTGATAAATAGATCTATGTGAAAAGAAGCTTGTTTCCCCATTGGTGAAGGTTTTGAGAGAAGAAAGGAGGAAGAGAGGAGTTAGGGCATGAAGTTTCCACCTAGGGAACGATTGAATCGAGATAGGGTTTGATTCGCAAAGTTGTAGAGTTAAAGAGGAGACATTTACAAAGGGAAAAACTGGCACCCAAGAAGGCATTTGCAGCAGCAACAAAACGAAAGAAGAAGGTGGTCATTGAGGAAGAAGAGATGGCACCCAAAAGCCATTTTTCAGAAATGCAATATCCAGAAGGAGTCATCATTGGCTAGGAGTGGGATTCACCCAATTAGAAAGAGCAAAGTGAGTGAATACAAACACAGGACTGCGGAGAACAAGAAAGAGCTCGATTCCTTTGTCACTACTAGGAGGAATAAGCATACGACGGATGACATGCCAGTTTTTGATGATGCAGGTGAGAAGCTTCTGAAGAGAATTGGGGTCTACCAATTATATGAGCTCCCATATTTTGGGAAGTATGAGCCCTTGTATCAGTGGCTCATGAGAAGAGTGCATGATGACTTCTTCTACTTTATAGGATGTAGAGTTAGAATCTCATCTGCGCTTATCTCATCAGTTACAGGTTTGAAGGCCGCAGCAGAGGACATAAAGAATGATCTCATAGATAAATTCATGATCTTGAAGACCAAACAAGAGTTGGGATACCTGCAGGGTCCACGCAGTATGGATATAGACAAATTGAAGAATTGTCCAGTTGTGCAAGCAACATCACACCTTGTTACAAAGTTGAATGATTAAGAGCGGTGGTCACAGGTAAATACTCTGGTTACAGGATGTCTGATGAGTAGGTAAGCAATGCATTGGTGAATGTTTCTGCTGAAGTGGCTAGAAGAAACATGGAAAAATTTGCAACAATCAGAGCGCTACGCGAGGAGCTAAAGACAAAGGATGCAGAGATAGCGCGCATAACACAAGAGAGGGACTTTGCATAGAAGAAGAACAGACTATTTATCAGCATCACAGAGGAGATTGGGGACAATGTCATCAGAGTAAGGCCACACTTGGAGGCCAAGGTACCAAAAAAGTTTCCTTCAGTGATACATTATGTGGGAAAGTTGGTGAACTTGGTACTTGAAGATGAACCTTTGTGCATGACAGCGCCAAGGAAGTCAGAGCAAGATGCAGAACGAGAGAAAGCGTCAGTGATGCAAAAGATTGCATCTTATGAAGGGTTGTTGCAAGTGTTACAAGAAGTATTGAAGAAAGCAGACCAAGCCTTGAATATCTGCACAGCTCCAGAGGCGCTTATCAATATAAAGACCCTAGAGGAAAACAATGAGGTCCAGAAAGCAATGAAGGATGAGACATTGGGCCGCGTAGAAAGATTGTCAATGGTTAAGAGCCACACAAGACTCGGCTGGAAGAGATTGGAAAGCTAATTGTGCAGAAGATGGATATTTTAGAAGGAATAATGAAATCAATGTCCAACATTATGTTGGTTCTGTAGAATGAAAAGGGAGAGATTGCGAGGGATGAGTTGGAATCCATTGTTGTGGACATCCCAGAAAAAGTAGAACAAGCACTCACTGAATGGCAGGTTTTGGAGGCCGAAATAAAGGAGTATCCAGAATTGATATTGCAAAGTTATATAGAGGAGGCTGTCTCATAAAAATTATTTATTTGTAAACATTATTTCATTCTTAATATTTCCATTATTTTGTTCCTTACTTCAATTTTTGGAGGAATACCCATTTTCGGGATGAAAATGAGATTAGTGTGGGGTAATGTTGATCAGAGAATACTTGTTAGAGAACAAACAAGGAGTTCGCACGGGAGAGAAGGCCAGGATCAAGGGCGCGGAGGGACAAGTCAGACCTGCGCACGGAAGGAAAGTTCAACATTTAGGACTTAGCCGATTTTGAGCATGATGACCTATTTTTAGAAGATGGTGTGCGAAACACACCAATGATGCAGAGATGTGCGCGCCATGCATTGTCTATTTTTGGAGGATTGGATCAAAACATTTTGCATGGATACGAGCTTAGAATAGGAGTGACACTTCAGTTAATTGTAAGAGGCCTATAGATAACACACTTGTATGTATGGCTATACCTATGAATGACACGTGGCTATTAATAGCATGCAACATATTTCTAGAATAGATAAGCAGTGAAGGGAAAGTCCCCACCCTATATATAAGAGTATTATGGATGTATGAAGATATAGATTTATATGCATATGACTGAATTACTGTAGCAGGTCCATACACACATTGGTATTGTTTGACATTATTGTAAGGAGCTTCTGTGTTATTAATAGATGGAAGATATTGGCTGAATCTAAGTGTCATTCCTGTGTGTAATCAAGTAGTGTATGTTATTGATTCAAACATGATTACTGTTTAACACTTGTTCTGTCATAGATCTGAATGTAGTATACAATGTAGAATGATATATTAGTTATGAATCTATGTGTTTCTTCTTTTATCACGCTAACATCCTGCTACAGCAACCCTAAAAGGGACCTGGTACCTTTACGCGCTTTGGCTAAGCACTCAGTCTGGGTTGAGTGATGTCTCAGTGCGTCTAGGGAGTTATCTGGTAAATTCTAGGTTGCATTAGGCCATTACAACAATTATAAGATTTTTTTAAATGGAAAAATATATTACTGATAAAAAATATTATACGACAAAAATTCCTCAATAATAGGGCTGAAGATCACTACAAAATTTTACAAAGGTCAGGATGAGAAAGGGTGAAGGAAATGATGAATCAGATATAGAGTCTTATGAACAATATGAACATCAACACAAAGTTACATAATTGCAGTTTGCACGAGTCAAATAGAAAAGAAAGATGTTTACCCTTGTGTAAAACCATATTTGTTTAGTCGGTTTGGATAAGATTTTTGAGGAAACTACATTTACAGGTAGCACCCAAACCACGAGTATTAAATGTGAGGATCCACATCAAGAGGTGGTCATTTGGGTGGATGGTTCCCCTAGGTTTTGTGGGGAAATTTCTCTAGAAGATGCCATAAATATTAACACATTGTTTGGGGGTTCAAGGAATTTGAGAGTCTCTTTATAATATAATGTTTTCCTTGAATCGCCAGTTTTCCTCTTTTTGGTAATGTCCAAGAGATTTTTTATTGATTCCCCAAGTTGAAGACGTTGTCATTTGGGTGGATGGTCCCCCTGGGTTTTCTAGGGAAATTACTGTAGAAAATGCCATGATTAGTAGCACATTGTTTGGGGGTTTAAGGAATTTGGGAGTCTCCTTAGAATATTTGGTTTTCCTTGAGTCGCGGGTTTTCCTCTTTTTGGTAGTGTCCAAGAGAGTTTTTATTGATTCCCCAAGTTGAAGGTTAGTGGGGAAGAAATCCTTTGTGGAATGCAACTATTATTTTTACCCCTATTAGGGGTAATCATGTAGGGGGTGACAGAGGCTATATTTATAATTGGGACGAATGATTGGAATTAGATTTTGGTGGATGTTATATGGGGGAGGCATGGACTATCAAATCCTGGAATGGGTTATGCAAGGGAAGAAGGATAGTAGTAATGGATGGTTGTTTCCTTTGTGGGAGTATGCACCCTAAAATTTGGTAAGTGGAAGAATGGGAGAAATAAAGAGACCATACTTGGAGGAGAGATAAAGGAAGAAAATTGTTGATTTGGTGTTGTTGGGGACCTAAAGTTCATTGATTTGTCTGAAATAGTTTCTGCTATTAATTCTGGGTTTGATGGAGAGAGCGGGGTGTCGAAATCTTCTTGTTGGGGACAGATACATGCAAGATGCTTGTGTTTGTGTTAATTCCTATGATGGAAGGTAATATTTTCATAATCCAAACATTGCTTCCATTTGATTCCTTCCATATCCAAAATTGTTCAATTAGGGAGAGGCTGTTTGAGATCAAGATTGATGCAGATCTGAGTGTCGTTAAGGACTCCTAGATGTTTAGTAAACTTTTATGTTGTGATGTATTCTCCCAAGGTAGATACATTCTTGAAAAGACTAGATTCATTCTGATTTTCACTCTGTAACAATGGTATCCTAGCCCATACAAGGACCACAATTGAGAGATCTTCTATAGGATTAATTTTTAAAAACCAATGATTCATAAACATTCTCGATATATTGTAGAACCAAGTCCTTGAAATGCCCAATCTTGCTTGTATGTGGTTCTGATGATTGCTATGAAATAAACCTTGGGCATCATAAGAATGTCTGTAGTTCCTGTTACTTTCTAATTAGCGTGGACCCAATCTTAGCTTGGACCCAATCTTGAGGGTTTGGGGTGCTACGAAATCTCCTACGCATCTGTGAATGAGGGCCTTTTCTTTGAAAACCTAGAGGTAATTTTCCATTTCAGCTAAGGAGAAAGAGATCTTGGATGGATTTTCCTTTTTGAGATAGCAACAATTTGTTTTCTTGGTAGGAAAGGAGGTCCTTCTGTTGGTACACTAAGTATGATCTTGCATATTTTGCTGGAGATCTTTTGTGTTTATGACAAGACTTTAATTGTAAACCACACCTTTATAGCTTGGGACTTTCATGGATGGTATAAAAAAGGAAGCCATGACCTCCTGTAATGGTGGAATTCAAGGGCTCAAATACAATAAGGTGTATGCTTGGGAGTTTCAGACCAAATGTTCAAGGAGAGTATATATGTGCCCAAACTTTGTAGCTATGCCCAGAAATTGCAGATCAATTCCTAAAAATGGTAGATTGGTGCAAGCTCCAAACTTGCAGGTCAGTTCCCAAAAGCTGAAAATCAGTGTCTGATCAAGAAGATTTGTGACCAGAAATCCAAGATAAGCTCACCAGAAGCATAGGTTAGGACTTAATAGTAACAGATCGGTGTGTTTTATACACAAATATGACTTGGTCAAAAAACCACAATTTCTAGACACCTATCCGTGATTTTTCAGACATTTATTTGTGATTTTTAAGACATATATCCATGAATTTTGAACATTTTCATGGATGGTATAACATAGGAAGCCATGAACTCCTCAAATGGTGGAATTAAAGGGCTCAAGTACAAGGTGTATGCTTGGGAGTTTCAGACCAGATGTTCAAAAAGAGTAGATATATCACAAAAAATTACAGCTGTGGCTAGAAATTGCAGATCAATTCATAAAAATGGCAGATTGGTGCAAGCTCCAAACTTGCAAGTCAGTGCCCAAAAGCTGCAAATCAATGTCTGATTGGGCAGATTTGTGCTTATAAATTGATATGTGCCCAAAATTTTTAGCTGTAGCCAGAAATTGCTAATCAATTCCTAAAAATGGCAGATCGGTGTAAGCTCTAAACTTGCACGTCAGTGCCCAAAAGCTACAAATCAGTGTGATTGGGCATATTTGTGCCTAGAAATCCAAGATAAGCACACCCAAAGCATAGGTCAGAGCTTAGAAGTAACATATCAGTGTGTTTTATACACAAATCTGACTTGGTCTAAAAACCACAATTTCTAGACATCTATCCATGATTTTCAAAACATCTATCAATGATTTTTTCGACATATATCCATGATTTTTGAACATTTATTCACACAATCTATCCACAATTTTCAGACATCTATCC
Organism: Taxus chinensis; assembly: GCA_019776745.2. Classification (NCBI taxonomy): domain Eukaryota; kingdom Viridiplantae; phylum Streptophyta; class Pinopsida; order Cupressales; family Taxaceae; genus Taxus; species Taxus chinensis. The sequence goes on along the minus strand of CM034155.1, from coordinate 376,434,981 downwards.
ACGTTTAACAGAGACACAAGAAGTAGGTTACATATATCCACAATTTGCAGAGATCTATCCATTATTTTCAGACCTCTATCCATAATTTAACTATTATGAGGTATAATTAACCATAAATCTTAGGGTGACATCCACCAAATATTGTCCTCTCTTAGTTTGTTTTCTAACATGTTGGCTTGCCATATCTCCTTCATATCTTTCCCCTTCATATAGTCGGAAGTTGAATTCTATTTCCCTTTCTTCCCTTCCATCCATTCGATCCCTTGCCCTTTGTTTCTAGCCAATATGAAACCTTCACAAGCACTTTTGTTATTGTTACTTGTTTAGACTTGTTGAATATCCTAGCAGGTAGTTATAATATCGATATGCTGTGAAAACTCTATGCCAACACTGTCGTTTTTTGCTAGTGTCTCTGTAAAACATAGATAGATGTCTGTAAATGTTTTATGGCAAGATATCTTTGATATTGTCTTCTTTTTACATAGATGACAAAAAATCCATTTATTCATTATGTCCACTGTACATGACAAAATCATTGGTTAGTTGATGTTCATCCCTAGCTATATCTTTTGACCAATTTCTCTTTGCAATGTCGGATTTAGATTGTTTCTCCCTCTGCCCTTTAATAGTCAACGACTCCATGTAATGTCCACTTCTCAAGCACTAATTAATTAATTAAGGAATTTCGACTTGTACTTGTGAAATTAAAATTAAATATTATTTATTTTGTGCAAAGTCGAATTAAATTGGGGAAAATTCGACTTACACATGTGGATTTAAAATTCAAAAATGTATTTTATTTTTACAAGTCAAAATTAAAAATAAAAGGGAGAAATCAATTTACTTCGGGAAAAATTAATAATCATTGGAGGTAAATTGATTAAATAAAAGCAAGTCGAATTCCATGGGATTATTTAATTCTTTTTATTTGGAATAAATTGACTGAATTTGACATGGGTCGATTCATGTGGGCATCATTTGATATATTTAATTTTCCCATGTGTTTAATATTTGTTTTTGAGTGTGAATTATAGGAAATTTTTAAAATAAATACTCTCCTAGAAAGTGGTGCCCAAAAGGAAGAAAGCTTTGGTGAATGAGCAAGGAATATCTATAAAATAAGATGAGCGGCACCCCTTTTCACATGTTGACGGTTATTATAACTTATCTTCATGCTTGAGGAGGGATGAATGCCCACTAGTGATAAAAAGCGTTCATCAACACCACTCATTGTGAAGTGTGTGTTCGTTCCTTCTTGAGCTATGAAATCATAAGTTTTCCTTAAATCTTATTGCCAATGTGAGTTGCCATTTTTGGGAGAGTGTTGAGCTTATTTTGTGAAGGAATTTGTGAGTTCGGTGTGAAGATTGCAATATGATTTTAGCTACTCATTTTTGTGCATTAAATCGACTTGTCTGGGAAGTATTTGTGATACAAATTGATGGTATTTGAAGCAAGTTTAAATTTGATAATTTCCAGAATTTTTATTTAATTGATATGGCCATGATTTGACCATTTTAATGCTTATATATGTGGCTGGTAATTACCTTTGCTAAATAGACTTGTGTAGGGGGATTCAGGAAATCATTGGAAGAGGTTTCTAATAATTTATGAAATGTTGTCATAAATCATTAATTGCAGATCTAAAAGTGGTAATTTTGAGTATTGGGAAGTTAAAAATAATACTGAAATTAATTTATTATTTTTCCCTTCACCTTAGCAACTTGATTTGCAGATTCAGGGGCATATTTGAGTGGGTTTCAGTGGGTTAAAAATTTAGATTGTTAGTTCATTTGAAAGCTCATAATTTTATCTTCCTTCTGAAATTTATTTTATTCAAAAAAAGCAAATATTGAGGAAGATATTGATTTTTTTGAAGTTTGTAGTCATTTCTAACATATTTTAATTTATTTTACTACTGCTACAAGTTATTTGGTTAAAGAAGTGTTAATTCCGACTAGTTAGCCCATCTAAACCCTTACCTTGGCTCACTCCAACCCCATTTGGGTTGTATTGATGCCGAAACTGGGTTAGTTGAGGTGAACCTAGAAGTGTTTCTCTTCTAGTTTTACTTCCCTTGTAAGTAGTTTAGTAGAATTTAATTAAAATCCCAAAAGGGGATATTATAGTGGTATCAGAGCTTATTTCTTCTATTGTTGTGGGGGTTTGTGTGGCAAAAAAAGAGGAATAAGGAGAAATTAATTTCATAAATTTTGGAGATGAATTGGTGCCCTAAATGTGTTGGGTAACCTATTTTTAGGGAAAAAATTAGGGTTTTGTGTTGGCTATGCAAAATTTGGTTTTGGGATATTGGTCCTCATATATTTATGGCCCAAGATCCTAAGTTTCAACTCTTTTGGATCCCTAGCCAAAGATATGGATTTTGGAAGTTGCTATATTTTTCTACATTATTTCGGGATTTAAAAATCATATTTCAATTATCTTCAAAAGTTTTCTTTTGGAAAAGTTGCTCCATAATATTACCTATCATCCCTCAAAGTTTCAGGCAATTTCGGAGTGTTTTGTGCAAGTTATGAAATTTTTCTAAATTTAGCTAGGGATAGTGACGAACTTACTATTTATAGTAAGTCTCCCATTTTATAGATTTAGAAAAATTTATGTTTTGGCATATTTAGATTCAGAATAATATTTCAGACTTATTGCAATTGGTTTGAAGGGAATCAGAGCAATTTTCTTCTTTTCCGGCAGGTATTGTTTTGCAGATCATGGATTTGTTGAGCGATGGTGAATTGAAGGAAAGGATAATCAGAGTTGGGAACAAGCTTAAGCATCCACATCATTCAGTAGATGAATTTCTTAAGGACTTGGAGAAAACAAAAAATTGTTCGGCCATGATCAAACACTCAGATAAGTACATGGTTCACTCATTGATGTTTCAGTTGGTTGAGCCTAGGTTTTTGGAGCATGAAGATGTGAGAGTAAGAATTATGGTCATCACTTGCATTGCTGAAGTCATTAGGATCACTATTCCTAATCTGCCCTACAGTGATGCCATCATGAGAGACATTTTCGAACACATGGTCGGAAGCTTCCAAGGCCTTGGGAATATCGCAAGCCCTTATTTTGGTAAAAAGGTAATTTTTTTGGAAACTATGAAAAAGGTAAGATCTTATGTATTGATGTTGGATCTTGATTGTGATGATCTCATATTTCATATGTTCGAAGTATTCCTTGCTGTTATAGATAATAGACATTCAGAAAATGTGTTTCATGCAATGCAAATTATCACGTCTTTGGTTTTGAATGAATATGAAGAATCTCCTTGACATTTTCAATATATGCTTGAGGAAGAGATAAGTCAAGAGACCTCATACATTGCTCACACATTGGCCAAAGATGTCATGAATCAATGCTCAATCAAGTTGAAGACATATATGGCAGCCAAGCTTTCAGAAAAGGATATGGGATTAGCTCTTCAAGGTATGAGTCCTTTGGTGCTTAATGATCAAATTTTGATATCTAATGCTTGCATGGAACTTGGTGGTTGCACAAAAAAATCAGATTTAGTTCAAGGGGAAGAGAAGAAAGAAGAGCCCCTAGATGCAAATAAGCAAGGTAAAGGTTCATTATTAATTGAAGAGGTTTCTTTTCCTTTGTATAATTGAATGCATAATGATAAAATGATCATGGGAGATGAGTTCAAAAGGGAAGAAAAATATGATTTTCAATTTTTCATGGATGAGGGAAATGAGGGAAGTCAAGAGTTAACCAATGATAATTATTTAATTGTTACTAATGTTGTTTGGGTTGGTAATGAATGCAAGGATGAAAGGATGTGTAAGGGACAAGAAGAAAGGAAAGGTATTTTCCTAAATTTTAATGGTGATTTTCAGATTAAAAGATTTGGTATGGTAGCCCCTAAGAGTAAGCTACTAAATTTCATCTTTATTCAAAATAGTTTTGATGGCATTACATGGATTAAATCTTATGGGGAAGATTTTTGGATTACATGGAAGTATGATTCCCTGACTGCCTTTTTGGGATAATGCATAAGGAGGTAAAATTTTTCTACCATCACATGGAATATGGTTCAAGTGACATGCATACTTTTATTGGATGAGAATTTTCAAATTTTATGGCTTGCATGTGATGTTAGAGGAGACAATATACAATTCATGGTTGAGTTTGGACACTATCTTGCACTCCATAATAAAGAGGTTAAAGCTAGAAGCAATGTAAGAATAAAATTTTGGAATTATATGATAGATATTATAAATTTATTTTGGGATTCTATTACACATTTCGGTTCTTCATTCTTTGTGTTTTCTATCATAAGAACGAAAAAAACTTTGAAAGATGATGAAATTCAATTGTGTAACTTGCATTCAATCAATTTGGAGTTGGGTTTGATTGCTAACATTCCAAGGGTTACACATGACATTTATTTTGGGGATTATGAGTTGATGGTTATGAATTATTGGAACATTGATTTAAGTTTTTCATACAACACAGCTTGTTGTCATAAGTGTAAGGCCAACCCGTACACATGGTAATTTTCAGTTTTGTAATGTAATATCAGACTTTGTGGAATGGGGTTTCATTACTAACATTGCTTGGAGAATTTGGGAATGTATATATGGTCATTGACTGGTCAAATTGGTTAAAATAGTTGCAATTGTTTACTTGCAAAATGGAAAACAAAATTTAAAGATGGGAACAAACAAACATAAGCTACCACATGGTAAATTCATTCGACAAGGTAACATTTTTAATTTGCTTCACTTTTGGTGTACTTACATGGCGTATTTTACATGGAGTATGAGGGTTGAGTTTCATAATAAAATGAGGGATGAAGTAATATGTATTTTTGAGTTTTTTGGAAAACCACGAACATATTTTCAAATATTATAGTTGTTGTTGCATTCTTGTATGAAAGCCACTTAGTTGGCTCTATTACATGCATATTCTATGGTAATGGAAAGAATAATTTATGGTTGTTGGAACTAGTTGTATTTATTATTTTTGGTTTGCTATCTTCCTCATTCGGCATTCCTTAAGATCATAGGCCACATAATAAGAAGAGTAATGAAGTTTTCCACTCAAAATCTCATTTGAATTACAATTTCTTCTAGTCCCAATGGACTTTTATGTGGAGCTATGCATGGTTTGTTTTGATTACCAAAATTATAATGTGGGAAAGTGTATGGAAGTGGTGTAGATATAGTTGGAACCACATAACTAAAGTCTTGGACAACCATTACGAGATGATTATCCTCTAACATTTGATAGGCATATGATCCCGCTTATAGAAGAGGTTAAAAGTGTACATTTGGGCATTAAAGACATGGATTAGCCATGTGCAAGGAAAAACAATCTTGGGAAGGGACGATTGTAATGTCCCCTTCTCAAGACTTAATTAATTAATTACGGAAATTTGACTTGTACTTGTGTAATTAAAAATTAAACATTATTTATTTTGTGCAAAGTCAAATTAAACTGGGGCAAAATTGACTTGCACATGTGGATTTAAAATTGAAAATATATTTTAGTTCTGCAAGTCAAAATTGAAACTAAAAGGGAGAAATTGATTTACTGTGGGCCAAATTAATAATCATTGGAGGTAAATTGATTAAATAAAAGCAAGTCGAATTCCATTGGATTATTTAATTCTTTTTATTTAGAATAAATCAACTGAATTTGACATGGGTTGATTCATGTGGGCATCATTTGATATATTTATTTTCCCATGCATTTAATATTTGTTTTTGAGTGTGACTTCCAAGCAATATTTAAAATAAAGACTCTCCTAGAAAGTGGTGCCCATAAGGAAGAAATATTTGGTGAATGAGCAAGGAATATCTATAAAAGCATATGAGGGCTACCCTTTTTCACATTTTGACGATTAATATAACTTATCTTCATGCTTGAAGAGAGATGAATGCCCACTAGTGATCAAAAAACAAAATGTGTTCATCAACACCACCCATTGTGAAGTGTGTGTTCCTTCTTGAGCCATGAAATGATAAGTTTTTCTTAAATCTTATTGTCAATGTGAGTCACCATTTTTGGGAGAGTGTTGAGATTATTTTGTAAAGGAATTTGTGATTTTGGTGTGAAGATTGCAATTTGCATTCAGCTAGTGATTTTTGTGCATCAAATCGACTTGTCTGGGAAGTATTTGTGATACAAATTGATGGTATTTGAAGCAAGTTTAAATCTGATAATTTCCAGCATGTTTATTTAATTGATATGGCCATGATTTGACCATTTTAATGCTTATATATGTGGCTAGTACTTACCTTTGCTAAATCGACTTGTGTAGGGGGGTTCTGACAATCATTGGAAGGGTTTTCTAATAGTTTATGAACTGCTGTCATAAATCATTAATTGCAGATTTGAAAGTGGTGATTTTTAGTATTGGGAAGTTAAAAATAAGGCTGGAATTAATTTATTATTTTTCCCTTAACCCTAGCGACTTGATTTGTAGATTCGGGGGCAGATTTGAGTGGGTTTCAGTGGGTTAAAAATTCAACTTGTTAGTTTATTTGGAAGCTCATAATTTTATCTTCTTTCTGCAATTTATTCTATTCAAAAAAATAAAATATTGAGGGAGATATTAATTTTTTTGAAGTTTGCAGTCATTTCCAACATATTTTAATTGATTTTACTACTGCTACAGGTCATTTGGTTAAAGAAGTGTTGATTTCGACTAGTTAGCCCATCTAAACCGTTACTTTGGCTCATTCCAACCCCATTTGAGTTGTATTGAATCCGAGATTGAGTTAGTTGAGGTGAATCTAGAAAGGTTTATCTTCTAAGTTTACTTCCCTTGCAAGTAGTTTAGTAGAATTTAATTAATATCCCAAAAGGGGTTATTACACTCCACCAATTTATTTTTACATAAAAATCTTCCTTCCATGTTAGGAAAATAATCTTTTAAAGAAAAATTTGGTGGTGTTGTTGATGCCAAACTCTAGTTCTTATGTAAGGAGGTTTGCCATCAACAACTCCATTCCAAAGTTAGGTTCTTTGTACACATCCATGCCCAAGCTATTCACCTCAATGCTATAGGAGGTTACATAGTGTGTTAAAGAAACATCTAGATCCAATCCATCAACTCACATTTCTACCTGAACCAATGGCCGCATCATGTCATAATTCTTACTGCTGACACCTTCCATAATTGCATCTTCGGTAATGGTTGTATGCATATCTATTTCAGCTTCAGCATTGCCAAAGAGATTTGCAATCTTGTTGGCAGACATTCTAAGGTGAAAAGAAGTATCAATCAGAGAAGTCCTTACTACATTTATATCTCCAACTACATTTTTTTTATCGATAGATTCTAAGTTCATATTATCATTAAAAAATAAAGAAATAAGTAAATATATAAGTAACTATGAATGACCAAAGCAATTCAATGGGACTCAAAAGTACAAGAAGTTACAATGGAGAGTTAGATTTATTAAAATCCATAGCTAAAAAAATTAAACATTGTTAAAACAATGAAAATTCCTATCTAAAAGGGGCTGACCCATAACATATAAACCTTAGCCACGTTGAAAAAGATACATTGATTTTTTACAAATACAGATAATTGTGTGAAAGGAGGGCCCCGTAAAACCACATGAAAGGATGTGATGTAAGTTGAAGGTGGAGATCAAATTGGTTGTAATTTATATCAAAGTATGGAGGAAAAGAAAGGCGAACACAACTTCATCCTTAATCATCATTGAAAGGGCCAATACAAGATTTGAAGATATCCATAGGAATTCCTCCTCAAGCACCCTATGGATATTACAAATTCACACTTAGATATAGATTGACAAGTGAGAGGACATCCCTCTTTGCGAGATGCTACTAGGGTTTTCCATTCCCCCTAATCTTGTAGTAGGTGTAGTGTGTTAGCTACTCTCCAGATTAGAGGGAAAGTGAGTTCCTCTCATCCACAATCCAAGATATGGGAACAATCTCACGTCTTTGCTCTCTACTTTTAGAGGATCGTGAGGCATGGATGTTAGGAGAGTTTCTAAGGGAAGTTGTTTGCTTCCTCCTAGGATTATCTAGCCTTTTTGGGGCCGAGAGGGTACAGAGAGGTCTAAGTGATCTGAATATATTCTTGATACATGTCCTAGTTAACAAGTCTATTGATGAGAGAGATAGTACTTCCATAGTTCATACAGTACAATATCTTCTAGATTTAACTGTGTTCACTTTTTTGAATCAATGTTTCAGATCACACTTTGTGATCCATCGTTAGGATGAGAATTAAAGTGAGTATAGATTACAGGCTTATAATTTAATTTAAAGAAGTGACCTTGAAGAGATATGTTGTCGGGTAGTTGTGCCACCCCGCATGGGAAGAAACTGAGGAGAGGCATGCACGAAGTATCTGGATGGAGGAATTTGGTCTATGGAGATGCCCATAGAATGGAGAAGGATAGTGGTTGTGGATTGTCAACATTGTTAGCATCCAAAGAGACTCACAGAGGTAACCCTCTTTGAATAACAAAGGGCACGATGTTGATCTCTTGTGCCTTGAGGTTGAATCTCCCAAAGACACAAGTTTGTGAAGATAGAAAATGTTTATGAAGGTATTCTCGACTCGAAGAGGATGAGAAACATTTTTTTCCTAGACAATACATCAAAGAGTTGTCCATTTAAAACATATTAGTCTATGTACCTTCTCAACATGTAACCAGTCTATAGATCTTGAAATGGGGGCCCAAATCTACCCATGAAGACAAACGAGTTTAATGAATTTTGTTTTAAGTTGCAAGGTTCAAATACATGTTTGTATTGGCAGGATAAAATTTGTAAAACAATAGCGAGTGAAAATAGGCTTGCAAGCATGTGTTTGAGTTTGAATAATAGAGTTTTTTATAAACAAAACTCCATATTTCTAATAGCTTCCAACGCTGAAAGTTTAATATAAATCCATAATGTATTAGAAAACACAATATAAAAAATTGTTACAAGTGAGTTAAAAATTAACCAATCTTAACACATTTTTTATTTATACTAGCTAATATTATTAGTTATTAATGATAAAAAGTTCATTATATAATAAATAAAAATAATGAAACTATAAGGTTTTTTATTTAACAAAACTTATAACTTACAAGCTTATGACCGAAGCTTATAATATTTTACTATTATTATGAAGGATTTGATTTTTAATTTTCAAGTTAATATGATTAAAGTCTTATAAATGAGAATATTATGTCTAAAAAATAAAACTTTCTTAATCTAACGAGTGATGATGAGATGAATTGAATTTCAACTAATGTTAGGTCAAATTGATATGTAGGACCTATCAAATTATATTTACATGTTTAGAAGTTTGTTTCTTTGGGTACCTAGTTTTGTAATTAATTCCCCAAGTTTTGTTTAATATTCTTACTTAAGAATTCATGTACTAGGTGTAGACAACCTAAATTACACACTTGTTTCCATCTTATCCCAACACATCTTATTATTGCCCCCTTTACGACCGATTAATTAAATTGATTAATCATGCACTTACATCCTTATGGATTAATTCAATTAATCCTTAGTACCCCTTTAACTAGTATAATCACCATTTATTAAATAAATTATTAATTAAATAGTGTGCACATTATAGATAATTAAATTAGTTATTTAAATGGGAAATTACACCTATTTGCTTAGTCAACAGTCACTTGGACTCCACTTCCTCATCCCAGTCAACTCCACTTGGACTCCACTTCACCAGTTTAGTCAACTCCACTTCTAGAATCCTAGAAAGGTGGGGGAAATTCAATTGCATGTACAACCACCTTTCCATATGCAGCTTCTGCCAATTAATTCTTTTACTACCCCTTCATGACATTTATCTTCCCAGAAATGATGTAACTTCCTCAAATGCTATTTTTAGCACATGCATTCAACTATCTGTGACTGATTTCCAACCACCACTTAGCCTTATAAAACACAAGCTTATCCTCTCACAAATCCTCTTGGATTCACAACACAATTATTCTGTCCATTTTGATGTCCAACTTTTGCTATTTTGGAAGCAACCATCCAAGCCAACATCTACTCGTAGTATGGACACAACTTACATGTAGAGATCATTCAAGAGAACCCATCATATTTCAAAAGGTTACACAAGCTAAGCTTCACACAACCTTACTTGAGGTTTGCATTGGAAAGCTACACGAAGGTTTGCACTTTTTTGATTGTCTTCCATTTAGTTTAGTTTTTCATTGTTAACATTTTGGCACGCCTGGTGGGACATACCCACATTTCAATTACTTTTTTTTCATTTTCCCTTTCACCTTTTCATAAAATTTTAATCCTTACTGACATATGTCTGTGGTTTTAATTGATTAATTTTGTTTTTGGTGTGTTTCTGGTGTTTTTGTTTTGTTGTGTGTGTTGTGTTGTTGTGTAGGTTCCTAGGAGCATTTGGAAGAAATAGTCAAAATCAACAATAAAAAACATATATAACATATTCCTCTTGTTACAGGTCTTTGTTGCAGTTTCTGAGCACAAAAATTAGTTTTCAAGTGCTCTTAGAGGTTTGTAGGTTATTTTCCTCCAACTTTAGTTGTATTTTTAGTTATATCTAAATAAAAAAAAAATCATTTAAATTCCATTTAAATCTTGCTAAATCCTACACAAAAACAACCAAAAAATTAGATTTTATCTCAAAAATAGCAAAAACAAATAAGAAAACAACAAAAAGTTGCTAAACCCTAACCTAATCCCTATCCTCCCTACCCCTCTACCAACCCAGCTCGGTGATTTGGCTTGCCGAACCAACTCACCACCCCTCCCTTCGAATCCTAACTACCCCAAACTCCCTCCCCACTGACTTGACTCCCCCTGCCTCACGAGCTAACTCGACCCCTCACCTCACAGCCTATACTACCCATCCCTGAGCCCTTTTCCTTCACGCCGAGCCCACAGCCCAAATCCCTCCCTGACTCTCCCTATTGTCACACTCCCATGACCTTGGCTTGCCTCTGGATTGGATCCACCCTACATCGATCCCAGACCTTGCACGCCAACCCCTTATATGCTTGCAAGACCCACGTAGTACTGCCATCAAACCACCCTGCAAGAGAAAACACAGAACAAACAAACCAAAACCACCATACATTTAGACTTTTAGGTTTTTAGTTTAGTTTTCAATCACTAACATTAGGTTAACCTTTTTTTTAACTTAAGTTAAAACCTAATTCTTTTAACATTAGGTTTTTCATTTAGTTTTAAATTGATTAACATTCGGTTTTCTTATCTAATTCTTTTAAGTTTCAAACTTAGGATTAACTTAAGTTATTATTTTTCTACATATGTTTTTTATTTTATTTATTTTTATTTGTTAATTATTTTCTTTTACACTAATTCGATTTGTTTAGATAGTTATCTAATGTATTCAATTAAATTGGCTTCTTTTAATTAATTAATTAGTCTAACTAATTTAAATTAGGTCTTTTAAACCTCAATTAGGTTTTTTTAATTAGTTAATTGGTTATTTTAATCCATTACTTAGAGTAATTACTTAATTTCATTTAATTCATTAAACTAGGTCTTTTAACTTAAATTAGGCCCTTTTAACTCATTTTTTCCATTGATTTCTTCAATTGGACTTATCGTGAACGTTTCTCAACTAGGGTTATTGGACGTTTTGGTCCAATGTTTTTCATTTTTTAGCCATTTCGTCATTGTTTAATCGATTTGCGTCATCAACTAACGCTTTTTGGTTGATTTTGTAAACATCTTGTTGTTTTTTTGTTTTTATGAAGCTAATCGAAACACTTCACGCGTATGCTTTTCTCTTGAGCTTGTTACAAGTGATCTTGAGAATCAGAAACGTGATAGTGTTAATCTTCATTGTTTTTTCTTTTTCTACCTTGGAAAACTAATAACATTTTTTTGTAGGATCGTTTTGTGAAGACCATATCAAAACTACTAACTACGGGTTTCCTCGCTCGTGAGCTAATCAAACAACTAATTCATTATGTGTAGGGAATATTTTTAATCAAGATAAAATGAACAATACACATTGTATTTGCAGGTGCAGTTGACAAGGCTATTGCCTAACTGCTATAACTGTGGGAAGTGCTTTGGCTTAAACCATAAAAATCACTTGAGGAGTACCACAAGAACCCCAAAGTAGTCAGCACATTGAGGGAACTGGCTGATGAAACGGGTACCAAAGTAGTCAGCATATTGAGGGAACTGAATGACGAAATGGGTACCCCATCCCAACGGCACCTTATGAGATTAAATTCATGGATATCCTTAGTGGCAACCCCAGTATGATTCATTTGAGCAAGATATTTGATCATTATTTCAAAGGGGGTAAAGTATAGCTGACATCTAGAAGTATCACTGCTCTCTCTCAGGTAAACTGCTGACACCTAGTTGTGAGAACCCCTTAGGAAGCCACGCCTTGTCCAAGCCAATCTAAGGTAGATGCCAACTTTCATAAACATCATTTTTCATTTTTATTACGTGTTACACACTCGTGTTTCAATCTTTTCATTCACTTTTTCCCTCTCATCCACCTTGTCACCTTGTAAACGTGTCTAAATCTTGGGTTGCAGAAATCCATATCCAAACTTGAGCAATTTCATTCTCTTCATAAAATTTTGACATCGTGATACTCGTTGTAATGAAATTACTTGTATAAATTTTATTATGAGAAACAATATAACACCAAAGAACACAATATTTCTGATGAATGATCTCAATATATAATTAGAATAGCCTCCCCACTTTGAGGGGGAAATCTCCAAATCATAAAATAAGACTCAAATGCTCTAATGATCATATACCACTACCTACTAACTCTTATTAATACTATTCCTATGATATGGACATCACCAAGAATGACATACTAATGATAATATATCATATATGAAAGAGATAAGTCATGATAAGAAGTTATGATAGCCACAAGTCGGCTATATCCATCCAATGTAAAATATATAATTAAGGGCGTAACATGCCCCTCCCCTTCAGAGCAACATTGTCCCCAATGTTGGGAAGCCCTAGATGTGCATGAATGCTTCATCTTCCCATGATGCATCCTAACTATTAATATTCTTCCACTTGATCAGGTACTTTGTAATGAATCTGGTCCTCAATATTTTGGTGTATGTCTGAAGAATACCTTCAGGTTCTAATATGATCCTACCTTCCTCGTCCAGTTCTGGAAGCACTAACTGGGTTGAGATGTGCACCCCAATAACTTTCTTTAAGTAAGAAACATGGAAGAATGGATGTATTTTACTTATTATAGGGATCTCTAGCTTATATACCACAGTACCTATTTTTCTGCAAGAATTGGTAAGGCCCATAGTATTTAGGTGCAAGCTTATTGTCCTTATGTTGTTTTAAGGATAACTACTTATATGGCTGTAACCTTACAAAAACAAAGTCACCCTCTTCAGAGTGTTTCTCACTATGATGTTTATCAGCCTATTTCTTCATCTGGTTTTGTGCCCTTGCCAAATTTTCTCTAAGACTAGATAGTATCTCGTGTTGGTACTGAATGTGATCTTTATCTACTCTCACCTTCAGTTTGACCTTCAAGATAGATATGAGTGATGTATGATGGTACTCGTAAAATTCCAGAAATGGAGACATTTTAGAGGAGGTATGAAATGAAGTATTGCACAACCATTTTGCCAGCGGAAACCATTGCACCCAATATTCTTGTTTATCTAAAGTGAAACATCGAAGATATCCCTCTAAACATTTATTTACCACCTCAATTTGCCCATTTGATTGGGGATGATAAGAGGAACTCTGGGCTAGTTGGGTATCGAGACATGAGAAAAAATCAGTCCAAAAGTTACTTGTAAATATTGTATCATGATCACTTACTATAATTTTTGGCATGTCGTGGAGCTTTTGAACTATATCCATAAAAGGATGAGCCATGGCACAAAAATGAGCATGTTTGGTAAGTCTATCCACCACGACCATGATGACACTTTTCCCTTATGATTTAGGTAATCTTGTGATGAAATCCATTGATAACTCTTCCCACCTCCCACTAGGAATAGACAGAGGTTGGACTAGAATAGGTGTCTTAATGGTTTTTCCCTTATTTTTTTTGGCAAACCAAGCATTCTGCCACAAATTTTTGAACATCTCCTTTCAACCCCTCCCAAAATAAATCTTTCCTAACTCTATGATAAGTTTTTTCAGGAAGCCAACATGGCCACCTATTAGAGAAGAATGTATCTTTGAAATAACATTGTGTTTAAGAGTAGAGTTCTTACATAGATATAACCTATATTTGTACCACAATGTATCCCCCTTCGATATAAATTGATCTGATATGGATGGATCTTCCTGGAGATTCTGAATGAGAGTATGTTTTGTTGCATATTTCTTCCATTCTTCCTGTGATTGATCTACCCAATCTACCTTTAGTATAGAGATGGCACATAAGAATGCTTTTGTGGAATCATCCCTCCTAGATAGAGCATTAGCGACCAAATTTTCCTTCCCTTTCTTATAAAAAATATCAAATTCATATCCCAACATTTTAGTGACCCATTTTTGTTTTTCTTCTAAAGATAAACATTGCTCTAAGAAATATTTAAAACTATCATGATAATTTTTTACCTTAAAATGTCTACCCATCAAGTATGGTCTTCATTATTTGACTGCGTGTAGGATTTCCATCATTTCCTTCTCATAGGTGAGCTTCAAAAAATTATTTCCTTTTAGCTGCCAGATCTCAAATGCAATGGGATGTCCTTCTTTCCTAAGTACTGCTTCGATTCCATTTCCTGAAGCATCACACTCAACTATGAAGGTTTTGGAGAAATTTGGAGCTGCCAATACCAGAGTGGTGCACATAGCCGCCTTCAATTTTTCAAATGTCCTTAATGCTTCCTCATTACACTCAAAGGATTCCTTCAATAATTTTGTGAGTGGTGCTACTATACTGCCAGAGTTGTTCATAATTCTATGATAATACCATGTGAGACCTAAGAAACCTCGTAATTATTTGAGGGTTCTTGGGATTTCCCATTCCACCATGGCCTATATTTTGTGAGGGTCCACCTTAACACCTTCGTGAGAAACAATATGGCCCAAGTATTCCACTTCTTATACGAAAACATAACACTTCAAAGGATTGGCATAAATTTGATGTTTCTCTAAGACTTCTAAGACTGTATTGACATGTTGTAAGTGTTTCTCCCATGATTTTTTGTAGATGAGTATATCATCAAAAAATACTAAGACAAAATTTCTTAAGAATGGTCTAAATATTGAATTCATCAAACTTTGGAATATGGAGGGAGCATTGATAAGACAAAATGGCATCACTAGGAATTCATAATGGCATTGATGAGTTCTGAAAGTTTTCTTATGAATATCTTCTTTCTTTACTCTAATTTGGTGATACCTAGAACACAAATCTAAATTTGTAAAATAAATGGCACCATGCAACTCATCTAATAAATCACCAATCACAGGAATATGAAACTTATCTTTGATAGTGAACTTGTTGAGCTCTCGATAGTCTAGAAACATGGACCATATTCCATCCTTGCGACGCACAATCACCACTAGAGCAGAATAGGCACTACTATGATGAATAATACCCATTTCCAACATTTCCTCCACCATCTTCTCAATCTCACTCTTTTGCACATATGGGTATCTGTAAGGCCTAATGTTTGGATGTTGGATTCCTAGAATCAACTGAATTGCATGATCATGTTATCTTTCAAGAGGCAATCCTCTTGGTTCTGTGAAGAAAATTTCATGTTGATCAATAACCTTCTGAAGATCAGGATGCAATACCTTCATTTGCGGTTAGAATTCCATAGAGAACAGGCATGCTACAAAACCTTCAACCCCCTTTTTAAGAATCTTCTGCATTTGGTAAGAAATCGCCACTAGAGGATATTTAGCTTGTAGACCTCGAAGTTCAAATTTTTTACCCTAAAAATGAAAGCACATGAAAAATTCCTAGAAATTTATCTCTATGATGCCCAAAATTATGAGCCACTGAACACCTAGGACAATATCAACTCCACCCATGGGGATAGTAAACAACATAGATTCCAATGTGTAGTCACCCATCATGAGTTTGACTTTATGGCATTTACCTGAACATTTGACTATGCCACCATCTGTAATCCTTACTTGAAATTCAGGTGCTAGGTAGATGAAACAATTCATTCTTGTTGCCAGCTTATGATTGATGAAATTATGTGTGCTCCATGAATCAATAAAGAATGTTACCTTCTTCTTGTTAATATAACCCATGACCTAAAGGGTTTGTGGAGTACTAATAATTGATAGAGCATGGCATGAAATAGTAGGCTAGGGATCTCTAGATTCTTCCTCTAACTTTTACACTTCCTCCATTTATGTTTTCTCATATTCTTCCTCATCACTTGATCCTTCAATGTAGAACAATTTTTTCTCAAAACATTTATTATTTGGTCCATATTTTCTATCACAGTTAAAACATAACCCTTTGGCTCTTTTTCTTCAATTTTTTGAGGTGTCAACCGAATTGGCTGAGGGTACGAAGGAGGTAAGGTGCTACTATCTTTTATGCTAGAAAAGGAATTCCTTCTGCTGGAAAGATATTTTTCCTCTACTCTATGTGCCATGATAGTAAAATCTGAAAACTTGAGTGGGTTAAACATGAATACCTCATATGCTCAATGTGATCCTTAAGACCCCCAAAAAATAGGTTATTCAAATATTCTTCTATAATATCTTCCACATGTTAGGACATATTTAGAATTGATGGACATACTCCTTAACTGTAACCTGTTTGGTGTAACTTTTCTAATTGGCTGAAGTAATTGTAAGAAACAATAAAAATATAGTGTAATTGAAGCTCTTCAATGAAAATTGTCCAGGTGACATTTAGGCCATTCTTTGAGCACATAACCAATGATACAAAACAAATTGATCAACTTCTAGGTATAAGGATGCGACAATTACCTTTTTTCTTGCTAGGATTTGATGGAGATCAAAGAAATTTTCCATTTGGGTAATCCAATTGAGCGGATCATTTCCATCAAATTTATGTATTTCCACTTTTGGAATAATTCCCCGCCATTGGTGAGGAGAGCCTCTTTAATGACTAAAGTAGCCTCCATGATTGGAGTGATTTGAATGTGTGACCATTACTAGAGGAACGCATATGATCGGAATTGGGAGTTGTGTTTGAAATAACACACAAAAAATCCAGGTGCATTACGAGAAAATCCTTCTGAAGGTCACTCCTCAGGCTACCTTATAGTTGAAGAAGCTCATTATTAAGGTAATCTTTACTCAAGATATTATATACACTCTCCAAAAGTTGGATTACCACCTCAAATACTCCTGAACCAAAAAATTATGAATCCATCTCTTCCTTATTTGGGGTCATTCCTAGAGTTTCTTGTCCTTTCCCTTAGCCTCAGGTAGATCTACCAACCATGATGTAGGGTTTGGGCATCAGGGTAGACTTAGGAGGGCCAAATTTTATGGTTTAGGGTTTTGCAAACTTTTTTACCAAATATAGGAATTCATAAAGAAGAAACCCTAGATATTTGTTTGAGAGGTTTCCGAAAATTGCACCCCATGGAGCCAAATTATGAAAAACATAAAACCACTATAACTTTTTCAAATTAAGTAAAAAATACTTGAATTTTGGAGAGGATCTTACTTGACTGATTTCATCTCACCAAAAAACAAATTGTAGAAAAAATCTCTACCAATTTTGAGATATAGTAGAACCTTCACAATTAGGGTTTGACATAGCGTTGGTTGAGATCAGGCTCTGATACCACTTGTAATGAAATTACTTGTATAAAAATGATTATTAGAAACAATATAACACCAAAGAACACAATATTTTTGATGAATGATCTCTATGCAATTAGAATAGCTTCATTACTTTGAGGGGGAAACCTCCAAACCATACAATAAGACTCAAATGCTCCAATGATCATCAACCACTACCTACTAACCCTTATTTATACTATATCTATGCTATGGACATCACCAAGGTTGACCTACTAATGATAATATATCATATATGAAAGAGATAAGTCATGATAAGAAGTTATGATAGCCAGAAGTCAGCTATATCCATCCAATGGAAGATATATAATTAAGGGCATAACATTCGCTTTATCTTAGTTAAGCACCCTCTTGATCACCTTGATCTTTCATTTTAGCAAGTCTTAAAGTTGAACATTATTTTGTTGAACTTTGAGCATTCCATAAACTTACATCGTTGCATTTCACATTCACTTTGTTGAATTGAAAACATCTTCAATATCTCTCCCCCATAATCTTACGTCGTCATACTTTGCAATAACTTTGTTGCATTGTCAACATCCTCTTCATTATCTTTCTTCACTTCTATCTTTAAAGCATTCAATTTGCTTTAATTTCATATCATTAATCAATCACTTTCCCCTTATCTCTTATCTCCACTTTTGTGAGATTCAGACCCTCTCATCATCATTTCTTCACTTCTTGTGATGAAAATCACTTTCTCATTCTTTAAGTACTCCCATTTCTTTTTTGTCGTCTCCTCTTTTAACATCCATCTTGTTAAAAGTTGAGAAAAATCATCACATTTCCTAAGTATCTTCCATTAACACATTTTTGTTAAGAGTTAAGCATCTTTCATCATGTTTTAAGTTTCCTCTTATCACACTCATTTTGTCACAATTTGAGAAAACTAACTTCTTTCGCCTCTTCCCTCTTTACATTCACTTTGTAAAGGGTCATTAAGCCTTTTAAACCTCTTCATCTTTCTTAGCACTCGTTTTGCTAAGAATCCTCAAAAATAACATTTTAATTTCTCTTCCACCTTAACATCACTCATTTTGTTAAGTGTTGCGAAGTCTCTTTTTCATTCCTCTTAACACTCACCTTGTTAAGAGTTAACTTTTTGCACCCTCTTTTCATCACTCTTATCACTCATTTTGCTAAGAGTTAATCATGCTCACCTTGTTATTTGTTAAGTTTCTTCCACCTTAACATCACTCAGTTTGTTAGGTGTTGCGATGTCTCCCCCTTTTTTTTCCTTTTAACACTCATCTTGTTAAGATTTAACCTTTTCACCTCTCTTCGTCAATCTTATCACTCATTTTTCTAAGAGTTAATCATTTCACCTTGGTAAGTATCTTCTCTCTTAACATCCATTTTTGTTACAGAGTGGAGCATATATAACCTCTTTTAGTCCCCTTTCTCTTAACTCTCATTTTGTTAGGAGTCATGAAATCAACTAACCCTTTTCACCTCCTCCCTGTTAGCATTCATTTTTACTAGGGTTGAGCTTTATCACCCTGTTCCATCTTAGCATTCACCTTGCCAAGGGTTGAGTTTTCTTGCACACCTCTAATTTTTCCTCCCCCCTTTCAAAAATGGTGGGAACACGACATCGTGATTATAGTTTCTTTTGATATGAGTAAAGAAATCCTTTCCATATTAGCATTGATGAAGAGGATGAAGATAAACTTAAAATTCTTTCCATAAACGTCACTTTACGACAAAACAAAGACCAATTCCTTCTTTGTCTCCTTGCAATGGGAGAAATATTTCCCTCAGAATTTGATGAGGATGATTTGAAAACATTAAAATGAAAATCTAAATCCCCTAAGGGTCCACCTCTTGAGTCAAAAAAACATGAAGATGAAGGACTAAGTAAAATAAATGTTGATAATAAAGAAAAATCTAATGCTTCATCCTCTAATCCCAACCAAGCCTTGCTTGATCAAATCAATGTAAATGATGAAAAAATTGGCTCTCATATCCTCTATAATCACTAAAAATGATACCAAAGGTATTGAACACACAAAGAAAAGTGACGACACCTTCAAAACTCATTCTGAGACCAAGAACGAGAAAAACAATCATAAGAATGATAAATCACCATTTATCCCAAAAACCAATTCACCATTTGCTTAAGAGTGGAAAATGATGAAGGACATAATTTTAGGCATGTAAAAACAAAAGAAATAATTCAATTTTGATGAATTATTTACATACCCTTTCGACTTGGACATCTTACTCATACCCTTCCCACACTCTTTTGAGACACCCAAATTTGACAAATACAAGGTAAAAACTAATCCTAAAGAGGATTTCAAGGAATTTTTCATGGCATGTCAAGAGGTGGCTTACGATGATATCTTTCTCTTGCACTTATTTCCCTTATTTCCTAAGAATCTACGCAGATAAGCTTTGGACTAGTTTTTACACCTTCAAAAGGGATCTATCTATACCTTCGCGGACCTCTCATATAAGTTTGTAAAAAAATTCTCTTTAAACCTTGACTCTGAGTTCATGATGATGGATTTTTTTAATGCCAAACAACAACCAAAAAAGAGCTTTACATAGTTCTTATAATGATGGTGAGGAATCGCAAGATGTTTCCCATGTTTAATCCCTGAGAAAGAAATGGTTAGCATCTTCATCACAAACCTTAACGACGAGTTGTCCTTTCACATGCAGATACACTACGTCAACAGTTTTGAGGAAGTTATCAAAAAGGGAACTCAAATTGTAAAATCCCTCATTACTAAAGGCTTGATCAAGCCTCATTATAAAGAAAATGGACATAATCATCACAACAACAATCCTAACACTTCTCACAATAAACCTAGGTACATCAACTGCAACTGTAATGTTGTCAATGATGGTGTCATGGATAATCGCAACGTGCACAACTTACATAAAAACTAATTAAAATAGATTAATTCTAAACCACCCGTCACCATTCCAAGAAGATAAACGTTTCCTCCTCATGACTACAAATGATGAAAATATATGTCTTTGGGGTAATCTCTTTCCAACATCTTGAAACAACTAGAAAGTGCTAATATGGTCACTTATCCTATCATGCAACCCTTCCCTGGAGTGGAACCTAAGCTAGGTTGGTATAGACCTAACACATTTTTTTATTTTCATCGCATTAATGGTCATCAAACGGAAAAATGTAAACAACTTCGTAACTATCCAATACCTCATTAACAACAGAGACATAGTGGTCAGAGGCCTAGCACCTAACCATGGTATAAAGGGTAAATCTCACGAACATTGTGAATCCTCGAACAACATTGATTATAAATCCATCATATCTTATATCATCGACACTACTCTACGCACTGTTGAACATCAATTTACATCTCTCATAGACAGTATATAGTGTGTTTACACAATTAGAAAAGGCTAACATGATCAAATATCCACCTACGAGACCCTTCCTAATGGTGAACCCAATCCTACGTCATATAATGCATCCAAATATTGTGCATAGCATCACATGGATGGCCATTCTACTGGTAATCTTTTACCTCTTCATCATTATTTTCAAGAGTTAATTGACAAAGGAACCATTTCCATAGAGCTCGATGATGAAACTCTTACAATTGATGACATGTTAACTTCAACAAATATTGCGAAGACCATATCAAAACTACTAACTACAGGTTACCTCGCTTGTGAGCTAATCAAACTACTAATTTATTCTATGTAGGGAATATTTATAATCAAGATAAAATGAACAATACACATTGTATTTGTAGGTATAGTTGACAAGGCTATTTCCCAACTGCTTTAATTGTGGGAAGTGTTTTGGATTAAGCCATAAAAATCACTTGAGAAGTACCACGGGAACCCCAAAGTAGTCAGCACATTGAGGGAACTGGCTAACGAAATGGGTACCTTATCCCAATTGAATAGTACACCTTGAGAGATCAGATTCACAGATATCCTTAGTGGTGACTCTAGTGCAATTCATTTGAGAAAGATCTTTGTTCATTGTTTCAAAGGGGGTAAAGTAAAGTCGACATCTAGCAATATTACCGCTCTCGCTCAGGTATACTGCTGACACCTAGTTGTGAGAACCGGTTAGGAAGTCACGCCTTTCCAAGCCAATCTAAGGTAGATGCCAACTTTCATAAACATCATTTTTCATTTTTCTTACATGTTACACACTCGTGTCATTCATGTTTTCTCTCTCATTCACCTTGTCACTTTGTAAATGTATCTACGTCTTGGGTTGCGGACATCCATATCCAAACTCGAGCACTTTTATTTTCTTCATCAAATCTTGACATTGTGATAATTTCTTTATCACAGTCAAGCATCCTCTTGATCACCTTGATCTTTAATTTTTGCAAATCTTAATTTGAACATTATCTTGTTGAAATTTGAGCATTCCATAATCTTATGTCGTTGCATTTCACATTCACTTTGTTGAATTGACGACATCTTCAATATCTCTCCCCCATCATCTTACATCGTCATACTTTGCAATAACTTTGTTGCATTGTAGACACCCTCTTCATTATCTTTCTTCACTTCTCCCTTTAAAGCATTCACTTTGCTTTAATTTGAGATCATTAATCAATTACTTTCCCCTTATCTCTTATCTCCACTTTTGTGAGATTCAGAACTTCCTGTGATGACAATCACTTTGTTGTTCTCTAAGTACTCCCATTTCTTTATCGTTGTCTCCTTTTTAAACATCCATCTTGTTAAAATTTGAGAAAACTCATCACGTTTCCTAAGTATCTTACCTTAACACATTTTTTTAAGAGTTGAGCATCTTTCATCATGTTTTAAGTTTCCTTTTGTTGCACTCATTTTGTCACAAGTTGAGCAAACTAACTTCTTTCGCCTCTTCCCTCTTTACATTCACTTTGTAAGTGGTCACGAAGCCGTTCAAACCTCTTCATCATTCTTAACACTCATTTTGCTAAGAATCCTCAAAACTGACATTTCAATCCCTCTTCCACCTTAACATCACTCATTTTGTTAAGTGTTGCGAATTCCCCTTTTTCGTTCCTCTTAACACTAACCTTGTTAAGAGTTAAATTTTCTCACCCTCTTTTCATCACTCTTATCACTCATTTTGATAAGAGTTGATCGCACTCACCTTGTTATTTTTTAAGTTTCTTCCACCTTAACATCACTCATTTTGTTAAGTGTTGCGATGTCTCCCCCTTTTCGTTCCTCTTAACACTCATCTTGTTAAGAGTTAAAAATTTTGCATCTCTTCATCACTCTTATGACTCATTTTGTTATGAGTTGATGGCTTTCACCTTGTCAAGTCTCTTCTCTCTTAACATCGATTTTTTGTTACAGAGTGGAGCACATCTAACCTCTTTTACTCCCTTTTCTCTTAACTCTCATTTTGTCAAGAGTCGGGCAATCAACTAACCCTTTTCACCTCCTCCCTCTTAGCACTCATTTTTGCTAGGGTCGAGCTTTATCATCTTTTCCCCTCTTCCATCTTATCTTTCAACTTGCTAAGGGTTGAGTTTTCTTGCACCTCTTCTTGTTCCTCCCCTCTTTCAAAAATGGTGGGAACATGACATCATGATTATAGTCCCTTTCGATGGGAGGAAATAAATCCTTTCCATATCAACTCTGATGAAGAGGACGAAGACCAACTTAAAAATATTTCCATAGATGCCACTTTGCAAAAAAACAAAGACCAATTCCTTCTTTGTCTCCTTCCAATGTGAGCAAGATTTCCCTTATAATTTGATGAGGATGATTTGAAAATTTTAAAAGGGCAACCTGAATCCCCTAAGGGTCCACCATTTAAGTCAAACAAACATGATGATGAAGGACCAAGTAAATCAAATGCCGATAATAAAGGAAAATCTAATGCTTCATCCTCCAATACCAACCAAGCCTTGCTTGATCAAATCAATGCAATGGCGAAACAATTGGCTCTCCTATCCTCTACAGTCACTAACAACAATACCAAAGGTATCAAATACATGAAGAAAAGTGATGACACCTTCAAAACTCATTCTGAGACCAATAACGAGAACAACAATCATAAGAATGATAAATCACCATTCATCCCAAAAACCAATTCACCATTTTCTCAAGAGTGGCAAATGATGAAGGATACAATTTCAGGCATGCAAAAACAACACAAACAATTCAATTTCGATGCATTGTGTCTATACCCTTTTGACATGGACATATTATGCATACCCTTTCCACGCTCTTTCGAGACACCCAAATTTGACAAATACAAGGGTAAAACTGATCCTAGAGATAGATAAGATAAGATAAGATAAGATAAATATATTAATGTCCAACAAATGATCACAGAAGTAGATCAATGGGACTGCAGTCCAGAATCCAAAAAATATACAAAGTGTAAGTGGGGAATAGTCAAAACGAGTTCCCGAGAACAAAAGAGAGAATAAGAGAAGAATAAGAAAAAACCCTTAAAAAACAAAACCCGCACAAACGGGGGCAATGAGACGGATGGGGGAAGGAAAGTGGAGAAGATAAGATAAGATAAGATAATTATATTAAATGTCCAACAAGTGACCACAAATATAGGTCAATGGGACTGTACAATACAAAGCAAAGTAGAAACAACACGGAAAACCCAAGAGGGTCTCTAAAAACAAAAAAATAAGAAGAAGAAGAAGAAGAAGAAAGAGAAGAAGAAGAAGAAGAAGAGAGCACAAGGGATGAGAGGAAGGTGGAGGGAAAGGCCTCGACATCAACCCTCACGACTATCACCCAAGGTCAGCTGAAAAGAAATTGGTGATGTGCTACTGTCTAGTGTCAAGGACTGGAAACTGTTGCAGAAGCCCATGCTTCATGGAATGTCAAGATCTCTAGGTGAATTGAGTGGTCTGTCATCTAAAAGAGGGGGCTTTAGGTTGTACATGAATCCGAAAATCTCTGGTCAAGGAAGAAGCTCCTCTAATCCTGACAGATCTAGCCAGGAGATCTCCACAAGGGTCTTACCCCCGCTTAGTGCCCCTCACACCTGGGAGCAAATCAAAGAAGAAGAAGAAGAAAGAAAGAAAGAAAATGAAAGAGGGGACCGATAAGGAGCTCTCTACTCAGAAATGGTAGTCACATCCCTCCTAACATTCAAAGCTGACAAGAAGTAGCTACTAATGGAGTGGCTCCTTGTAGAGGGAGGCGAGGGTCCCCTCCCCCGCAGAGGTCTAAGATTAGAATGACGGCTAGGGAGGCGAGTAGATCTGGATTTTCCTCTAAGATGTGTATGTTGCTGAGCCGGCTGGTGGCCACTGGGGGAGATGTGAAGGTCTAGCCAGGAACGAACTGATCTATGCCCTGTAATAGGATCAGAGTTGCTCTGTCATTTGGTACCACCCACTACGGATAGATCCGGAAAGAAAGATGTAATATGTCTCATGAAAATGAATCTCAGAGGAATTTTTCATGGCATGCCAAGAGGTGGTTTACAACGATATCTTTCTCTCGTGTCTCTTTCTTAAGAGTCTAGGAGGACAAGCTTTGGACTGGTTCTTACACCTTCAAAAGGGATCTATCTCTACCTTCGTGGACCTCTCAGAGAAGTTCATCAAACATTTCTCTTTCAACCTTGAATTTGAGGTCATGATGATGGATTTGTGCAATTCCAAACAACAACCAAACAAGAGCTTTGTATAGTTATTACAAAGATGGCAAGGAATTGCAAGCCGATTCCCATGTTCAATCCCTGAGAAATAGATGGTTAGCATCTTCAGCCCAAACCTTAACAATGAGTTGTCCTTTCACAACAGTTTTGAGGAAGTTATTGAAAAGGGAACTCAAATTGAAAAATCCCTCATTACTAAAGGATTGATCAAGCCTCACTATAAAGACAATGGATATAATCGTCACAACAACCCTAACACTTCTCACAGTAAACGTAGGTACATCAACAATAACCATAATGTTGTCAATGATGGTGTCATAGATAATCGCAATGTGCACAACGTACATAACAACCAATTAAAATAGATTAAGTCTAAACCATCCATCACCATTCCAAGAAGAGAAAATTTTCCTTGTGATTACAAACAATGACAATATATGTTTTTGGGGGAATCTCTTTCCAACGTCTTGAAGCAAATGCAAAGTGCCAATATGGTCACTTATCCTATCACGTAACCCTTCCCTGAAGGGGAACCTAAACCAGGTTGGTATAGACCTAACACATTTTGTGATTTTCAATGGATTTATGGTCATCAAATGGACAAATGCAAACAACTTCACAACTACATCCAAGACCTCATTGACAACAGAGACATAGTGGCCAAAGACGTACCACCTAACCATGGTACAAAGGGTAAATCTCATGAACATTGTGAATCCTCGAACAACGTTGATTATAAATCCATCATATCTTGTATCGTCGACACTACTCTACACACCATTGAACGCTAGTTTACACTTATTCGAGAGAGTCTATCTAGAGCCTTTCAACAATTAGTAAAGGCTAACATGATCGAATATCCACCTACAAGACCCTTTCCTAATGGGGAACCCAATCCTACGTCGTATAATGTATCTGAATATTGTTGTAGCCATTTTTACACCCATCACAAAGGAAATAAATCCCATATGCTCCGGCCTATCACCCAGCGGGCACTGGGCACTCACGCGAGGCACGTGCGTGCACCGAGTCTCTCTTTTATGTGAGTTAAGTGGGAAACTATCATTTATGACATGAACTTAATGAATAAAGGTGGAAATGACACATACAATCATCATAGGGCTCAGAATGGCCTCTAGACAAATGTATTCATTCCAAACAGAGAGTACTTATAGACAACAGATAGGACTGCAGTAGAAAGGAAAATACATAAGGATTTACATCTATTCTATAACATCCATGAACAAAAGTGAAAATATATAGATATGAGCCAAATAAATTACATTCCTACTCATTTATATTTGTAATTTCATTACATTCAATGGATCCATTAGACTACCACATCTTGATCAGAATGAAGTCATACATCACAATAGGGATCATGTCCTTCATCCATACAAAGAAAAATTTATATCCCATCCCCTTAATACATTACTCCTTTATATATAGCCTCTACCCAATCCAATAGAGTTCTTATAGTATTTCTGCGGAGCTCCACTCTCTATATTCTCCTCCCGTCTATCCGATCTATATCTCTTCTTCTTTTTCCTGCGGGCGCTCGCATATATAGGCATCCCAAAGTGCCAACTCATACTTCTGTGGCCTCAAATCCGATGCTAAGTGTTAGAATGTGGTCCTCCATGGGAGCATGCTCCTCCAGGACTGAGCTCTTCACTTTTTTCCATGATGTCTTCTAGAACCTTCTATCACATGGAATATTCCTTTCGTGGGCATCATGTTGCCATGTGTTATCCAAAATTCACCCTCAAGGTAATTTTGATAACATGCGTCAAATTCTTTAGTCCCAGGAAAATAGATTGAGTCAGGGCAAAAAATTCATGTTTCTAGGGTCCCCTCATATTTTTCTAACTCCCTTGTCCAAGTAGGAGAGAGCAAGTTCCGAGAAAATGTAAGAAAAATTGCAAAAACAAGCTCGGGCCAGAAAAAATCACGAAAAATGGCTAAGTCCTAGTCCTAGAAGCATTTGGGACAAATGGGACCAAAAGACGCGAACTGGCCGAACCGGGCGAAATGAGTCAAGGCAGCCCGAAACAGTCTGGGACGTGCGGGCCAAAAGTACATGAACTAACCGAACCAGCCAAAATGAGAACTTTTGTCCCGGACCAGTTGGGACAAAAGGGCGCGAACCGGCTGAACCGGGCGAATTTGTCCCAGACGGTCCGAAACCAAATGGGACATATGGGCTGCGAGTATGCGAACCGGCCGGTTCGGCCGAAATGGGAAATTTCAGCATTGTACCAAATGGGACAAAGGGATGCACGGGACACGAAAAGCCGAAATGTCCGAAGGCAGGGAAGAAAAGTCAACGTTTGGTCCGGAAACTTCAAACGGCCATAACTTTTGACTCCGAGCTCCGATTTTCATAAAATTGGACTTTCTGGAATGGGCACGACGTTAATTTTAATGAGGGTAGATATATTTAAATAAAAGAAACATATTCGGCTCCAGTCAGTCAATGCTCATTCCCGTCAAATGACAGAAAACGCCTGCCAGACCCAAAATAGCTGCCAACACTCAGAAGGCCATAACTTTTGTATTTCTCAACGAAATCGCACAAAATTGGTACCGTTGGAATCGTGGTTCTGAGCCCAATGCACAGAAATAAAGAAATTCTAGATTTGATTAGAAATTGATTGATATTTTTAAGGAAACGTGGCCGGGTTCAGAACAGTGTTTTATTTGGTAGCTGGGAGTGCAATTAAGAGGCATGGTCATCATTCTTTCTCTGCTGCAGCACATGGGACAGTATGGGGAGCCTTTTTCAAGTAATGGAAAACCTTTTCACTCAATTTAATGCCTCTTACAGGTGGTTGAAGGACAGATTTCGGGATTTCCATTTTCCCTTCTCTTTTCCTTCTCATTTTTCTATAAATTGGAGTGTTGGACTCATTGTAAGAGAGAGATTTTTTGGGTAACAAAGCTCTGTCAAAATTGCTTTGTGAAGCCAGTGTGTTACAGGCCCTTGTAGTGGACTCCTTGCATGGTGATCCAGGCCCTTATCTTGTAATAGATTGAACTGTACATATCATGAAGCAATAAAATATCAGTTTGTGGATATATCTTCCCCTGTTGTGTTTCCTTGCATTCTTCTTGCCCCTTTAATCTTTCTACAAGTATATTGTGTCTATTTATTATGTTCTTGTAGGAATTCATTATCATTGTGTGTGCTTGGAATATTGCTGTGAATGCATTTTGCTGGATTATGGTGAACTGTCATCACCTCTTCTAGTGTGCACTTTGCCTCTGTATTTCACACATTTGGAGATTACTCTCACACCCTCCTTTTCTGGTGTATCACCGCTTTAGTGTAGGCTTTCATTTTATGCATTCTCTCTCCCTGGTCCCTTGAAAATTTAGATTAGAAAAGTTAGCTTATCCTGCATTAGAGTAGATTGTGGCAGGTAGTTTAGGAGCAAGAACCAGCTTTCTCTGGAGGTCTGTCTCAAGTAGCAAGTCCCACAACTTGGAGATAGTACCCATGTTATTCAATCACACTATGAGTTCAAATACATGCACAGGGGTGCTGTGATTCGGTGACAACACCATGTTGGCACCTTATCCACTCCGCATGTGTAGTCCGGTCATGCTTTTCTTGTGTCCTGGCCAAAATGCCCAATATGGCTAAGTCCTGAAACCTTAGTTCTGTTCGTGTGCATGCCATGGGTTTTCTTAAACCCTTCCGTGAACCCTGTCCTGTGTGCCTTCTCCTTACGCACCCTTCTTCAACTAGGCCTTACGCACCTAGGCACCTTTTTGTAATTAGCCAATATTTTGGGGTCCCAAAAATTGTGACTACCATCGGATGGATGACCATTCTACTAATAATTGTACAAATCTTCATCATTATGTTCAAGACTTAATTGGTGATGGAACCATTTCCATAGAGCTCGATGACGAAGCTCTCACAACCAATGACGTGTCAGCTTCCACAACTTCAAATGACAATTTGACTGTTGTCCCAAATTTTGTACATATTTTCATTCAACGAGATCACGACGAAGGTCAAGTATCTCTCCCTCAAAACCAATCTATTTCTTCTCCATATTTTCTTTCGTTCGTCCAAATAGGCATTGAACTTGTTTCAGACAATAACCTTCTAACACCAAATGAGAGCTTGAACTTGCTTCAAGACTCCAATTCAACCCTTGATATAACTATAGACAATACAAAAGAGGGTCCATGATCAAACACAATTGAGTTTGATTCTATTCTTTCCATTCTGTTTCCTACGCCTAACATCTCTAGTCTTATTGTCGAAACACAACCACAACAAGCTTAGACACTTGCAACAACGCAACCTTTCGTGTCCATTGCACCTCAAACGATCAATCTTGCAAGTATTTCATTAACAATGACTCCTACTTGTCAAGACATCTACATGTGTACACTCTACGAGGTATGTATACCTAGGTCTATCGTTTTACAACCTTTTCATGCATTAACTGTAAATCTTTCATCCAATCAACTAGTTCACAACCTAGAAGGAGAAACATTGACTATTTTTTCTCTTCGACGTATAAGGAGTCTTGGGTGTACATCTAGAGATCAATCCATATTTCTTCGCACTCTTCCACCCATGGATAAATATGTATCTCAACATATTCCCCGCATCGACAATCCTCTTCTAACACCACATAGGTTTTTTGATCTCATCAAAGACTTATCTAATCACACATCCTTTGACTTGGATCTTGTTTGCCTAAATCTCATATCTCAGGACTCATTGAATCATTTGATTCTCTCCTTTGACTTGTATCCCGTCTTCCCAAGTCTTATACTTCAGGACTTATCGAATCTTTGGATTTCTTCCTTTGACTTGGACCTTGTCCACTTAAGTCTTGTATTTCACGACTTATCGAATCTTTAGATTCCCTCTCTTGGCTTGGATTTCATCCGCTGAAGTCTCATCTTTCACAACCATTCAAATCTAATAAACATGGACCTCTTTCTTGATGATTCCATTTCAAACCTTCATCCTCAAAAATTTAGAAAACTTAAAAACATAAAAAGAAAATAAAACTCTGTATTAAACCGTTCTTTAAAGCACTGTTCGCAAATCGGAAGCAAAAAAGTGAGTGCAAATAATATTAAGCATTCCATCTATTGCATATATCTTAATCATACCATTATCACATCTTTGCATTCTTCACCTATTACGACACATGTTAACCTTGTTCCTATTGGGCATTGTGTGTCTCATATTTGTTATGGTTTCTACCATTTCAGATATTTTCACCTATGGGTTTTCCTCGAAGCTTACTGATGGCAACTCCTTTCAAATAAGCTCTTTCTTTAACAAAATGTTCAAACTTCTTTACCCGGTCCTTTTTGACCGCCCATCTCAATCCACGGCGTTAAACCCTTAGGTCCTACTAGTCCCATGAGGTTGAGACTTGGGGTTAGAATGTTCCTTCTCAACAAGCACATCATTGACATAAAAGGAAAATTAAATCAATCTAAAAATACAAAAAAAAACTATAAAATAATTACACCTTTCATCCTTCACAGTCTTTGGCGATAAGGCTGTACTTCTCGTGAATAGTATAAGACTGGGAATGGAGTAAGATGTCCTTACTCGCCTACATTTTTTCTTTGGTGTTGAGCTCTTGTCTCTTACTGATGTCATAGGGCAACATATAGGATGTCGTTCACAAAAATCAATCAAAAAATAAAGCCTTTAAAAATCTTAATCAAAGTGCTTAATCAAAAATATCCCAAGAAGTAATTTAGTATCTTATGTTACAAAGAGAACAATTCCTTCAACTGGATCTTGTTAATCAGTAGGCCATCTACGGATCTAAGTCTTGTCAAAACCTATAAAGTGGAATCATCTTTGAATTGGTCAGATAATTTTGACTAGAGATGAGTTACATTTTTCTCATATGGATCATTGTTAAACCTTGTGTCTTCACATCCATCAATCACTATTCACCTCGTTTTCATGTCCTTGGATCTCGGTGATGAGCCCTTACATTTTCTTAGTTTCCTGGCACCACGAGTGGAGTGAAACACCCTATCATTTTATCTACATTTCTATCAATGAAATGGAATGCTTCTAATTATTTACACCCACTTTTAAGCAGTGCACCCCTTTACCGAGTTGTAAATTACAATTTAATTAATATTCAAATATGTTTTAAAAAATATCAAAAACAATATAAAATTGTTCAAAAATACAAAATTGTTTCAAAAATACAAAAACAAAACAAAATTGTTCCAAAACAAACCAAAAATAGTATAAACTATCAAAATCAAAACATTTCAGATAATGTTTGACCAACTTTCAGCAATTGGATAACATAGTTCAATAATTTTTCCATTTAACACGTTCCAAATCATCTTTTGATAATCATTTTTCTTTCCCATGGTGTATAACTATGCTCGAGGCAATCATTTACCCTTTCGAAACATAACTTTGCTTGGGGCACACTTGGATTTCATATTGTAATCCAATACAAATTAAACTTCAATGGGATCCGACAAGACTATATTTTAGAGTATCTAAGTATCACTCCGCTATTCGGCCTGATCCAATTCTCTCACGTTTTAAGCTATCACTCGAGGGCATTCAAATCTATCTAAGTTCTTCAATGTGGAACACATTTGAAGTGTCATTAGACATTTTTTTTGCAAGTTGTGTTGTACTATTGCAGTTTGTTAACAATGTGACGATGCTTTTGCTTCTTTCAGTTTGTTATTGTGTTGTACTTTGTTTACTTTTACTATAGACCAATTGCAGGAAATTTATTCCAATTTTAGTTCACATATAACTTTGGTGTGGTTCCTATTCATATTGGGTTTGTTTGCAATTCTTGTTTTATGTCTTTTTCCTCGTTTGCATGTATTGTGTTTTCCTCTTGTTTTACTAAAATAAGCCATGGAATGTTTTTATTTTTGCAAAGCATTCAAGGTTGTTTATTTATTTGCATATGTATTTCAACCTCTTCAAAAAATTGCAAAAAAAATCATATATTTCAAAAATTCATAAAAAATCAAAAATTACAAAATTTTCGAACAAACATTCACTTATCACAAAAATCCTACAATTGGAAAACGCTTGAAGTGATTTTTTCAACATATCAATACAATCTTGGTAAATTCATACCTTTATCTACTACCCTAGTGAGCGTTTCAATCTCACATCTATCACTTTCTTCCATTTTCATGATAGGCTAACTTTGCTTGGGGCAAGTCACAAAATTGTTTTTCCTTCGTGTATAACTTCACCTGGGGCAATTGTAACTCTGATAATTTGCACAACGGATCTAACAAGAGTGTCATAAGGAGTTGTTGTACTATGCTCTTTTAGTATGATCCTATTCCCACCTTGGGAGCATTTGCATCTACTTAATCATCATTGTGGCATGCATTAGGGGCATAACTGATTGTCTTCTTTTTCGATTTTGTGTTGCATTGTTGGTTCTTAGTTTTGCAATTGCAATTTTCTTTATATATTTGGTAACCTTATTCAAATAGGTGGGATTCTCTACTTTGAGCCTGACGGTATTCTTATAATATCAAAGGTTCTTCTTGTCTTTAATTTCTTGTTGTTACAAATACTATTAATGCTTTTAGTTTGGATGTTTGTTTTTTAATTTGTTCAAATTTGTCACCATTAGGTTTTCATGGATGTTCGAATGCTTTAACAATTTTTATATGTCTTTTTGCAAAACTTTTTTTAGCCATAGACGGGTTAAACAAAATGGTTGTGCAATGACAACTAGGACATCCAATTCAAGCTCGACCAACTTATGTTTGTATAAATGCAAAAAAAATTAAGTCTTTTCTTTCAATGGGTAGCATACTTTCATCTATGAGAAGAATAAAGTAGTAGGGTGTATTACCTTTAATGTTGAAGTCACAATCATGCTTCTTATTCTTTTTAGAATTCCTCAATTTTATTCCATGTTACTCAAGATATGTTTCTACCCCATACTTCGCAACCATAGAGTATAATCGGTGTTACTAGGCTATGGAATGATGATTTATTTTTATCCCTATTCCTAAGCTCCACATTTTACAGTTATTTTCTAAACTATTATAGGCCTTCCAACTAGCATACATTATTTTGTCAATACAAAGGCTCTAGTTCTATTTATGATTAAGATCAAATATGTTTTCTTACAATATATGCATCATGTTGGCTAGATTTTCTACATAGCTAAAAACCTAGGCAATAATGAGATAAATCTACCTCATTTCCCGGTGAGGCTCCCGTGTCAGATTTGTCAATTAAAATATGCTAGTATCTATATGGGGGTTTTACTTTAACTATTCAGCTCATGAGCAATAGCTATATAGTTCTTCAGCAAGTAAGAAACTGTTTAAAGAAAGGAAATATTTATAGAAGAAGTGAATAATAAAACACAGGGAAGAAATAGGGAAGATGTGCAACCCAATCAATAGATAGCAGAGTTGATTGCATGCACATAGAAGAAACCAATACATATCAACACACAAAATTATAAGTAAAGTCAACTCCGGATCTAGATCTAAAATAACACAAAGTTTATTAGAAGATCTAAGATAGAAAGCTAGAAACAAAATGCACCATGACACAAAGTTCTCTGGAAATCTGCTCCTTTATATTCCTTTTCTTCAAGTGGCTCTCAGGGGTTTCAGCACAAAGTCTGGAGCACAAGAATGTTGCTTACCAATTCTAATCCTTTAACCCGTAGGTTCTTCCTCTACTTATAGCATGTAGAGGGGAAATTACAAATAGGAAGATTTTAGTTGAACTGGCACATGTGGAAGTCGGAATGGAAACAACTGACAATCTCCCTCCTGGAATTCCTCTTTGCATGACATTCATGATTTGCAACTGAAGATAGAACCTTCTATTTTGCACGTCTGCCACCTATTTCCAAGTAGTTGACTTCTTCAAGTAATGGATTTTAAACCAATCACTTAAGTTTTATAATTTAATTGATCGCTCAATTACTTTGTTGGAGGAAATAAGAGAAAGAAGAAGAAAGAGGAAAGTTGTAGTCTTGTCCTTTTTCATATTCTGCATGCAGCTGATTCTTTTGCCCTTGATTCTCACCAAACTAGATCTAGAAGTGGCTGGATCTGGAAGCAAGTGATTGTGATTTACTTGTGGGTATTGCCTTTGAATTGTCTTCCTTCTTATCCTTGAAGCTTTTGCAATTCTTCTCTAGTACATGCATCAGTGCAATGTTTACTGTAAATAACTCATCTTTTTTATTTTTAATTGCATATGAGAAATTAAAAATTCTGGAAAGCACTCCAGGTGAATACTAATTCAATGAATGCTTCAACTGGAAGATTGGGAAAACATGCACAAGGTCCTGGAAGGAATTCTCCATGCACTGAATTCTTCACAGGCTGCGTTCGAAACAAGAAGATGAAGCCTTTGCAATTATGGATATGGATCTATGTCTCCGGTGTCAGCAAATCTGGAAGTAATGCATGATGTCGCTGAGCTTTCTCTTTCATCCCCCTTTTCACGGCCCTATCTATTTTTTCTGAACAATTATTTTTCTCTTTATTCGGTCAGAATTCTTCACAATTGGTGCAGATCTGGATAATTCTTCAGATTTGGAGGATATGTTCAATGTATTGGACATTGATTTAAGCTCCCTTTCTCTTATAAAAGCACCTGTAATGGATTCCTATGATTAATTCAGACAAATATGGCAACCGGAACATGGACACTGGATTTTAATTATAAAAATCTGCATATATCAAGCCTGTTGCCCCAAAATTTGATGTTTTATTTGCATGTAATGCAAACATGAATTTTACCAACTTCACCTGAGCACCTGTATCATTTATACAGACAATTATTCAGACACAAATCAACCTCCTTCAACCTAGGCACCAAATTTGGAAGCTTTCAACAGTAATTAAACCTTCTTCTGAGAAAAATTCCTCTCCAAATGGGGCACACTTTTTGTCTGGGCTGCACTTCTCTGCTTTTGAATTAATTAATTCATCCTTATGGCAGCCCCTGCTTATATAATCCTCATAATTCTATAATTAATTAATGCCTCTCCTATTCCTAACAATTAATTAATTATTTAATAAGCTTTACTCTTCAAATGGGGTGCCTATTTTGTGCATGCTCATGGCTGTCATTAAATAAATTAAATTCATTTAATTTTAGCCTTCTACTTCCAGTTAACTTAAGCCTCACAGTATGCTTTGACCTTAGCAACTGAAAATAGGAATTAATTAAATCAATTAATACTTTAAAAAGTATTATTCCTCTCCCAAATGGGGCGTTCTTTTGGACATGAAGAGGCTGCATTAAATAAATAATATTTATTTAATTTTAGAACTTCTAATTCTGACTTCCTTTATCCACTTTCCTTTTGTTGACTTTTCCACAACCCTAGGCGCCAAAATTGGAGAAGAAATTAACTAATTTAATGCATTTAAAGTTGCCCTTCTTTCCCTAAAGGGGTCGCACTTTTTGGCATGAGAAATTTCTATTTTTAAAAGTCAATTGACAATGGGATTATTTACCCTGCAAGGCAGGTCTGAAAATCCCATGATCCACTTAAGTTGTTTGACTTTCATAATGGGATTATTTACCCTGCAAGACAGGTCTGAAAATCCCATGATCCACTTAAGTTGTTTGACTTTCATAATGAGATTATTTACCCTACAAGACAAGTAATAAAATCCCATTAATGTCTTAAGTGATTTTCCTTTTATTTCACAATGGGAATTTTTACCCGCAAGGCAGGTAAGAAATTCCCGCCTGCTTGTTGCCTATGATTTTCCCATTATGAATTAAGTGGTGTTGCTTTCATGGGAAAATGTACCTTGCTATGTAGGTACAAAATTCCCACCTGCCTACTGCTTCCAAAAATCCCATGATTCACTTCAAACCCTCTTTTTCCAAAAATGCAGCCAGCCCAGAAGAAGTTTTTTTGTGCACAACTTCGTCTTTTTTGAGAGAATCAGACCTTCGGTGGAAAATTCCTTTTGGCATAATGTGCATAAGTGATCTCCAGATACTCCAGGAAAAGAATCAGACCAAACTGGAAAAGGAATTGATACAGAGAAATTTCACAGAAAACGAAACGGGAAAACACCAAAAACACAAAACGTTGCTAGAAGTCACAAATAAAGCCCAAGATTCATTCCTGGTTAAAACCCTACTAGTATATGGGAATATTAACATGTAAGATCACAAAAGGGCTAAATCAAAGCACAATTCACCTCAAACGGGATTCAAAATAATTAAATACAAATTTCCCATAGGCAAACCCCAGCGACAGAATATAACGATTTTGGGTGTCTAGGTATTTGTCGAAATTGGATTATATGGCTCCTTGGGAATATCTTGACACAATACAACAACTTTCTGGAAATTTACACACAAAATGACCCATTATTTTAAAAGAACGTTTTTTTTTAACATGGGGTAGTCTTAGATTTCAGGGTGAAATTTGGGGACACCACATCATCATTAAGATGGGATAGCAATCTCAATGGGCCACTAATATAATAGCTACTACCATGGTGAATCAGTCGTCACTACTATGAAGAGGAGAGGTGTGGATATATGCGAAGCCAAAAGACTGGATGTTGTTATCCACAAATCCTTGGGAATGCACAATGCATTAGGAAATGGGCCACTATTGCATGCTACTTTGAAAAACATTTTACAACACAAATCGAAACTTTGTTACAATTAATGTCCTCTAAATTTCATTTTTTTCCCTGGAGTTTGTGGAACCCTATGAAAAAAACTATGTAGAAGAGACATTTTTGAAGGGATATCCTAAAAATGTATCCAAAAGCATGACGCTCCTGAATAAAAGTAGAGCCATGTTCCTTCTAAAGGTGTAAGAGAGGCATTTTCATTACAAAGGTGTAATAAATTAGACTTCATGATTCATAATAATTCATTAAACGTGGACCTTAAATTCAGACCTAAAGATAATTGTTTAGATTTCTACTTTGTGGGCACGAAATATGACAAATTTTTACTAGCTATGGCTCACCTATGTTATTGGATTGAATGCCAATATTTTAGGAAACCAAAACTTGGATTGGAAGGAACTCCGACAAATACTTTTAGGACTTGCAACAATCAGATTACCTTCATGATCCATTTGTATTCATACAATCATCTTCTCTAGAGGTGATTTACAACACAGGGACCTAGAGGGTGGCAACAAAGGTGGTAGGACAACCCAAAAAATAGCAATCTATCTATCGAGTTATAGTATGAACATTCAGAGATAGGAGATATTTAAATGGTGTTCTTTTATTCTACTATCTATTCAAATGAAATGAACATTAATAGTACATAAGCGTACAAAGGTCCATTGATCCATAGGGATCCAAAATGACTCTACTTCATCAGATCAGTCAGCACGAAGAAGAAAAAATAATACATGGAGGTTCTATCTTTTTAGTAATAGGATCATCGCTCTATGCAGAGCCATGGTTACAGAACTGCGGCCCAACCAGGGCGGCGGTCCTGGGACCGCCGATCTGCATTAGGCAGCGGTTCTGGCTCTTTTGGACAGAAAAAAAGGAGTGTGAGACAGAGAAAGAAAGTAATTGGGAGGAAGTGTGAGATATTATCTACTTCTCTTTCATACTTATTGTAATTTCTGTACTTATTGGTTTTGAATTGGCCAATAAAAGTGGGAAGAAAGAGCAATTGCCCTTGCTGACTGGTTTTTTCCTCCTTAGGAGGTTTCTAGGATAAAACTTGTTGGTGTTTATGAGTTTATATTCTTTCCTTTCCTGCAATTGTGGATTCTTAAGCATAAGCAAAATTCATTCACTAGTTATCTCTGTCATTTTCTAATAAAAAGTAGAACAACAATGTTTAATTTGTGATTTTGTGGATAATTCCAAAGTTGAAGAGTTTACAGATCATTTTGGTATCAGAGCTAACAAGTATCCAGGACTATGGTATTCGTTGTTTGATTTGCATGATAGTGACAAGATCTAAAGGCGAAGAGGTTTTACCTTGCAATCCAGAAATTTCTACAAAGAAGTGGAAACAGAGAATTCGGGGATAAATGGGGAAAGGAGAACTTGGTCTGTAGAATCGAGATGCTAGAGACCATGATGGATAGGATGTTTAGAAGGCAAGAAGAACTCACAGATTTCTAGAAGACAACTTCTGTCAAGCAGGACTCCATGGACACAATGGTTCGAGACTTAGCTAAAAATTTTGGCATAGGGAAGAGCCACCATGAGGAATATTATGGGGAAGAGCATGAAGAAGAGACTTCAAATGCAAGAGAAAAGGTAAAATCTGATCATACTCCTTTTAAAGTTGAGACAAAAGTTGAGATTAAAAGCTTTGAAGGACAAGTAGATGCAGAGTTGCTTGATAAATGGTTAAAATAGTTAGAAGTCTACTTTAACATTCATAATGTCACTGAGGCATAGAAGATCACCTTTTCACATCTCAAAATGGAGGGACATGCTCTGGTTTGGTGGGAAACCCATCTAACCACTTGTGAAAAGAAGAAGCATCCTATTGTGAAATCTTGGAAAGAATTTAAAGAATTACTTAGAGCTAACTTCTATCCTATTGGCCACAAGACTGACCAAATGATTAAATGGGCAGCATTTTAGAAAGGGCAGTGGTCAAAGTGTGTAGGGACTATACTACAGATTTTTTGAGGCAGGCCATGTTGCTAAACATGGACTTGGAGGATGAGGATATTATGACTAAGTACTTGGGAGGACTTCACAATCACCTTCGAAGAAAAGTCATCTCCACAAAGCCCAAAGATCCTAATGAAGCGTGTGTACAGGCATACTACATAGATGATGAAAAGAAGCAAAGAGAAGTAGAGCCAATGGAAAACCAGTCGACAAATCAGTAGAAAAAAGAGTATGGGAAAACAATTAACAAGGGTAAGTGGAAAGGGAAAAGTAAACAAGCTGCCACTACTTTAAATACTTGTAAAGATCCCAAGAATTTTTGTAAGAATTGTGATATCAATGGTCATACTGATGCTACATGTTGGAAGTTGCATCCAAAGTTACACCTGAAGAACCGAACCAAGAACTCAAAGAGGTCCATGACAACTTGTAAAGACAGAAGGGGAGGTGGAAATCGAGGATGACTCTGATGTAGACGAAAGGCTGGGATACACTACCACCAACATGGATAGCCAAGAAGAGGAGATGAGTAGACTATTCCAAATCAAAATCCAAATCAAGAGAACTAAGGTAAATGCTTTGGTTGATATTGGTTCTCAGTCTAACTTGATTTCTGAAGCAGTTGTAAAGAAGCTTGGTCTTGAGACTTACGAACATCCACACCCTTATCCTTTGAGTTGGGTAAAGAAGGGTGTTCAAATTTAGGTAACAAGAAGATGTAAGGTCAAGTCTGGGATAAATTCCCAATATATTGATGTTTTGGAAGCTGACATTATTCCACTTGATGCTTTTGATGTTATATTCGGGAGTCCTTACTTGTATATTAGGGATGCTATATTTATGAGAAGGGAAAACCGATACAGATGGGTCAAGAATGGGATCAACTACAACATCCGGGCACACTAGTGTAAGACACGGGTTACTATGGTGAGTGTTAACCAAGCAAAATGATTTATTCAGGCAAATCATAATCTGTTTTTTTTACTTTTGTTAAAGGATAAACAAGATGGGGTAGAAGTTTCAAAAATTTCTAACTAGGGAAAGCATGATTTGGATAGTATTATTTAGTCCTTTTAGGAAGTTTTTCAGACTCCTAGTGGGTTACCACCAAAATGGGAAGTAGAGCATGAGATTCAACTATTTCCAGAGTCCCCTCTACTGAACATCAAGTTGTATAGGAAATCCTTGCTTGAGAGTAATGAAGTAAAGAAACAACTCCATGAACTACTAGACCAAGGGGTGATACGACCGAGCACCTCACCATGCGGTTCACCTATTGTGATGGTTCTTGGAGAATGTGCATCGAATACCGCGCTTTGAACAAGATCACCAAATATCCACTTCTCTATATAGATGATCTCTTGGATTAGCTTCAACATGCCAAATTCTTCACGAAGTTGGATCTCAAGTCGGGTTATCATCAAGTCAAAATGAAGGAGGATATATGGAAGACTACCTTCAAAACAAAATAGGGTTTGTATGAATGGTTAGTACTTCCTTTTGGGTTATGCAATGCACCCACTACATTTATGAGATTGATGAATGATGTATTGCGGGATTTCATAGATTCATGTGTCAGTGTACATCTAGATGATATCTTGATTTTTAGTGCCACATGGGAAGAACGTCTAACTCATTTATAGCAAGTCTTGCAAGTTCTCTGGGAGAAACAACTGCTTTGTAATATGAAGAAATTTGAATTTTCCAAACAATCACTTGTCTAATCTTGGGAACGTGGTTAGAGGAGGGGAGATATGAGTGGATCCAATAAAGGTGGAAGCCATCGCTAATTTTCCAATACCAATAGGATCCACAGAGACTAGGAGTTTTGTGGGGGAGCAATACAGTACATGCGGAAGTTCAGTATGGGCTTCTCTGCGATTGCAGCACCTCTACACACAGTGGCCGTAAAGAGTAAGAGTTTTGACTGGGGTAAGGAACAAGACAAAATACTTTGAGTTATTGAAATACAATATTAGTCATGCTCCAGTACTTGCTCTTCCTAGTTTGTAACAACCTTTTGAAGTAGAGACAGATGCCAGTGATTACGCTATGGGTGCAGTGTTCCTTCAAGGAGGTAAACCCGTATGCTATCATTCTGAAACTTTCACTTCAGCAGTTAAAGGATATTCGATATATGATAAAGAAATGTATGCACTCGTTCAAGCAATTAAAAAATGGAAGCATTGTTTATTGGGTAAAGAAATTATTGTGCACGTTGACCACAAACCTCTCCAGTATTTGCAAGCATAGTCTAAATTGTAGTAGGCAAGGCACTACAAATGGATGGGGTTCCTTCAACAGTTCCATTTGGTGATCAAATACAAGAAGGGTAGTACAAATTTTGTGGCAGACATGTTGTCTAGGCCGCCCACATAGGAGAATTTTTCCTGTTTGGCCACTATCTCTCAGATCGAGCCCTTCATGAAGGAAGTTTACAGAGAGGTGTATGCCCAGGATAGAGACTTTGGGGTGAAATTTCAGCAGTTGCAGTCCCAAGGGACTGAAAGGACATGGATTGAATATTGTTATCTCAAGGACAGGCTGCTCTACCGATGGGGGAAGCTTTGTGTGCCTAAAGAAGAAAGACTTTTATTGATGAGGGAAGCACATACCTTGAAAGTAGCGGGACATTTCGGTGTTGGTAAGACCCTAGCCCACTTGCGAAGGTACATGTATTAGCCCAATATGCAAGAAGAAGTAGAAAAATTTATACGTGGATGTAAGCTTTGTTGTACTAGCAAGCCTAAGACTAGGAAGGAGGGTTTTCATATGCCTTTTCCAGTACCTACTCGTCCATGGGAGGACATCTCTACGGATTTTGTAGGAGGATTACCTATGTCTAAACATGACCATGACTATCTCTATGTTGTTGTTGATAGATTCAGTAAGATGTGTATTCTTATGGCATGTAAAAAGACAGTAAAAGCACATGAGGCAGTAGATCTTTTCTTTGCTAATGTATGGGTGCATTTTGGTTTGCCAAAGTCTATTGAATCTGACAGGGAATCCAGGTTCTTGGCGAAGTTTTCGACTACTTTGTGGGAGAAAATGGATACCAGGTTACAGAGGAGCATAACTTTCCATCCACATATAGATGGACAAATAGAGGTGGTGAACAAGACTTTGGTACAGTTGATCAGAGGGTATAACAACAAATACCCAAGGACTTGGGATGAGTCCTTATCCTACATTCAACATTCCTATAACCGGGCAATACACACATCCACTA
The DNA here is from genome assembly GCA_019776745.2 of Taxus chinensis. Classification (NCBI taxonomy): domain Eukaryota; kingdom Viridiplantae; phylum Streptophyta; class Pinopsida; order Cupressales; family Taxaceae; genus Taxus; species Taxus chinensis. The sequence goes on along the minus strand of CM034155.1, from coordinate 376,392,757 downwards.
TGAAGTCACCGTTTGAAGCATGCTTGGGATATTTACCTACAAATCCATTGGACATAGCAGTTGGGTAGTAGGAAGAGGAGGACACACGAGACATAGAGGTGACGAGACAAAACAAATTCATTGACAGGATAGGGAAAATCCATCTCAAAGTCAAAGAACAACTAGAGAAATCTCAAGCCAAGTACAGAGCTAGGCATGATCACCATAGGAGGGAACATAAGCTTCATGTTGGAGATAGAGTTTGGATATACTTGAGCAAAGAGAGATTGTAAGGTCAAGCACAAAATCTCAAGCCACTATGATATGGGCCCTTCACCATATTAGAGTAGGTTGGAGAAAATGCCTTTTGACTTGATTTACCGTCATTTTTGAGGATGTACTCTATAGTAAACTGTGAGAACTTGCATCTATATGAGCCATCCATGCTAGATGAAGATGAAGGAATACAGTTGCTACCTTCCATTGAGGATTGCATCTTGGAATCACACGGTGAATTGTAGAAGGATGTAGTGCTACAGCAGAAGGTCAGAGAGATTAGGAGAGGTCCGCAAGAGTTTTGGCATATTGGACTGAAAGGAAAAACACCAAGGTAGGCCCGGTGGTACTCCAAGGAGCAAATGAGGGAATTATTTCCTCATCTACTCCCCCACTAAGCTTTTGTGGGACCAAAAGCCTCCTAAGCAGGGGAGGTGTGATCCATAGGGATCCAAAATGACTCTACTTCATCAAATCAGTCAGCACAAAGAAGGAAAAATAATACACGGAGGTCCTGTCTTTTTAGTAACAGGATCGCCGCTCTATAAAGAGTGGCGGTTACAGAACTGCCGCCCAACCAGGGTGGCAGTCCTAGGACCGCCGGTCTGCATTGGGCTGCGGTCCTGGCTCTTTCGGACAGAAAACAAAAATATGAAACGAACAGCCCAATGCAGGCTTTCCTCAGGCTTTCCAACAAAGAATGTTATAAATCTGCTGCAACTTTCCTCAGGCTTGACACAAATCGATTTCCATTCTATTGACAATATCAAATATACAATTTGGCACATAGAAAAGTGGAAATCCTATGAGGAAATCGAAGATTTTTTTTATTAGAACAACTCCTAATTCGAATCCCAAACCTGCCATACCCATCTCCCCACTATCGCTTCATCCGCCCACCATTATTCACCCCTCTGCTGCCCACCGAACCCCACATAAAAACTGTTCTGCAAGCAGATTAAAATTCAAACTAAAGTGTGTATACAATTTGTGTTAACCTATGCAATTTACTTTCTTCCAGGCACCCTCCAAACACCATTAATTTGTTTGCCATTCATTGAATGGCAGGGGAGGGGGGGTAATCTAGGAGACCCCCAACATCTATAAATAGATGTGAGTCCAAACCTTAGACTACACATAAGGATTCAAGCCCTCAAATGTTGAAAGTGTACAACAAGCAACATTGCAAACACAAAAAACTGCCCCCTCTCCTCAGCAGGAGCAATCTCAAGCCCATTCTGTCTATATGAAGACTACTCCTTAACATCCATTTCAGGTGATTGATGATGATGAAGCCACAAGTATGACTGAGATCCATCACCAAGGTATCCCACAACAGTTGGCTACATCTCAAAAGCCCAGAATGATGGAGAAGGATCTCACTAAGGCAATGGAATCCATGCCTCCAAGTGCCACTTCAATATGACTCCAATATCACTCTGGTATTGGTATGTTTTTCTCTTGTGACTATGTTGGCAATTTGGGTATGAATTTGGCCCCTCATTTGTCTTAGACCTCCCCCTCTTTAACTACCTCATTCCAAAAGCTTGGAATCCACTAGTGCTGCTCACTTGTAATGTCCCCATTTTTGAAGACCCTTTGCCTATTTTCTCCGTGGGCTTTTGGGATGTTGCAAGGGGAAATTATGCTAAGTAATTAAATAATATTGCCTGAAGAGTGATTTTTATCATTTGACATTATAAAGCAACATTTATTTAATTATTTAATTATCGATATTTAATTTAATTCCCAAAATGCAAAATAAAAAGGGGAATTAATTAAATAATATTTGGGTGGCTTTTTAATGTCAAATTACCCTTAGAAAGGGGACGCCACACTTAGGGAGAATAAACTATTTTTAAATTATGATTTCCCTCCACAAGGGACTTCGAATTTTGTGCTCCTTGTTTATAAAAGGAGATTTTGGGATCATTGTGAAAGTTATGTTGTGATGAAATTATTTTGAAATCCATGCTTGGAGTTGTGATGCATGCCCACCCTTGATACTTGTCTTCTCTTGCATGGGAGAACTCATTGAAGCTGGTGTGGATATTAATTGAAGTATTTTCATGTGCTATTGCAAATTGACTTGTGTTGTGTGATCTCTACTTGCCCTAGCGAACTCTTATGGTGCTTATGTGATTGTTTTGGAGTGCCTTTGGTGTCATATAAATCATTATGCCCTAGCTAAAGCAAATCGATTTGATCTTCAAATTATTTGTCTAAAATATTGTTGCTTGAAGGGGTCTAGGTTTGGCGAATTTATTGTGGCATGGATGAAGGCTGTAGCTACCTGTTTTGATGCAATATTTATTAAATATCTCCCTCTAAAAATTCAGTAAGGATGTGCTAATTTCAGCGACTGGTTTGGGACTAATATTTGATGATTATAGTGATCTGATTTTTTATCTATATAGACTGCTGTTCATCCCTTGTTCCAGCGATCACTTTAGGGGTTTATTTATTAAAATAAATGATGTGTTCTTCCTTTCTAATAGTGACTCAGTCTGGGAGTGAATATTGAATATTTTAATGCATGTTTGAGCTTCTTTAGATCAGCGAACTGTTAGTATTTCTTGTATAAGCCTAACCTCATCATTATGGTGTGCAAGCATTGATTTTTGCATCAATTTCTATGCATGTTAAGTGTCTTTAATATCTGGGTGCAATGACTGGGATTAATACATGATTTAATGATGATTTGAAGTCTCATTGGCAGCGAACTACATGTGTCCAGTTGATAACATATTTTGATGACTATGTTTGCATATTATTTGGGTGATTTCGAAGTTCCCCACTGCAGATCTAACTGTGGTTTAACCAAGGAATACTTGTTGGTAGAAAGTCGATTGGATTAGTACCTTGATGCATACTTGGCTGAGATTTATATGAGAATATTTTAAAGTGTTAATAGTCGTGTTTATTTGATGAGTGATCAATCATAGTGACTTGCATTGACAATTTGGGATTTGTATTGGTTGGAAGTTATTTACAGTTATAATTGGTCTTCATGTTGTTGACAAAAGAGATCTGATTTTTCTGAGTCCCATTAGTCCCGCTGAGAGGTAATTGCTTAGCTATTTAATAGAGGCCATTAAACCCCTATCTTTGGGTTAATTGAGTCGTCTATTGGCTGGGTTTTATCATGAGGATTTGATTTCTAATCACTGGTGGTGTTGTTTGCTAATTGAGTGTTGCATTGTCCATTGACAGAAAGATAATTTTTGAGGTCTAGTGCTTGATAGTGTATGAACAGTTGGGATTTTCCTATAGATCACCTTAACCCCATTGCTAGTCCTACTAGCCCTATCCCTTATAATGACATCCCCACCTTATTCATGGGAGTTTTTTTAATTGAAGATTGTTCCTCCCCAATCATTTCTAGGGAAGGTATCACCATCAATCCTTCCAAGATTAGAGAGCTATCATGGATTGGCTAGCACCCACTACTGTGATGAAAGTGCGTAGCTTCATGGGTTTATCAGGTTACTACTAGAGATTTGTTCATGAATTCTCTATGATTGCACACCCCATCACTTCCCTCCAGAGGAAAGGGAAGAAGTTTTTTGGGTCAGACAGGTGTGAGTAGGCCTTCAGTACACTGAAGGAATGTCTCACTACAACACCTATCCTTACTATGTCGGATCCACAAGGTGATTTTTTTTTTTCATTTGCATGGATGCTTCTTAGCAGGGCTTGAGGTGTGTTGATGCAGGAGGGCAGAGTAGTGGCTTTTGAGTCTTGAAAACTCAAGGATTTATGAGCTTAATTATCTGACTCATGATCTTGAGCTTGTGGTCAGTTGTGCATGCTTTGGTTTCGATGGAGGCACTTTCTTCTTGGTCAGAGATTCACACTCAGGACAGATCACTTGAGTCTTCGCCACCTCTTCAGCAGCCCAATCTCAATGCTCGTCAGCGGTGTTGGATGGAGTTGCTTTTTGAGTATGATATGGAGATAGAGCATGTGAAGGGGGAAGGAGAATGTGGTGGTAGCAGCTCTCTCAGCAGATTAAGACATGTGGTTATGGCTACTTAAGTGGGCACAAATTTATGGAGCAGGATTCTTCAGCAACTTCCTCTTGACAACTTTCTACATTGCAGTTCGAGAGCAGAGATCGAGTCTCAGAGACCCCTCGAGGGGAATTTTGATGGTTTTCTCACTAGAGGTAGATGGCCTTTCTCAGGCACAGAGGTTATATTTATGTTCCTAGAGATGGAGGTTTGAGGAGAGGACATATTGAAGAGGCACATCGTGCACCCTATTCAGCCCCATCCTGGGGGTGAAGAAGATGCACGCTACTTTGAGACAATTGTATCACTAGAGAGGACTTCGCAGATACATGGCTCAGTTTGTGTCACATTGTTTAGAGTGCTAGAAAGTGAAGGCTGAGCATCAGTAGCTAGCTGGCCTTCTCTTTCCTCATGCTATACTGGAATGGAAGTGGGACACCATTTCCATGGACTTCATTTGTTGGGCTACCGATGTCGAGATATCACCATGACGCCATCATGGTCACAGTTGATAAATTGACAAAAGTGGCTCACTTTTCTCTGGTGAAGACCACTTATATAGCTAGTGCAGTGGCACGGGTATATATTTATGAGATTGTCAGGTTGCACAGGATTCCGTGGAAGATCATTAGTGACCACGATCCTTTATATACTTCCCATTTCTTGGACTACCATGCAGCACACCCTCGGGACGAGAATCAACTTCACACACCATATCACCGCAAAATAGATGGACAGACTGAGGGAGTGAATAAGATTTTAGAGTATATGCTCAGGATGTATGTGATGGATTAGCAATCTAGGTGGGAGGAGTACCTGTACTTTGTGGAGTTTGCCTACAATAATAGTTTTAAGAGTTCTATAGGCATGGCTCCTTTTTCAGGCTTTGTATGTAGAGAGTGCAGGACACCTCTTATTTGGGACAAGTTAGAGGACAAGGTTTCTCTTGGACCAGCTTTGTTGCAGGACATGGAGCAACAGATGGTTTTGATCAGATAGAGACTCCAGGAGGCACAGGACAGGAAGAAGAAGTATGCAGATCAACATAGGATGGACCATAGTTTTGATGTGGGCATGAAGGTTTTCCTTCATGTCAGGACACACAAGAGCCCTATCCATTATGGAAAAGGTTCTAAGTTAGCTCCTATATTCAAGGGTCCTTTTGAGATCTAGCATTGCCACCTAGCTTGTCTCACGTACATGATGTCTTTCATGTTTAAGTTCTTAGGAGATATGTTACAGATCCTTCTCATGTGTTAGATTGGACATCATTGCAGGTGTAGGATCAAGGGTGGGTGATTGTGGATCCTGCTCACATCCTACATTGCAATACCATGGGCCTTCGAGGTAGAGAGGTTGATCAGTTCTTTGTGCATTGGGATAGATATGATGAGATTGCAGCTACATGGGAGGATGCTAATTTGCTATGATTTCATTTTCCACATTTGTTCCAGTGACTTCTAGGAGGAGGTCGAGTCTAAGGGGAGGGGGATGTAGTGCCCACTTCCCTTTGACACCTTTTTTTGATACTAATCATGATACTGCTAGTTATATTATGGACTTGATTATGGACCTTATTATAGTATGATGTTAGATGTTAGAGCATGGATTATTGTTGACTTGATTCAGTTATGATGCATGATGATTATTAGAGGCACTTTGGATATTGATGTTGATATATTGTTTGACATGGTTATCCTATGGATGTTGTTCAGACATGTGATATTTGGATATTGTGAGTAGACCTAGAAATGGAAATTATTTGATGATGATATAGTTGTTGAGTAAAATTGCAAATGATCTCTTGTTGGATTTCTTGATTGATGTTGTTGTGATCCATAATCTAGATGATTTTGGAAATTTTAATTATATTATTTTGGATGTTTCTGATATGGCCACGAGGCAGAAAGGAGGTATTTGTTTTTGCAGGTTAAAATATCACAAAAAACATCGGGGGATTAGAGACCAACCACATTGGAATTCTAGATGAATTCAACAAGGTCACCATGGGAACCAGTATTTGTTTATGGGTGTTTGTGTGTGTTAGGGATTCCCATGGGGGGGGGATCGCCTTTAAATGTTACCAAGGGGTTATGTGTTTTTCTTTATTTGATCCATTTGTTTAAATGTTGCATGTGTTTATTTTGTGATGCATTTTGCCTTTTCTTTATTTATTAATGTTGTGTTAATATTACGAGTAAGCATGTTGTTAATATTAATTAAATAAAAGAGGTCATAAGAAATTAATTAATAGAGTTTTTGGCCTTGATTTAAAGTGTTGTAAGAGATGTCTAAGTGATGTGTAAGTTAACTTTTGAGTGTGAAACACTCCACCTTCTTGGAAATTCGAAATTGTCCTTGGAGGATGATTTTGGAGGCTTGTGGGACAAGTTAAAAGTGTCCCATACCTATTAAATTTAATTGCCACCCATACCTATGGTTTGGGATTTGTGATTAGACTTTTGTAATGCTTTTTGAGAAGGCAATTTGTAGTTTTTAATTGCACTTTTCTTACATGATTTAATTTCAGTCCTTTAGGGTGTGGGTTGGATTTGAGTGTGTAAGTAAACTGCCATTTTATTCACCCACTTATTTATTATGCATTGGAGAATGAATTTTACTTTGGGGGTTGGGGTTGAGGATGTGTGATGTGGCATCCTACATGAATCCACCTCATCCTCTTTTCTTCCCTCTTCTATTAAACTCGAATTCCTTACCTTGTTTTGGGTTGCTTCACTTTGGAGACTTCATTCTGGGGAAAATTATTTTGCTATTTTGGAGCTCTTGCTTTGAAGAAGTTTTTGGAAGATTGTTGCATGCTTGTGCTTGACTATTTTGGAATCTTTGCATTGTCTCAATCCAAGTATGCGAGGGATCTCTTGGCTCAATTTCACATGAGTGACTATAAGCCAACACTCACACCTTTCCTATCGGGGGTAAATCTTGAGGATGGCTAGGATACACCATTGGTTTATTGCACACTCTACCGTCAACTTGTGGGTAGTATTCTTTATTTCACTCACTCTCTTCCAGATCTATCATATGCAGTGGGTGTTGTTTCCAGATATATTCAGGAGCCTCTTGAGCTACACTGGAATTCTATGAAGTGAATACTTCGCCATGTTCAAGGAACCATCAACTATGGGATTCATTATTGAACTAGATGTACTTTGGATCTCAATGGCTACACTGATTTTGATTGGGCTGGTGATAGCATTGAGTGCAAGTCCACTTCAGGATATTTTCTAAGTTTGGGATCGGACCTTATTTGTTGGTCAAGCAAGAAGCAATTTGCCATTGTTTTATCATCAACAGAGGCCAAATATAGAGGTGTGGTCAACATTACCATTCAAGCCATTTGGCTGCAAAATTTCCTAATTGAGCTTGGCATCCTTTTTCATCATCCAACTATCATTTGGTGTGACAATTAAATTATAATGAAGCTTTGCAGAGATCCCATAAAGCAACAATAGACCAAACACATTGAGATCCACATGCACTTCATCCGTGAATTGATACATGATGGAGTCATCGACTTGCAGTACTGTGCCACTTCAGAACAAATTTCTAACATCTTCATGAAGAAATTCACTGGGAAGAAGTTTCACATTCTGCGAGATCTTCTTGGGGTGAAGGACACTACAACACAGTAGCCGTCATGCACAATTCGTGCATTTTTTTGAGGGGGGATTTTGTTCCCACAGGGTTTTCTCTCTTTCCTCTTTTTGTCTCCTTAGTTAGACTTAAGGGGGGTGTTAGTGTTAGTTGTTTCTTCCTCCTTAATCCATGGTCAATCAGCGGACACTTTAATCTAACTCATGCAACAACAGTTTCTATTTTAAACTGGAGTGTCTATTTTGTAAACTACAAATTAATTTGTTGTCACTCCTCTTTTAACTGCACTCTCTTTGTTGCTACAGTTCTATTTAATAATTCATTCGTATGCATTGTAAGTAGCTTAATTAATAGAAAATTACTTCCGATCATTACCCTGTTCTTTTTTATTTTAAATCTGCATGTTTTCCTTTCTTTCCCAGCTAGATCTAAGCTGACTTTTGTAGGTTTAGCTGAAATTTTACATATATGAATGATTATTTTATGCATAGCAAAATGCCAAGTAACAATAATGTCAATGTTTCTATAAACAAGGACCATGCTTTATTGTATTTTATGTAATCTGTTAGCATTCTTTTCTATTCTTCGAGTCTCCATTTGCACAACATTTCTTGTTAGGAACTAAAAACATGATGCTTTTGCCCTGATCCTATACAGAGGGATGAAAAATGATTTTCCCACATGGGGTTTATCAGCTAAGTTAAATTCTTTTAATCAAATTCATGAAGATGAGAATCTATCTTCATGCAATTATTACTAAATAACATTTAATATAGCTATAATTTTAAAAACTAGCACGAAAAATCCTGAGGCAGGACAGAACCTTACTTTGCATGTGTGTTTTCTACACATGTAAGGTGAGTTGTAGGGTAATACACATGAAAACCCAAAGGTTGGATTGCAGCTTCAAGTTCTCTCAGGTCCATTGTACCATCCTCTTTGTTTTCAACCAAATAGGGATGTACACTACCAAGTGCCGAAATACCGCCATTTTCGTACACATGTATGTGGCTATTTGAACCAAGTATTACTTCACTACCACACACCTGCCACAGGGCTGTAACAACATAGTGAGCTTTCAATTACTACAATAATAAGTTCCAAACTAAAAGATAAAGATGCTTATCCATATTTCTAGTACGAAAAATTTCAATGACAACTTGAAATAGCCACTTCACTTTGAAAAAGCATTACCTTCAATAAATCAAATTTAAATCAAACCAATTTAAGTAAAGTATCAGTAATTACAGCCACAGTGGCCCATATTCAAAACATGGCAGGATCATGTTCCTTGTGATAATGTAGCTATGTACCCAAAGTGACAATATTAGTAGGAACGTGGTCACTGGAACAACATATAATGCGGCTATGTAGTTTTCATTCAGTTGATACCTGTTCAACCAATCTGTAACCACCTCTTCCTATATACTAGATGTTGTCACACTTTTTTGAGTGTGCATTTAGCCTTCTCTGAATTATTTCATATGCTAATATTAGTATCAGAGCGTCCAAGGTCGCTCAAGGTCGCAGTTCGAGGAAGTCTCCAAGAGGCACGAACTGGTAATTCGCGAGAAGTCCTAACAGGCACGAATTTGATAAAACGTGAAGGTATTTAGAGAATAATACAGTCATATCAGGGCATTTTAATTCCTATTCCTGAAATGTGAGTTCACTTCTTACTAATTTTTGTGGGTGATACACAGTTTCTCTACATTCGCGAGGGGCAGAAGGCAAAACGTAAAAATACAGTCCTGTCAAGGGCATAGATGACACAATCATGTTTACTAGTGCATGCAATCATGAGGAGTTTCTAAGCATTTGAGGGCATACAAGGGAAAATACCGTGAATGAAGACACTTTCAAACTTTTTTTTGAAGCAGTACCATTAAAATTGAACATAAATCTGGCTGCAGCAAAGTCAACAAAACAGTCAAGGTTGTTTTTTCGAGGGCAAATACAGTCATTTCTTGTTTCATTTATCTTCTCTGAAAGGGACAAATATGGGGAACAGATCGTGAGGACATCCTGTTTCATTCCTGGTTAATATTTTTTTTATTATAAGCGAATACAGGTTCAAGGGCAGTTCGAGGGCAGAATAATATTGTTTTTCGGTAATAAATGTATTCACCTTGTGACTTGCATTGGAGTAATCAATTTCGGACTATTTGTTGGAGTAAGTAATATATTATTTTATTATTTCTGTTACTTTGGAATAATAAAATGACAAATATTTCAAAATTAATTCTACTGGACTAGCAAAAATTACTAGGCACAAATTTCAATGTAAGGAGCCATAAGATTTTGACCCTTGCAAAATTTCATGATTGTGATAAATTAATCACGAGTAGTGAAGGTCAACCAAGATAAATTACTTCTCAAGTTGTCTGTGTTGGATGATATGATACCGGAGGTGTGGAATGCTACCGAGGAAAGCACATTGTGGACTAGTCTTGTAACACCCACTATTTCAGACACACGAGACTACATAGCAAAATACAGGTTTTTTTTTTTGACTTGTTGGAACATAGCATGACACAAAAGGTGGTCAACATGGCTACAACTAGCTCCTTGATCAACTTGACACAACGATGACAACAAGGGCAACAAGTAAACACTCAACACCCATCAAGGACAGTTCACTTTTCTCTTAGACAAGACACCGCCAAAAGACCAACCCGTAATACCTAGTTACAATTCAGGACAATCCACGGAAAAATCCTTTAAGGTTATGCATTCACTAATACAGTCTTTCAAGCCCTGACTTTGCGGTCTAGAAGATTCATGTTATGATTCATACAATTCTTCTTATAGGGCTAGGTTTCTTTTCTTTTATACTATTGAGTAACTATCTTAAGATCATCTCTAATATGAAATTTACTCGTTTAATTCGTTTACAAATCAAGGAGGTAATCAATTCCACAAGGCTATCTATCTGAACCCACACTACTGAAACTTGTTTCATAGCTCCATTGCATAAGGAGACAAGCGTAAGATCAAAAGAAGTGGAGTATCGTTTAGGTTCGGAACCCTATTCTTCTTTGTTCAAGGATTAAAATTTTATCATAACTTAATAAAAGGGTTACAAAGTACTATGGCAATGGTTAGAGAGAGAAGGTCAATTTATTTCATCATCATGATATATGTAGTTATTAACCGGTATTTTAATGAGACTTAAGGGTTCAACTGAATTTGGGTAAAAACTCCATTTATCATTCTCTTGATTAAGTTCGCTAAACGATGCACAAGGGGTTCCCAAAATGGAAGTATTAGACTTAAAGTGTTCTTGTTCAAACTCCACTACTAACTAAGACATAACTATAACCCCAAAGCCAACAATGATTTTACTTTTTCTTATAATATTTATCGTTTCACAACCAAGACAATAAAGTTTAATTTGTAGCTTAAGGTTAGTGAGGGTAGATTATTTTACACCAATAGATAACCACTTTCTTTCCAATTAAAGACTCTTAATTTTATGAACCAAGAACAACTTCATTATTATCTTCTTTATTTATTCATCTATGTATTCGTCTTATTTTATTTCTGATTATCTTTAGAAAAAGGATTTTCAACCCACAAAAATATGCCTAGAATAACATTGATACCAATACCATGGAGGGTTACTAAACAAGAAATTTTTATGACCCGAAAGAAGAAATTACCGTTATTTAATGAGAACACAACACACGGTTATAATATTTCCATTCAACATGGCACATGAAACAAAGGAATCAAGAGATCAGATTTCACTTTGGTTAAGAACAAGAAGGTAGTTACAAAATAGGTCAAGCCACGCTACAACATTGTCATGACTGTAATTGATATTACCAAAAGAATACTCATAACAAGGTCAAGATTGAATATTATTTCTCACAAAGGTAATTACAAGTTTAACTACAAAAGAACAAGACAACTTTAATTCATAATTACCGAACAATCCAAGGAAAGAGGCCTTCCAAACTCCATTACAAGCACCATTGCAAGAATTACAACACATTTGACTTTCGTACAAGGAACCACATTAAACAACTCGATGAGACCTTCACAAATCTTTCCTTTATCAACACGCACAAGCCATCTGAACAAGAATTAACTCAAGTCAGTTCACGAGAACTGAGCATGTTAATACTACCCATTGCAACAGTAAGCTAACATTTAATAATATCATGAAAGGAATGTTCTAATTCGAGAATGGATCAAAGCACAACCCACTAATCAAAATTCTTCACACGAGAAAGAAATTTATACCAGCCAACAAGGAGGAAGCAAAAAATTTAAGTACGAGCGATATCTCAATAGTCACAGTAATGCGTTATAGGTTAGAAAACAAAAGGTCAATCGTATAGGGATTTAAATCATGTAATCCTATGGATCACGTGATTTAAATCTAATACTCAATTCATCCATCTCAAAGAAAACTTGAGGAGTCAAAACGTACTAGCTACGACCATAGATGTGAAACAAAACAAAGTTATTCAACTCTTCTAGGAGGGGGGGGGGGGTCATGGAAATATGGTTTCGTCGCCCTCTAAAAAAAACAACTCTAGTTTCAGTTTTAATCAAGGAGTTTACTACTTCCTCCTTACAGGGTCTTTTAAAAGTAGTACTTGTTAACATAATCAAATCCGTTCTTCAAAAGCATATAAATGAGAGACAAAAGGCCATTATTCTACCAAAAAACCTCATCATAATCGTCAATTTCTCTAAATAATATAAAGGAAGGGTAACTCCAAAAGTCAATAATAATTTTTACAAATTTCCGACAATATCATATATATATGAAAACTGATTGCCTTAAACAAAGTCACAAAATGGGACATTTAGTAACCAAGTCTGAAATAGAAGAAATTCAAGCTCAAAAACAAGGGTTCAATACACGGTAGGCAATACACCATCGATACCACAGATATATTTTCTTTCAATAACAAAAAAATGGAGATACAACACATTGTCGTAAATACAGACAAGGTCACATTGTCATAAGTAACATTTACTTCCAAATCAAAACAACATATAGTTCAAGAATACTAACGGTAATGTCAACTACCATAAACATATCAAAGTCAACCATGTAATTTACAAATTACCAAACTGACAGATTCCACTAGCGTTGGTGAATTGATACATAAAATAATATACACATTGTGCAGGTCAATACACAACCCTGAGGGTTTTTCCTAGTGTTATTCCACAAATCAATGCCTCCACATAAGATAAATTTGTTAGAACTCGTCTCAAACATAGATTAAATTTTAATTAATCAAGCAGTAACTTTTATTTCGATCATTGTATCAGGAGCTCAAATACGGGGCTGCTCGATGAGGAGAAGGTAAATAACAAAAACCTTTTTCTCTAAAACCAAAGTGAGGAAAATGTCTTTTCCTAATGTCAATATTCATTTCTTCCGAATATTAAAAAGAACATAGACACTCATATATAGATAGGGTTATCAATTTAATAAAATCATAAAACCCTAGAAGAAGGGTTGATTTATTATCCAAAAAATTGCTCGGCTCAACTAATCCAGCCCTACAATAAGCCTTCATTACATACACATGCAAAATTCCAAAAATGAACAATACCCAACACAATCTTACCCACATGCAAAGTGCAAACCATACACAAAAGCCCAAATATATTTATTGTAGAATATGATTTATGCAAATACCAAAAGAAATAAGCTATCAGGAGTGGAAAAAAACAGTCTATGCCCAGATTTTGTTTTAAAAAAAAAACAAGCAACAAAACCCAACAATATTTCTTTTCTTTCAATTTGGTTTGATTTACATAATAATGCAGAAGCCCATTTTTACAAATATGAAATAGAATAAGCCATTAAAAGGGGAAAGAAAGCAATTCATGCAAAACCAATGAATTCATAAGGAGATACAAAAGCGATAACCAGTACACTTAGGCAGTAATTAAACCACCACAAAATCCTTTTCTAGGCATAATTTTAGGAAGGAAGAACATTCATTTCAAGATACTAAAAAGAAGGTAGAAAAGTATTGCAAAGGGTAGATTTAACATGCCTGAAAAGAGTTCCCACCAGTCGTCCAACCTGTAATTATTTCTCCACGAGATTGCTATGACAGGAAAATCCTCTCCTTTCCTCTACTAGCAAAACATCCATGCTGCAAACAGTCATGCGTGGCATGGGCTGGGGAAAAATGTGGTTGCATTCATTGTGGTTGGCCTTCCTCTTGCCCCATGCTCTTTCCTGAATGTGCACACCAAAACATCAACCCTCCAAAATACTCCCCTCTGAAGCAGTTCACACGGGCTGACCTAGCACACCCTACTAATCAGAGCAGAAAAGGGAGTAAAAACGACCCACACAAATCAAGCGGCCAGCGCAAATGGCACAAGGACCACACGGAAAAGAAACAAGCATGTTTGGAAGAGGAAGAGAGTAAGCGGTAGGGCATGAGGCTCTAAACCAATCCAACGCATTGTCACCAAGTTCAACTCCCCTTCATAACAAGGAAACTAGTCTGCATAAAAACATTAGAGAAAAAATAGTCCACGTGACCACATTCTCTCAGGCTTTAAGTCGATGGTAGATAATCCAATGTGTGAGTCTTCATCAATATCATTTAATGAATGGTAGGAGGCCACCAAACACCATCCCCTCACCAGCACTTACCCAAGATCCTTTGCAGAAGGAAACAATCCAACGTCCAAATAGCAATAAATTTCACTTGATGATAGCCATGTGACCAAGCTAGGTCACTGCTAGAGTGGTAAGGGGGGATGGTAAGTGGTTTGGAAAGATTAAGTTGATCATTGAAAAAAATAGCACCCCCACCAAAACTTGTGCCACACACACACAACCTCCTTATGCATGCACACAACAGAAACCAAAGAAGCTGGGAACCCAATACACACGCCAACCAAGCAGGTTAAGAAAAACAACATACACACTGGCATGATGGAGAGAGCAGAAAAAGTCATATTTTCCTTTAATTAAATGATTAAAACCACAAGCGAGCAGGCCTAATCATCCCAGGGAAGAAGACAAGCGGTTGACGTTCGAATGCGAACACGCGTCAACGACCATCCATTGTGCCACGACGTGGTGAGCCCCTCATTCTACCTACAGGAGCAACCAGAATGATACAAAAACACAACACAGAGATAATTAATGTTAATAACGATTACAAACGACCATGAAATATAATAATAATAATAATAATATGAAATAATGGTCGATCGGTACATAACTTAATAATATCATTATTATCATTATTTTATTTTATTATATTATATATATATATATTAAAACATACAACTAAAAATAATAATAATTATAATTCATAATAATAATGACGGGCAGTCAAGATCGACAATCCAAGAACATGATTTTCCTTTGATATGGAGATTGTAAAGGACGTTGCAGGGGTCAGTAACAGAAAACATTGACCATGACACAAGTAAGCACGACGTAGAGGGGGAAAGCTGATTATTCTCTACGACAAAGGCGAAGCCCACCAATGATCGACGAAAGCACAACGGCGTTCCATGCTTAGCAACATGGTCATTGAAGAATGAATAGGTGTAATGACGAATGGGGCATTACATTCTCCTCCCCTTAAGAAAGCATCTTCCTCGATGCAACATAACACAGAGGGAAAGAAAATGGTAAGTGTTATCTCTCGAAAGTGCACCCTGTAGAGAGATGGCTACAGGTTTTCTAAGCTTGCACAAATGATCTCTCTCTTTCGTAGATACAATGGAAACACCTCAGGTCTGTGGGTATACTTATTTCGAGGTGAGTCTTCGGTATCAAGGCCAGTTCCTTATTTGTGTATCCTAAACTACTTTCTGGGAGTTTGAGAGTAAAATATGACTATAAAAATGATTAAAATTAATGTGATACACCAAATTTGTATGAGAGCTTTGATTGAGTATATGCACAACTGATCTGTGAAGGATTCTTGATGCATGAACCAATAGTTTTTCTACAGAATTTCCTAAGGTAAAAACACTTGATTGTACTGAGGGAGGATCACAACAGTATTAATAAGTTAACATGCACATTAAAATTAAGTAGAAAAGACTTAATTTTGCAGCAGGGTAAGGTGGTTGATCAGGGAATTTGCATTCACAAGATTGATATAACATACACAAGATTGAAAAATAACTTGGAAAGGCAGAAAATACTTCACACTCAAAGGGCAAAACTGGAAAAATTTGCTTCAGTACTCATATATTCAAAAGTCCTCCAGCTAGAATCCCCTGTTCTTTGCAAAGGCACATAATATATAGCAAAATAAATTTTCCCACCTTTCCTAAAAATAGACTAATGTTGTACTCGCCCATGCATCCTAATTTTATCCTTTATTTAATAATAAATAAAAGGATAAAATAATACAAACTAGTACAAGAGGCATTAATAGCCTTTGATTACACCTTAGTCAACTGAAGTTGATTGTTCTATTTTTAATAAGGTTAGGTGAATAATTTTGCTAAAAATAAAATTTCTTGCTAAGCAAGTCTCTCTCCATGACATGCAACTCTGTCTCTTCTCTGTTCTGTCTTCTTGTGAAGCATGCAAAAATACAACTCTCTGCCTGTGAGTAAAATAACTACAACACTTAGCAATATTTGCTAAAATAATTACTCCTGTGGGGACCACCTACTATGTGCACATGTTCTGATATTTACATCTTTTCCTGAGTGGTCACATGAGTGACACTTTGCAACTCCACTCCAACCTCCTTGTGGGGACCACCTTTAACTCGCTTGGTTTGGCCACCTTGGTGGACGTTAGCATATTTTTATGTATAGATGCACATAGGTTCACTTTGTAAATATGATATAATACATGGTTTTTCCACTTCGTAGTTGTCAGCTTTGGCATAAAAGGCTGGAAACACCTTTTACTTGATCATTGCATAGGAGATTTGGTCGGCCTTTTTTTTGCACATTGTTAACTCGGACTATGGTTTGACATTTGAAAGTAATGATTTCATTTTTAAAACATGGGCTGGCCCCTTTTGAATGGTGACTCACCCCTCCATGCATTTGTCGGTGGAGATCTAACTCAGGTTGAGTTTGCTTTGATATCCGGTGATGATCTTGGGTCGTTGATTTCTGTACCTTTTGTATTCGAGGCCATTGATCCTTGACTGTGATTAAGGTTTTGATCCGGAAATTAATGTGGTTGGTGTTGTTAACTGGGGTTAGTTGCTTTGGTACTATTGATTGATCATCGGCCATTTGATCTTCGTACTTGGATGAAGGTTGGTCGTTGATCTCTGATCACGGTTAGGGTTTGTTAACTCCACTCCCGAGCTAGCTGTAGAAGTAAAACTTGAACATGTTGATCACTTCATTTCACTTTTTTTGGTTTGCGGGTGAAGCCCTAGAAAAATTTCTCTCGACACCATTATTTTGTTTTGATTCGAGCTCAGCTTTCACTGTAATTTGGAGCTACTTCTCTGCAAAACTCTCTGTCATATCGGGTTCATGGTCGGCACTTTCTGGTTCTTTGAGCTTTATCTGGTTTATGTTTTCTGTGTGGCCATGAGAGCTCGACGTTGATATTTCTCTGTCATTTTGATCTGTTGCGGTTTTCTAAGCAATTTTTAAAGGGATTCCGCCATTGTTGGAGTTTTATGAGCTCGGCCACTGTGTTATTTTTTGGCATTGCATGATTGCGAGGGTTTTGATATGGATTTCTTCTAAAACCTGACTGCCGTGGAGTCCTATATTCCACAATGGCCCCATTTTCCTTCATGAAGCTCGGCCTTTTTTGAGTTCCCTGTGGTCGTTCTGAGACTTGATTTTCTCCTTTTCGATCTTTTCTTTAAAGTGGCCACCATGGCTGATCACTTCGAGGTCTATTGATCGGGCTCTATCCTGATGCAAGGATGGTAAGTATTTGATGTCTGAGCATGATAGTTGTCTTGTCATTTGTTACTTTGACCTCGAAACACTGATAACTCACTATTTCTTTGCATATTTCATGTCTTCGTGGCTCCTTGATGATTTCGAGTTGAAACCCATGTTGGGTTGTTCTTTTCTACTGAACTTGATGACCATTCAAGGGTTGCTCAGATTTGATTTAAGCAGTAAGTACTTATTTCCTTATTCTGATTTTTCCCTTCATACCCATTGATGGGTCTGCGATAAAAACTTTACTCTGCGTGTTTCCTTGATACATTCCTTGGAGGCTATTCTGAATATCTGTATCTATGTTTTTCATAGCTCTTTAAGTTGTATTAATATGAAATGTTATTCCAAAACTACCTTCATTAAAAAATACTCTGTTTCTAGGCTGAGAGTTGCTTTTTTTATTACAGTCTTGAGTTATACACATCTCCTTTACTCTAAGCTTGAAATGATATACCTGATATAAATAGATAGTTACACTTTAGATCTGGGTTATTATAACTTTTTTAGCTCTGAATTTGTTCTAATGATGAAATTTTCTTTTACTTATCATTCAGAAATGGAACAGTGGCTTCACTTTGATAGTTTCTTTTACTTATTACATTGCCTGTGCTTTGTGAATCCTCTAAACTCAAAAACTAGTTCTGCCATCTTCTTGGGACTGCAATATATAGTTATTTTGAAGAAAAGAAAGTGTTACCTTGCTCGAAACTATATTTGTATTGTTTGACTCTTCCGCAACTCTTTGACTTGGATATGAGAGCCATTTGTATGGGTATTTACTTTGTATTCTGAAGATGATGATCTGATGAACAATTTAACCTTTCTACTCCAAATTTGATCTTTTCCTGGAGTAGGTAATGATGTTCTACATGCTTGCCTTATTGTTCTTGACAGTATGAAATATTGTTTACTTGTTTGCAAAACAAACTCTGAATTTGATGATTTCCTTAATGAAAGTCTGAACCTGCATTCTTTGTATTCCTTTATTTCAAATTCTGAGATGGTCCTTTGTAATATTGTAAGTGGCTTTCTGGAAATTGTAAACAATTCTTCACCTGCTGTAGCACCATTTTCAGGCATAAGCCTTGATTTAGATGCTTTGTTGAAATACTGCAACTTGTTTCTTTTACTTAGATGTTTTTATTTCCTTGATAGTAGTATTTCTGGCAAGCTGGAAAATTTTAAAAGTTGATTTTAAATGGTGAAGCCTTGGCAAAATTTTCCCAAAATATTTTCTTTAATGTATTTCCAAAAATAATAGTTGTATTTTCTGATCTAGAATATAGAAAGTAACACTTTTCATGCTGAACTGATATAGCAATTAAGAACTGAAAACATGATAGTTGTTTCTCTTGATCATGTAATGTTTTTTTTTTCTTTCTGTATCACTTATTTGATTTGTATAGTTCTTTTAAAGCTTGTTGTAATTGAAACGACATGATGAAAAGTTGTAAATGTCCATTTTACATGGCGAATCCCTGTCAAAATTTTCCCAGAATCTTCTCTCTCATCATGTTTCAGCTGTAATCCCTTTTTTACTTTTAGCTTCAGCTTCTTGAAATCTGATTCTCCCTCTTATTTGCAAACTAAAAAATGTACTTCTATCTTCCATTCTCTCTTCTGAGCTCTAACCTCTTCCATTTGCAGAATGTTTGTTGAACTTTGAGTTGCACTCTTCCTTCTTCTTAGCATGTACTTATGACTTATCTATTTCTCTCTTTGGCTGCAACCTGTACCTACACACTTAGGAAAACAGTTAGGAAATATTTAGGCTTTTTGGCCTCTCTTATGTCCATGTTTTCTTCTTTCTGAGTGAAAAAAAGCATGCATGCAGTTTGTCCTTCAAGTAGAATACATCTCCTGCTTAGGGGAAGATTCATATGCACGAAATAGGATAGTGTAGGAATATGGATTAACCCTAAGCTCTTTATTGATGATTTCCTTGTTTTTGCTTTTCAGGTACCATGCCTTGAGGATGAAAGGAGCTGGCAAGGAGATGCTCTGCACAACGAATAATATACAAGGCAATGATGGGTTCACTCATACTCCTTTGCTTTCTCTTTCATGCATGTGTATCTTTCTTTTCAGTAGTTGTACTTTACTTTTCAGTTACATCCCACGGCTTGTGTGGGAAACATTTGACTCTCCTTGTGAATAAAGCATTGAATTCTGTAAATGAGTTGTATATCTCTTTCTACATTTCTGATCTCTGTATGGATTGTATAATGAACTAAACAACTCAGTAACATAATTGAATGTCTTAATCATGAAGGAAAGAACATTGAATAGAACTTGTAACATTCAGTAATGAACTCTAATTTTTATGTGATCTGCACTTATGTTTGTTGTTCCAAAACTTTACACTTCACCTACTCTGCAATTTGATGTCCTCATCAAGACAATATAACTATCCTTGGGGCTTGTGTTCTTTTCCTGAGGGTAGTCATGAAATTGCAGACTATGTGCTGTTACGTTTTGTAACAGCACACATAGTTGCAGATTTCATGCAATCTTTTAAATAAATCAGCAGTAATGACATAATCTAATATAATCTCCCATAGCTTAGGTATACTTCACCAATGCTATCCATCGTAACAAAGTTTTGAGTTGCCCATTTTTTCACAAGTGTAAAAATTGTCAACAGTAAGCAACAAGGAACAGATGAGGACGAAGGTACAATTTATGGTTAAGATTTCATACTTTAAAGCATGGCCATGGGGTGGCCTTGGGAACATTTGGCAGAAATTTTAACTTTCAAGGTTCTGTGAAGATTGGAAGTTCCCTCTTATTCATTATTTCATTAGTCTCTTTCCATTAACATTATTCCTAATTCCAGTTTCTTTTAGAAAAAATTCATTGTTGTAGAGTCTTGGTTTATTCCTTATTGTGGGTGCCCAACATGAACTGCTATCACAACACCCTACTAGGGTCATACAAAACAATACAATTTCACAAGCATACTACTACAGAATTTCATAATGGTACCACACCACAAGAGATTAATCAAATTACGGAAGGGAATAGGCACAGTCCACATAACATGGTACTTTTCACACATCTATGACTGACGTATAATACTTGAACAAAAGTGTACCACAACGACTAGACATTTCCTCAACTCCACAGTGAAGACTTTACATAGCTCAGAAAAAAATAGCTATAGGTACATAGTGTCAACAAGGAAACCAAAGCCATATCCACAACATCACACAACATATCTAACTAACATGAGTAACACATATATCATAATACCACAACCAAAACATCATAAAAAATCTGCATACCTCCTGAAGCATCACTCACACACACACAAACACAAATCTCTTATGCCTCCCTCAAGTCTCGTATGCCTCCCTCAAGTCTCTTATGCCTCCCTCAAGGAGGTCAGTTTCCCTATGGCCCTAGGCACATAAAGTTTGGACACCCCTAACCCAAGTGACATAATAACTTGTGGTTCAACAACCCGCTAGTTATCTGTAAATCCTTTGGGAGTACCCCCATACATCGAAGCAGGTCCATAGGTCCAACCATTTCATGGTGCTTCCCATGACTCTATCCACACATCACAACAATAGAACCAGCATAGCAATCTGATCCAAATGCCAAGTGGCAAAGTACAAGCCTTGGGCAAGGCGGTAAAATCTTAAAATTGAAAAGAAGATCCAAAACCAAGCGAAAAAAATGTCCAAATAGCCATAGTTAGTGTCAAAATCCACATGTTAGTGCCACAAACCAAGGAAATGCCCAAAAATATAAAACATGGCAATCAAGAAAACCGTTGGTCCTTGCAAAATAAAGTAAAAAGTTCAATTTACGAATATAAATACACATATAATAATATCACATTACGATAACTATGTGGCCTTATCTGGCCACCAAGGGGATACTCAACAAGTTGTTGGCACTCGGAACATCGAGCCTCATCTCGTAAAAGAAAAGAATAACATAACAATAGTACAACTGTCATCATCTCTATTTGAATCATCCTGCCACCACTTCGACAAGGCTAAACACAGTCATAGCTATACTTAGGTTGTGTCCATACAACAACCACAAGGAGAAAGAGAAGGGGACATGGGTCTTCATCTACTGAGCCTAAGGTCAGCCTGAGTTACTGGCCCATGATACACATCCCCTCACTCCAAACATACACTCTTACCGATTTCCCTCAGGGTCGGTTAGCATAAGGTTCACAACATAACATGCAACTACATCACTACACAATGGTGGTTCACACACATTAATCATAGCACCTTCGCAAGGTATATATATAGGGTATATCACATACATTACATTCACAGTTACAAAATACCACATCACCACATGCTGCACCCAAAGTGCAATCACCATACAATAGGGATCATATACTCACCATATCTCCCAAATTCACGATGTTATCCATTACATATCACATGAATTTACAATTATGACGAGCACCATTATGACATCCAGTCAACTTCCACATAGCATGGAAATACACAAATTTCTACACAAATGGTGATGACATCCTTAAGGAAGCTAGTTCACTACAACCAATCTGGTTACACAACATATCAGCACACCCACACATCACAAATGTCAAAAGGGTCTAACACTCTGAAATCAATAATCACATTTCTTTCACACACAACAAAATAGTGTTTCACACTCAAATTCACATAGAATTCCTGACAAGGGGAGAGAATACTCTCATCTTCAACACATCAACATCCCATCAGTTATGCACTAAGTGACATACACAACATGTGCGCTACCAATATAAAAATTACGACATAGTTCACATCACGCTTAAATCACATTACTCTTCCAATATCAACCACCATCATGCAACACCATCACCAACATGCAGCACCATCATGTAATATCATCACAACTCCAAACTGGCCGAGAGGTTCGAGAGTATGAACCTCCACTCTGATACCAAGTGTAACACCCACTATTTCAGACACACAAGACAACATAGAAAAATACTGGATAATTATTTTTTGACTTGTTTAAACATAGCACGACACAACAGGTGGTCACAATGGCTACAACTATCTCCTTGATCAACTTGACACAACGATGACCACAAGGGAAGCAAGGAAACACTCAATACCCATCAAGGACAGTTCACTTTTCTCTTAGACAAGACACCACAAAAAGATCAACCCGTAATACCTAGTTACAGTTTAGGACACTCCACGGAAAAATATTTTAAGGTTATGCATTCACTAATACATTCTTTCAAGACCTGACTTTGTGGTCTAGAATATTTATGTTATGATTCATACAATTCTTCTTACAGTGATAGGTTTCTTTTCTTTTATACTATTGAGTAACTATCTTAAGATCATCTCTAATATGACATTTACTCGTTTAATTCATTTACAAAACAAGGAGGTAATCAATTCCACAACGCTATCTATCTGAACCCACACTACTGAAACTTTTTTCATATCTCCATTGCATAAGGAGGCAAGCGTAAGCTCAAAAGAAGTGGAGTATCGTTTAGGTTCGGAAACCCTAATCTTCTTTGTTCAAGGATTCAAATTTTATTATAAATTAAGAAAAGGGTTACAAATTACTATGGAAATGGTTAGAGAGAGAAGGTCAATTTATTTCATCATCATGATCTCTGTAGTTATTAACCAGTCTTTTAATGATACTTAAGGGTTCAACTGAATTTGGGTAAAAACTCCATTTATCATTCTATTGATTAAGTTCGCTAAAGGATGCACAAGGGGTTCCCAAAATGGAAGTATTAGACTTAAAGTGTTATTGTTCAAAATCCCCTACTAACTAAGACATAACTATAACCCCAAAACCAACAATGATTTTACTTTTTCTTATAATACTTATCATTTCACAACCAAGACAATAAAGTTTAATTCATAGCTTAAGGTTAGTGAGGGTAGATTATTTTACACTGGTAGATAACCAATTTATTTCCAATTAAAGACTCTTAATTTTATGAGCCAAGAACAACTTCATTATTATCTTCTTTATTTATTCATCTATGTATTCATCTTATTTTATTTCTGATTATCTTTAGAAAAAGAATTTTCAACCCACAAAAATATGCCTAGAATGACATTGTTACCAATACCATGGAGGGTTACTAAACAAGAAATTTTTATGACCCAAAAGAAGAAATTACCATTATTTAAAGAGAACACAACACACGATTATAACATTTCCATTCAACATGGCACATGAACCAAAGGAGTCAAGAACAAGAAGGTAACAAAATAGGCCAAGCCATGCTACAACATTTTCATGACTGTAATTGATATTACCAAAATAATACTCATAACAAGGTCAATATTGAATATTATTTCTCACAAAGGTAATTACAAGTTTAGCTACAAACGAAAAAGACAACTTTATTTCACAATTACCAAAAAATCCAAGGCAAGAGGCCTTCCAAACTCCATTACAATCACCATTGCAAGAATTACAACACATTTGACTTCATACAAGGAACCACATAAAACAACTCGATGAGACCTTCACAAATCTTTCCTTTATCAACATGCACAAGCCATCTGCACAAGTATTAACTCGAGTCAATTCACAAGAACTGAGCATGTTAATACTACCCATTGCAACCGTAAGCTAACATTTAACAATATCATGAAAGGAATGTTCTAATTCGAGAATGGATCAAAGCAAAACCCTCTAATCAAAATTCTTCACATGAGAAAGATATTTATACCAGCCAACAAGGAGGAAGCCAAAAATTCAAGTACGAATGATATCTCAATAGTCACAGTAAGGCCTTATAGGTTAGAAAACACAAGGTCAATTGTATTGGGATTTCAATCAAGTAATCCTATGAATAACGTGATTGAAATCTAATACTCAATTCATCCATCTCAAATAAAACTTGAGGAGTCAAAACGTACTATCTACGACCATAGATGCGAAACAAAACAAAGTTATTCAACCCTAACAGGAGGGGGGGGGGTTTCATGGAAATATGGTTTCGTCACCCTCTAAAAAAAACAACTATAGTTTCAGTTTTAATCAAGGATTTTACCACTTCCTCCTTACAGGATATCTTAAAAGTAGTACTTGTTAACATAATCAAATCTGCTCTTCAAAAGCATACAAATGAGACACAAAAGGCCATTATTCTACAAACAAACCTTATCATAATCGTCAATTTCTCTAAATAATATAAAGGAAGGGTAACTCCAAAAGTCATTAATAATTTTTACAAATTTCTGACAATATCATATATATTTGAAAAATGGTTTCCTTAACGAAGTCACAAAATGGGACATTTAGTAATCAAGTATGAAACATAAGATATTCAAGTTCGAAAAGAAGGGTTTGATACATGGTAGGAAATACACCATTGATACCCCAGATATATTTTTCCTTCAATAATAAAAAAATGGAGATACAACACATTGTCGTAAAGACAGACAAGGTTGCATTGTCACAAGTAACATTTACTTC
This sequence comes from Taxus chinensis, assembly GCA_019776745.2. Classification (NCBI taxonomy): domain Eukaryota; kingdom Viridiplantae; phylum Streptophyta; class Pinopsida; order Cupressales; family Taxaceae; genus Taxus; species Taxus chinensis. Next base: position 376,367,528 of record CM034155.1, on the reverse strand, counting down.
CAAATCAAAATAACATATAGTTCAAGAATACTGACGGTAATTTCAACTACCATAAACATATCGAAGTCAACCATGTAATTTACAAATTACCAAACTGACAGATTCCACTAGCGTTGGTGAATTGATACCCCAAATAATATACACAGTGTGCGGGTCAATACGCAACCCTGAGGGTTTTTCCTAGTGTTATTCCACAAATCAGTGCCTCCACATAAGACAAATTTGCTAGAACTCATCTCAAACATAGATTAAATTTTAATTAATCAAGCAGGAACATTTATTTCGAACATTGTATCAGGAGCTCGAATACGGGGCTGCTCGATGAAGAGAAGGTAAATAACAAAAACCTTTTTCTCTAAAACCAAAGCAAGGAAAATGTCTTTTCCTAATGTCAATATCTAGTTCTTCCGAATATTAAAAAGAACATAGACACTCATATATAGATAGGGTTATCAATTTAATAAAACCATAAAACCCTAGAAGAAGGGTTTATTTATTATCCATAAAATTGCTAAGCTCAACTAATCCAGCCCTACAATAAGCCTTCATTACATACACACGCATAGTTCCAGAAATGAACAATACCCAACACAATCTTACCCACATGCAGAGTTCAAACCAGCCACAAAAGCCCAAATATATTTATTGCAGAATATGATTTATGCAAATACCAAAAGAAATAAGCTATCAGGAGAGGAAGAGAACAATTTATACCCAAATTTTGTTTTAAAAAAAACCAAGCAACAAAACCCAACAATATTTCTTTTCTTACAATTTGGTTTGAATTACATAATAATGCAGAAGCCCTTTTTTACAAATATGAAATAGAATAAGCCATTAAAAGGGGAAAGAGAGTAATTCATGCAAAACCAACGAATTTATAAGGAGATACAAAAGGGATAACCAGCACACTCAGGAAGTAATTAAACCACAACAAAATGCTTTTCTAGGCAACATTTCAGGAAGGAAGAGCATTCATTTCAAGATACTAAAAATAAGGTAGCAAAGTATTGCAAAGTATAGATTTAACATGCCTGAAAAGAGTTCCCACCAGTCACCCAACCTACCATTATTTCTCCACAAGCTTGCTATGACAGGAAAATCCTCTCCTTTCCTCTGCTAGCAAAATGTCCATGCTCCAAACAGTCACGCTTGGCATAGGCAGGGGAAAAATGTAGTTTCATTCATGGTGGTTGGCCTTTCTCTTACCCCACACACTTTCCTAAATGTGCACACCAAAACAGCAACCCTCCAAAATACTCCCCTCCAAAGCAGTTCACACGGCCTGACCTGGCACACCCTACCAATCAGAGCAGAAAAGGGAGTAAAAATGACCCACACAAATCAAGTGGCCAGCACCCAAATGGCATAAGGAACACACGGAAAAGAAACAAGCACATTTGGCAGAGGAAGAGAGTAAGAGGCAGGGCAAGAGGCTCTAAGCCAATCTAACACATTCTCAGGAAGTTCAATTCCCCTTCATAACAAGGAAACTAGTCTACAAAAAAATCAGAGCAAAAACAGTCCACGTGACCACATTCTCTCAGGCTTTAAGTCGGTGGGAGATAATCCAATGCATGAGTATTCATCAATATCATTTAATGAATGGCAGGAGGCCACCAAACACCATCCCCTTGCCAACACTTACCCAAGAACGTCCAAACAACAATAAATTTCACTTGATGACAGCCACGTGACCAGGCCAGGTCGCTGCTAGAGTGGTAAGAGGGGGTGGTAGGTGGTAGTTGGAAAGATTAAGTTGATCATTGAAAAACAAATAACAGCCCCCTCCAAAACTTGTGCCACACACACACAACCTCCCTATGCATGCACATGACCGAAACCAAAGAAGACGAGAACCCAACACCCACGCCAACCAAGCAGGTTAAGAAAAAAATACACACTGGCATGATGGAGAGAGTAGAAAAAAGTCATATTTTCCTTTAATTAAATGATTAAAACCACACGTGAGCAGGCCTAATCATCCCAGGGAAGAATACAAGGGGTTGACATTCGAATGCGAACACGGGTCAACAACCATCCATGGTGCCACGATGTGGTGAGCCCCTCGTTCCACCTACGAGAGCAACTAGAACGATACAACAATACGATACAAAGATAATTAATGTTAATAATGATTACAAATGACCATGAAATATAATAATAATATGAAATAATGGCCGATCGGTACATAACTTAATAATATCATTATTATCATTATTTTATTTTATTATATATATATATATATATATAATTGAAACTTACAACTAAAAATAATAATAATTATAATTCATAATAATAATGACGGGAAGTGAAGATTGACAATCTGAGAACACGATTTTCATTTAATAGGGAGATCATAAAGGATGTTACAGGGGTTAGTAACAGAAAATATTGACCATGACACAAGCAAGTACGACATAGAGGGGGAAAGCTGATTATTCTCTGTGACAAAGGCGAAGCCCACCAATGATCGACGGAAGCACAACGGCATTGCACGCTTAGCAACATGGTCGCCAAAGAATGAATAGGTGTAACGATAAGCAAGGTGTTACAAGTCTGAGGGATAAATATCAGACATCAAAAAAAGAGTCAGGTTTTATACCTGAAGAATGTGCTCTTTTCCGTAAAGTTTCCAGGTGGATCACTGTCTGAGCATCTACTTCAGATGAAAGACCTCCAAGACCAGTTATCTTCCATAAAAAAAGTGGACAACGATGATATGGTCACTCTGGTTCTGAACAACTTACCTTCTTTGTATGAGTCATTTGTGGAGGCACTCCATTTAATGGCTAAAAGTAAAACTCTCACGTTTGACAAGGTGAGTTCCTACCTATTGAAAAAGAATAGAGACAAATTTAGGAAGAATCTAGTATGACCAATCAGAGAGTGCTCTTGTCACGTAGTCAAAAGGAAAGTGGAGACGTCATCCTGGTGAGTCCTCTACTCGGTATTCAGTCACATGCTATTAATGTCACAAGTTTGGGCACCTTAAGATGGATTTTCGGAAGCGGAAGTATGATCTTTCGCAACATAAAAAAAATTCATGTGATGAGGAACATGAGGCAACAGTAGCAGAAGAGAAGGATTTGGATGACGGGCATGCTCTTTATTGTCTTACGACATCATGCTCGCATGACAGTGGTACTAGTTACTAGATCATTGACTCCAGTGCATCCGCACACTTTTCATGTCGCAAGGATGGGTATGTTTCATTTATTGCAAAGATATGTTCTGAATCAGTAATACTAGTTGATGGAGAATCACTTGCAGTAGAAGGGATAAGAGATATATTCATTATATTTAATAATTCTCATAAACTGTTGGTATGGAATGTTAGATATGTACCTTCTTTACAAAATAATATTCTATCTATTCGTCAACTAACTGAAAATCCCAATATTTCTGTGGATTTTTGTGGGAAGAAGTGTGTTGTTTCTTATATGAAACAAAGACAGATGATTTCCCTTGGTATTGGGCAAGGTGGCCAATATCGACTTGTTGATCCTGCTACGGTCAACATCAATGCAAATGTCAAGGATGGCTCCAACATACAGGATATACGGGAGTCTGACATGCCTTGGGAGGATGGGTTTCCACATTCTGAAGAACAATTGGTTGTGGATGGATAATCCATTACTCTAGATGCAATGATGATGCATGGTGAGATGGCATGCCAAGCCACTCACTCAAAGGTACTTGCTCGAAGGATAACAGAGCATGAACATTTTTCTCATTGTGTTGTGAAATATCTTTCCCAACAGAGGGGGATAAATGAGAAAATAGATGAGACGGAGGAGTTGGTTCTCACTCCTACTAGTGCGGAGATAGTTATTTCTCCCAATTCTGAGACGGGGATGTTTGTTTCTCCTACTATTTTTGAGTTGGTTCTAACTCCTACTACACAGATGGTCACATTTATTTTCTTGAAAAGGTTAGATGAGCACTACATGGTGTTGTAAGGACACGTTCAAGGTGAATTCGATTACAGGCTAACTGAGTCTCTGTATAGAATCCTCCATGCCACACAAGCCTAGAATAGATTTCTCAATCCACCTCTCCTAGTTTCTGATTCCAGGACTCTGGAGATGGGCTGACACTCTCAACTATTGATGATTCATCATTGGTTAATGAATCATGTAACAGAGAATCAGTGGACTACTTGCCATAAACTTTGTTCACACAACCAAATTTTTCTTTTGCGGTTCTTCTCCATTCGACAACCACAACACAACAATGGATTGCTGATTTTGAAGTACAACCTATGACACAGTCTGTAGATCTAATGACTAAACATATGGCCTTTACGACATTTGTAAAATTTTGGGACAAACTTGGTATTGTTTCAAGTTTAGGAATTAAGATGAGGTATTAAAATAGAGAGCATTATATAGCATATAATGTGGTTATGTAGTTGTCATTCGGTTGGTAATTGTTTGACCAATATGTAACCACCTCTTCCTATATAATAAACGTTGTCACACTTGTTTGAGTGTGCATTCAGTCTTCTCTAAATTCTTTCTTCTCTTTGCATATGATGGCACAAACTACAAAAATAGAGGTGCATAGATGCCCTTGCCTTAGCATTACATGGTGTACCTTTTATATGATGGGTTAGCTAGAAAGGAGCAACAAAAAGCAACAACCAGCTTGAAACCATATTATTGCATGGATGAAGTAGCACAATCTATAAGTCTATAAGATCATGTGCAAATTACTGAATTAGAGTTGAATACCCTGTTCAAGGTTATATAGAAGGATGTATAAATAATTTCTACACCAATAACACAATATAGAAACTCATTAATGCATTATAATCGTATAAAATTTGGCCTACATAGATGGCATTTGTAGTATTTTACATCAATGGCAATGCCCTTGGTTAGACACTTCAGAGCCCTCAGCTGAGATTTCTGGGTTCCTCTTGTTAACAACATAGTTAGCAGGTCTGGATGAAACTGGATGAGGTAGATTCTAGACTTTTTATTTTGGCCAAACCAGTTGGGTTCAGAATTTTCAGTCCCACCGAATCAGTTTTTTATGGTATGAACCAAATATCTTTTTGTCAATTTTGAAAATATAATTGTTTACTTATAATAAATTAAAATTAAAAGTTAAAAGGGTTCGTCCCTGGGGTGAAGCAGTGACACGCAGCCCCCATCACAGTGTGGTCCACCATTTAGACCCCATGAGTACATCCTCGCACTCTAACTAAGGGAAAAATGGAGTGAGAAAAAGATACAGTGCAAGCAGTGATGAAAAAGGAAAGAAGTGCACATGTAATGTAAATGTTTGTTCATAGCTCCCAAAAGAAAAGGATTTTTTTAAAATCAAAAAATATTAATCTAGATAAAATAAGCACTAAAAGAAATATATACACCTCATTAATTATATCATATATATACATTTGACATGACTTAATGAAACATCTCATGGATTGGATATGTATCTTTTGCATATAGTGATATTTTTATGAGACTTAAATAAAGTTCTACAATTATTTATAATTTTCTGGGAATTAAAAAAAAATTAAAAACCCTGAACATTCAAACCTTTTACCCTGGAGTTCAAACTGAACTTCTTAGAACCATGCTTTAGGGAACTTCTTGAGAACTTTAGACTCCTTGCAGAGACAACAGACTTCATATATATACATTTGATACAACTTAATGAAAAATCTCATGGATTGGATATGTATCTTTTACATATTGTGATATTTTTATGAGACTTAAATAAAATTCTACAATTATTTATAATTTTCATAAAGTTCTAAAATTATTTATAATTTTCTGGGAATAACCAAAATTTTTAAAAACCCTGAACATTCAAACCTTTTACCTTGGAGTTCATATTGAATTTCTCATAACCATGCTTTAGGTAATTTCTTAAGAACTTTAGACTCCTTAAAGATACAACAGAAGAGAAAATTTGTATGACATCCTTATGATAACTTTCAACATGTAAGAATTGATTGGCATAACTAATATCATGCAATTTTTCCCATTGAGAGTCCCTCCCTGCCTTTGCAAAACTCACTTCTGACTCTTTAGAATTTTTACTCCCAATACCATCTAAGAGTCTATTGTTGATATCCCTCTTCCCCTCAAGGATATTCTATCATTATAATCTGTATACGGACTAAAAAAAATTAAATCAAACCCCTTAGAATTAAAAATTGGCATTTCCTATCTCAGTAGATGAGAGGTTTAGTAATAAATCATAGGAACTTTCATAGTAGAGCTTAGGTTAAAATTTCTAATAAATGTAGTAAACATTGAAATACCGAGCCTAGGTTCAAAACTAATGAGGCAAGCAAGTGTTCAAATTGGATCCTCTCCCATTTTTTCCTTTTGACATCTAGAAAAAACATGCACGGACCCCTCACACTGCAGAAAATATGGATAAAAAGGATAGGGAGCTGCAATATTTACCTACCCATACTTCACAATCTATCAGATAGTTCGATCATATGAGGATTTATGATGTATTAAGGAGAACATTGACTTGGTTGACTGTAAAGGGTTTGTACTTATCTCTGAAAAATGAAAAGTTATTAGAAGAGTTCCGAGACTTGAGAGTTTTTTAGGGAGATATCCCCCCACTGAAGGAGGGAAGAGATAAAATAGATCCCAATAATAGGAAATCTCCTCAGTTACCTAGTAACAAGCCTACCACAAATATTTTGATGAATTGACATCAGAAACGACTAAGATTGGAACTTCAAAATATTTTTTGATTCAAAATACTGAGGGGATACTATTGAAGGCTACGCAAGATGCCCCCATCAATGAAGCAATGCCAATCCAAACAAAGTAAAAATGCTTGAATACACAAAAAATTATTTCAGAAGTGTTATATGGATCATCTATCATTAGAAATATGATGAGGGGAGCCTTAGCAAGTGTTGATCAACAATCCAAATCACAGAGTACCAAGGAAAGAGAGGCACTAAATCTCAGGAACTTTGAGAGAGTTAAGAAGAAAGTTAAAATAGTGCAACATTTGGTGTGGGATATTGGTATTTTAGTGAATGAAAGTGGTCGTGTATCAAAAAAGTAAAAACATAGAGAGCCTGAGGTAATTAATCCCCCTACTCTAATAGAAGCTCAAAAGGGAGTGGTTACTTCATTTTCTCATTAGGTGTTTCCATCCCATATTCATGAGAATGTGTATTCTACTCCAAGTTTTATATCACCCAGTATAGCTGCCTTTTCATCTCCTACTAGAACTATTCCATAAATAATTGATAGTGTTAATGTGTCTAATCAATCATTTGGTGTTGGGAAGGAACAAGTAAAAATCAAACCAGTGATTAAGAAGCCTCAAAAGCAATCAAAAATAATTGATGAGATAGTTAAACTACTTAAATAAGTTCCTGAACTTGAAATGGTTGATGTAAACATTAAAACTGATACAAATGAGATTATAAGTGTCCTTGAATAAGAAGTGCGTGTTCAAGATCTTCATCAGAAATCAAGTTCAAGCGTGGGGGATCAACTCCAAAAAAATCAAAGTAAAGGTACAACCTTTGTCATGAATGTTGAAAAGATAGTTCAAACAAGTTTGAGTGCCACACCTGTAATAGGTGTTTTTTATACTGAAACCCAACCACCAAAGGATTTAAAGGAAGTCAAGGAAGGTGAGGTATCTCAAGAGACAAACCTAATGACATAAGTTGAATTTTAAGTATCTAAAGAAATAATAAAACATGTTGAGATTCGTATTGAAGAAAATGCAACTAAAAATTAGGAATCGCACCCTAGGGCTCAATCTACAAAACATGAGGTGGTGGAGGAATATCTCTAAGAATGTTCATAATCAAAACAACCACCTACATGGAGTGAAGATATTTCGAAAGATAAAGAGCCATTCAAATCCCCAAGTCTAGAAAAATATATTCCAAAAGAGATTGCAAAAGTGATAACTATTTCAACAGGGAATGTAGATACAAGTACAATGACCACTTCTGTAGAAGGTCCAAAAGAAGCATTAAGTGAACCTATGGTTTCTATAGACTATGAAGGTCAAGAAGAAATATAAATGAGTGGTAAAAATTTAGAAGACACCACTCAGCCACAAATTCAGGAACAATGCAAAGGAAAGTCAGGGGTTGTAACACTTGAAAGAGAAAAGAAAGTGGTAAAGGTTGTAAGTCCCCACGAATAGACAACATGGATTTAGGACCTTGGAGGTTTCAAGTCCCCACCAAGGATAGACAAAGGGTGATATTATAGAAAGAGACTATAATATCAAACACATCTAATTGGGAAAGCATACCAAGGAATCATTAAAGAAATAAGTTACAGTGGCAGTTGAAGGCTTGCTACAAAAGGTAGATGAGGATAAAATGTATAAAAATTAGTTGAAAGAGTAGATAAAAACACTAACTTCATGCTTACATAAATTGGTAGGGCCCTTAGAAGGAAATCAAGAAGTGTTTACTAGTGTTACCCCTTAGATGCTGGATAAAATAGAAAAGGCTAGTAAGAAAGTTGAAGCAGTGGATAAATGGGTAGAGGATCTATCTCAGAAAGGGAGAGAAATTATTGAAAAGGAAACAAATAGGAATGGAGACTTTACAAAAACACTTAATGACATTGAGAAAATCCTTGAGCAATGTGAAAATGAATTATATTCTTAGGAGGGGATTTTTCCTAAACTTGAAACAATAAATCATCTTGATGAAGATTTGGTAGAAAAGAGCGAATAGTGCCACCTAAAGAGAAGGGAACTCACTTTGTGATGGAAGATATGGCCAGAAATAGGGTGGAAACTATAAATAAAGTTAAGGAAAATTTGGTAATTGAGAAAGAATGGTTAGGAAAGACTATTGATAACATAGACAACATACTAAAACATATAGTATTTTATAAAAATAAAATCATTTATGGTCCAATTGGAAAGTTGATACCCTGACTAAATCCTTTGAAAAATACATCATGTAGGAACCTTGTTCTAATGATTTTATCAAAATACTCATCCTTGTAGAGAACAATATCTTTGAGATGACTAAGAAATTGAGGGAGTATAAGCCAAGAATGTCCAAATTTGTTGATGTATTAAGTAAGCATCACATGATATTCAAATATCATTCGAGACCTGATGAAGAAGAGATTATATAACTATATGAAAGGTATGATGCATATAGATAAAGGCGGTTAGATGAGGAAGAAGATGACAAGTATGAAGATGTAACCATGATTTACTAATAAGAAAGCTTAGGCTTGTTTTTTCTAACATTTCTCATCTTTTCGTTATTGAATACTCTTGTTTTATGTTAATTGAACACTACTTTGAATTTATAATTTCAAAGCGATATATCTTATCCAATTGGCAGATTGGAACTGTCAATAGTCGTAGCAATCCCGGGAATAGCATTGATAGATCTTTGATTAAATGGAATCCTCCTGATTTTAATTGGTTTAAGTTGAACTTTGATGGGGCCTCTAAGGGGAATCCTGGGATTGCGGCAGGGGGAGGAGCGATACGGGATCATAAAGGTAGTCGGATTGCTGCGTATGCTAGGAAAATGGGAATTCAAACCAATCATTTTGCCAAAGCATTATCTGCTTTATGGGGCCTGAGAATTGCCTAGACTCAAAATATCCAGAACCTCATTATTGAAGTGGACTCCCTGAATATCATTAATCTCCTTAAACAGTGCTCATCTCCAAGTTGGAGCATCAAGGATTTTATCTCAGAGTCCATAAGAATTTTTCAAACATTCAATAACATCAGGATCATGCATACTTACCGGGAGGGTAATAAATTGGCAGATGCGCTGGCTAATTATGGCATTAATGTTAATCACATTGTTTGGGATAACAATAGCATCCCTAAGCAACTTCAAAAAAACATTCATGCAGATTTCTATACGCACGCAAATTCTTGAGTTGAGATATGATTATTGGGTGTGGATCAGTATCAATAAAACTCCCACACGTGTTGACTTAAAAACTATGATTATGAAAATCCTGTCGAATAATCAAGATAGTGTGAAGTATATGGGGAAGTCCAAGTGGAGTTACATTGATATGAAAATTACGCATGCAGGCAGCACTGTGCTTGCTAAAATTTGGATGCAAGGCTCCACGGATACCGAAGATAGTAAAAATGTAATTGATGATAGGGAGTGGGCTAGCAAAAAGGCCGTTATTCCCACATGCGAATTAAAGCAGGCTCAGATCAGCAGGCACACGGACGTTCGTGGGAATAGCAACGGCTCTCATTTCCAACATTGTGCAGATTACAACAGTAAAAATCAGACTGGCTTCAGCGCTCTCAAGGATTTTGGAATTTTTTGCAAACAGTTAAGCACAATGAATATGAGGGGTCCCGCTTGCCAAATTGAGCCTAGTGCGGACCCGGGCTGGAAGGATAATGTTGAGTTATGGAACATACTCAGCAAGGGTGGCATCACCAACTTCATGGAGATGGTTCAGGGACATGATCAAAGCATCTCAGCGCGCTTTGCGAAGGATTGGAAGGAGCGGACTGTGGAATATGGGGGGCAGAAGATCTTGGTCAACGAGGAGCTTATTGTTGAAGTGACCGGTCTTAGCAGGGAGGGCTACCATTTTTTTAACAAAAGGGTTGACAGACATGTTGAAGAGAGGAGATTTGTGGAGGGATCTGAGAAGCTGATCTATGTTAGCGCTGTCTTGCTTGTTAGCTCGATCCCTTCACCTTATGATGAGGTTACTCGCATGATGATTCGTTTCATTTACTTGGAAGGAAGGTTTGTCACTGTACCTGCTAAGCACCTTATCTTTCTCAACCACTTCCATAGGAATCGCTTGGTTTGTTTACCCCATTATTTGCTGAACTCTCTTGAGTGCTCCATTTTGGAGTTTCAAAAGCATACCCGGGCAGTTCCTTTACACCAGGGGCTTATTTTGCTGCTACATAAATTTTTTCTTCTTAGGTATCCTGGTCTCCCTCCCTCTCCTAGCTCTGTTCCCCCTCTACCGGGTTTTGATGCTGCTAGCCCCATTTCTCAACTCTCGGCCCCACCCACCGCTGATGTCACCCCCCTGCTAGTCGTCCAGGCTTCATCTTCCAATCCCCCTGCTGCTGTTCCTGCCCCCCACTTCACTTCCACCTCAGCTAGACCGGTCACCAGGGAATCTAGAAGGCTTAACCTCGATACTCTTGCTGCTGGGAAGGGTCCTCATGAAATTGAAATAGAACATGACCTCCTGAATATTAGTAGTGCTAGTCCCCGTGATGTGCATATGGAGAGCTCTACAAAAAGGCTAGAAGCCTTAGAAGCTGAAATGAAGTTGTTGAAGGATGAGGTTAAGAACTTGGCAAAACAGAAAGGAAAAAGGAAGAAGGAGGAGGAGGTGGATATTGATAACAGCCAGATTGAAGATATCTACAAGAAGCTGAACTCCTTAGACTCCCATTTAGGGAAGGCCAAAGCTCGTCATGATTACAATATGGCCATTTTTAGTGCGATTGAGGAGTTCATTGAGCAGCATGTTAGAAGTGTCTCCAATCTCAGCGGAGTTCTGACAACACTTTGGGGCAATGATAAGGAAAGCAAAAGGACCATTGATCAGCTGGATAAGACTGACGCTGCCCACATGACAACTTTGGGAATGTTCAAATCCTGGAAGAACATCAAAACCAACATCGACAAAGCTGCCAAGAAGTAGTTGTAGGTGCTTTAGTTGCTCTTGTCTGTTTTTTTGCAGTTTTTTTGCTGCTTTTGTGTAGAGTTTTTGTTGTTTTGTCTTGTTTGGGTAGCTATTTTTTGGCTACTTTGGGCTTCATTGTCACACTTGGATTCTGATCCTTTTTTCTCTGATTTTCATTCCTATTCTAGCTCCTAGGCCCTCTTTTGTACTCAAGGGTATAGTCCCTTTCAAAAAACTATTTGCCAATAATAAAAAAAAAATTATAATTTCAAGAATAAATGTAAATTGATACAATATAATAGACTTTTATATTTCTTTGATAGAATTCTAAATCTATTATCAAGCATGAGTATTGATGTAACAATTTGAGTATTTTGTATTGTTGAAAAAAGTAAAATAGGGGTTCGATAGGGGCTCCATCCCATGGAAAATCCCACATATATTCTTGATATTACATTCAATAGTTCAACTAAGAGAAAATACATTATATTCTACTAAGAAAAAATCCTCTCTGTAAAGAGGAAGTTTCTTCACAAGCCTATTATTTATAGGAACAAATTATGTTGTTCTAACCGTCATTTTCATAAACATTATGTCCCCTGTTAAATTACGAGACATACCAAAAGACATAAGCTCATCAATACTTTCTATAGGACCATCTAGCAAACCAATCAATTATGATCTTCTCTCATAAGAGGAAACACATTCAGTAATGTCTAGACCACCTTTAGGAAAGGATTTCTTCCCTGTTGTTTGAAAGTGGAAGGTGGATTTGTAGTTTGCCAAAAGTTGGAAGTCCCACTACAACTATTTCTGGAGAATATGGAGTAGTAAGTTTGGAGCTAGACTCACCCCTACATTTCTTCATGAGTATTGGTGATATCCCAGGAGCCTGTGAAGACATATTCCTTGATAATTTATTTTCCATAATTGAAACATGTTGCTCCAATTCATTCATCTTGTGAAAGAGAGTAGGCACGGTACCTAGTGAAATCCCTTCATCAAGCGCATAAGATTCTAAGGTGATATCTTTCACATTGAATCCCTCATCATATATGAAATATCATTTGTAGTTAGATGCACTTGTCACACTAGGCCTGCTATTGATCCAAAAAAAATTTAACACGTTAGGAGTTTACGGATGTTCTAACCTGAAGAGGTGAAAATAAATCATTTGAAAGGTTGAGAACATAGGACTAAGCCTTCTTAATCTTCGTATCAATGGAACTCGAATATATTGAGATGTCAATGGCCTTGTGTAGTCTTAAGGATCTGTAATCTCAAATAGAATTCTCACAAAAGATTCATTAGGAACTGATAGATAAAAAATCTTATGTAAATATTCTGAGGATATGCTTTTCAAGTTAGATGCTACTAGTGTTACTACCATACTATAGATAAAATCTCACCAAGCCTCTTGCACTCGTAATAGAATATGTGAGTTTGTAGTAGAAACAATGGGAATTTCTAGGAAATGTGAGGCTGACAAGATGAAAAAAAAAAAATCATGGTGAGATTATTCTAAAAGATTGTCTATGATACTCACACGAAGGAAATAAACTTAAAAGAAACTAACATCATCCAAAAATGAATTGATTGACCCAATGAGACATAAAACATGTGGAAGTATTCAATTTGGAAAGATACAAACATAAATGTGTCTCCCAAGGCATATTCCCAAAAGGCGGGAATGATTAACAATCAAATCAAACCATTTTGATGGTGTTCAGAAATCATTAAAAGGGTCTCTCGAATTCCCAAAGTAAAAATGATGCCAAAAAGATGACATGGCATCCCAGTCATTCTGGGAGAATGAAAAAATATAAATCATTTGTATATTTTCCACATGGCACAACAAAATTAGAATAGTTTCAAAAGGAGATCAGATTGTTTTCCATGAGGAAGAATAATCTCTTGAAGACTCACATTTGGGGGGGGGGGGAAATCAAATGTGAGTGAGAGAGAGAGTTGTATATATATGAGAGGAATGTTCTCATATAGGCGAGGTTAAATTTTCTAAGATTTTAGAGAAAATAGAGAAAAAATTATTGTACCTTTCTTAAGACACCTGAATAGAACTGAGAAACCAGTAAGTTGTTTTATTTGGTCCAAATATTATCATCCCAAGATGATTGCGAGTATACAATCATTGGAAAGCATTGATGCCATAGGATTTGTGGTCCCTTGCTGAGAAAATATGAATTTATTTAAATTAACTATGTGTTATCTCCTTAGCAATGTTATCTTTTTTCTTTAGAATAGTTTGAATCATCTAGTTGTTTGTCCCTATTGCAATTTTAGGTTAATAGTTTCTATCAATTAAACTATATCTTTCTTTAGTTGTGGCGTTTTGGCAACTGTGATCACACTGCAAATAGAGATTTCTTTCTATAGTACAATAAATAGTTTTAAATTCATGTTATTGTTGTTCGTTTGAGGAGATTTTAGTAATATTTTGAGTTTATCTGGATGGTAGGTTAACAGTATCTGTTAATGTTTTGTTGAAAATTTAGCATGAGATTTTGTGTCTAAATTCTCAAATGTTGTGTGAAATATTTTACTCTTGGTCATTCATGAGTGCATACCTTCTGGTTAAAGGGCTATTATTAGTTGTGTGATGTGCTTTTCTTGCCTTGAGGCAATATTCAAAAATTTGTAAGGTTTTCCTGAGAAATTTGTATAACCAACTTTATCCTACTTTAATTTCCCATTCATACACACAATTTACAACTTATAATTGTTAAATCCTTTTGAATTTTCCATGATTGCCCCACTTATAACCATTTTCTAAGGAATTTTACCATTTCTACCTTCCCTTTCATAAATATGCATAACCAAACTAAGATCTATACTATATAGAGTGACCTAAGGTCCTACTTTGAAAGACATACGAATTATTTAGAGTGATAACTAGTGAGATTTAAATAGTTCTTGCATTGACCATGTATTTCTAGGTTTATCCTTTATATTTGCAAAAGAGAATTTAGAGACTACAGTTTCATCCATTATTCTTATAAGTATAGGTCACAAAACAGGTCCTCCTACCTTGGTTAAAGGCAGAACCTAAAGTAGTAGGAAAGGTCATCCCTTTTGTGAGTGTAGGACAATATTTTTAAAATTCAAGTCTTAAATGGTTTGTTAGATATGTCCTTGGCTACAAAATGACCATATCTTCGGTCCAACTTCCTCTAAGTATCCACTTTAGTTTCTGAATGTTGTTTGGCTCTCAAGGTGGTGTAGATTTGGGTACCAACAACAAGGACTCAAAAATGTTTTAGAATCAAACATGGGCCAGAAATAGTATATGGACAAATAATGTCCCACCTTAGTAAATTTGTCATGGGAAAAAACATGTAAATTTGAAATATAGTACCATTTATTAATAATAGATTTGTATATAATCCAAGAGTAGAAATTTAGCTCTAGTTTACTATCTAGGAAAAAGGAACAAAATCAATAGAATGTTTCATACTTAGGGCAAGAGAACTAACTACTCTTATTTCTTGGTTCAAATTTTCCCTATCGATATCTAATAAAGAGTGGCACCTAGGGCATATACATGGACAATGATATGCATTGAATTAAGTTTCATCTATGGCTAGTTACTACATGGTCGGTGACCATCTTTAGTGGTGCTTATCCATGGGTTTTTTGGGAAGTGTCATGGATGGAGGGTAAATATAACCATTCTCCCAACATTATTCCTCTAACAGAAGGATGCCTAAATCCTAAGAGTACTCACATTGGTTAGGGGATTGATCTCCTCTAAACCCTCCAACCATATCTAAGGAAAACATCTCAAAGGAAATAATACACGGGGACATTCTATCCTTTTTCTCTTGATCTTCAAGTATACTCTATTCTTGATTCACTTTTTTATGCTATACATTTTTTATGAGTATAATTCTAATTTCCTTAAGTTAAATATCAATTTCATATGTTATGAACATTGAATACACTTTTATTATTTTGCAGGTCCATCCTTATCTTGACAAAAAATTACAAAACCAGAAAAAGGAACAATCTCAAGTACACAATACTCAGGTAAGGGAAATACTCAGCTACAAATTCAAGTATCATTTTCACTACATGCATAATTCAAACCTAGGGTTCTTATCTCCTATTAGACTCCACGATACACATCCTACAATTTCCATTCATAACGTTATCGGTTACAATCTTCTTCATCTTTCCATAACACACACTGTTTCTATCTACTTTATGCTACCAAATATTTACTCACCTGCATAAAGTGGGGGAAATGCAGACATAAAATTATGCACTTATTACTATTAGATTACACCTCTAGTGTGTTGTTACATGTATGATTCCAAAGCAATAAAAATAGACATTGAAAACACTTATTTTCCTTTACGTTGACATTATTTTATCTTTCCATGCTTTCATCCTCTACTTTTTTGGAATTATCCCTTTACTTTTGGACATCATACAATTTTTAATTAGTTGATAATTTTTTTAACTATAGGGGACAATTTTTAAATTATAGGGGATAATTTGAATATTTTTGAACATGAGCAGCTAGTAGGGGACAATAACAATTGACGTTAGTGTCCTCCTATGGGTGCTTATGTCCCATCGCTTTTATTGATATTTTTTAAAATTACAAAATAATTTTAAATCTTTTTTAAACTTGTATTAACTACTTTGGGTCAGATTCTAGTGTTTTTAAAGTCAAAATTCAAGTAAAGAAATCATATATATACACAACTTACTAAATATTCTAAGGGGCATTGGGTTACTATTTCCTATCTACTACGTGGGAAAAATGTGTTAGGAATTCTTTGGTTAGTGCATAACAAAAGTATTGATATTTACTTATTGTAAATATTAGATTTTAAATGAAATATGTTAGTGGGTAAATAGTGGTTAATAAGTTAGAATAAGAAAATAATTATTACTGTTTTATTATGGAATTTGTTATTGTATTTATTTATTGTTGAAACCATTTGGGAGAGTTGGTTTCATAAGGAACAAAAATTGTTGAGCATATTGTTATTCATCCACTCTTATATAATGGATTCTTTTGTAACAAAGTAGATAGAGTAGATATATTAATATATTTGTGTGGAGTTGTTGTGATTTAATATCTTTTTTTTCTGCATATATTATCTAAGTTTGTAGATCAATTAATGGTGTTTGTAGCACATTATATAACATATATTTCATTTGGTATTAGAGTGAAAATTGAGGATCTATTGAAAGTAATTTTCATGCACAGGAATCGCTGATGTTTGTGGCAATTCTTCGCATAGGAACCAACAAAGATTCTGGACCTGTAACACAATCGCCAATAATTAGGGAAAATTTCCAACTATTTTTCCAAATCACCAATTATTCCATAAAAATCACTAGAAATTATCTGCACCACTAGAAGTATATTAAAAAACCATCTTTCCAACATGTTTTACGGTTTGTAAAATGGAGCTACATTTTTCAAGTTATCATCAAAACAATAAGTACTTATTTTTATTAGTTGTTTTTTGCTGATCAATTGATACATCTCTAGTATCAGTAGATAAGTTCAATGGTGTCAATTTTTACACATGGAAAGTGAAAATTCAGATGCAACTTATGAATAATATTTTTTGGAGGATTTTAAATGGGTAAGAAAAGAAACCATCAGATTGAGATAAAGAAGCAGAATGGGAAACCATGAAAGATAAAGTCAAAGCCATTATAGGATTACCTCTTTTAGATTATAAATTGCACGAGCTTGATAAACCATTAAAGGAAATTTGGGAGATTCTAATTATATTATTGTGTGCAAAATAAGTAAATGAAAATTTTTCCTTAAATATTCAATTATTTAGATTCAAAATGGAGGATGGAGTCACCATGTCTAGTCACATTAATGATTTCATATCACTAACTAGAAAATTAGCATAAGTTAATGCTCATGTTGATGATGAAGATTCAAAAGTAATATTACTAAATAGCTTTCCTCCCAAATACAACAATGATTTTTTACTCTAGGAAAGATTCCTTCAAAAACTCTTGAAGACATGATTTAAGCTCTCATCATTGTTTCTCTTCAAGAGATTACATATTAGAATCCATGATAATACATTTATTCATCCACAAAAAAATGAAACAATGGAGGATGGAGAAAACAGATGAAGGAGGTCATTCAACAACCTCTCGTCAGTCATCAATGATGGGGCCTCATTTTTCTATGGTAGTATTTTTGTGGTGTGAGTATTTTCGTTCAAGTTTTTCAGTGTGTTTTCCACTGTGTTTTCAAAGTTCCAGTTTCAGTATGCTTCAGTTTGCAATGTTACTATTTGAATAAGGGGAAATTTCACATTGAGGGGGGGAAAATGTTCCAATTTTCCATTTCCAGTTTTCACTAAGTGTGTATGAGCAGTATAATTCAATAGATTTTCCTATGTTATTCCCTGAAGTGAGATAGTGATGAGAGCTGATGATAATACTACAACATCATGAAATTGTGGTTTTTGGATCCACTGGAAAATCATATATAGTTTTAGTTGTTAGTAATCCACTACGAAAACTATCTTTGGTGTAGTTGTTGGTAAACCACTTGGAAAACTATCCAGAGGTTGTTAGTTTTTTCCTAGAAACCATCCAGATCATGAGTAGCATAAAAGTGATAGTTACAATACACATGCATGTTTTCCCCATGTTTTCACTAAGGGGGAATGTTAGGAATTCTTCGATTAGTGTATAACATAAGTATTGATATTTACCTATTGTAGATATCAAATGTGAAATGTAATATGTTAGTGGGTAAATAGTGGTTAGTAAGTTAGAATAATAAAATAATTATTACTGTTTTAGTATGGAGTTTGTTATTATATTTTTTTATTGGTGAAACCATTTGGGAGAATTGGCTTCATAAGGAACAAATGTTTTTTAGCAGATTGTTATTCCTCCACTCCTATATAATGCAGTCTTTTGTAACATAGCAGATAGAGTAGAGATATAATATATTTATGTGGAGTTGTTGTAGTTTAATCTCTATTTTTTTGTGTATATTATCTAAGTTTGTTGATCAATTAATGGTGTTTTGATACCAAAATATAGAGATTAGATTTCAAAAAGGAGAAACTTAAGGAATGTATTTAGGTTACATCAATCACCACATAGGAAGGGTAAATTTTGAATTCCATAAAACACATTATCTTGAATGAAAATTAGGTTTTAGCCCGATATCTTGGTATAACATACAAAAGATAAATTTAGCTTCAAGGGGCATAATTTAAATCACACACACACCATAAATACATCGAGTTTGAAAAGTAGTGCATCATTTGGCGGTGTTCTTATTAGGGTGACTATTGAGGTCAGTCTGACTCAATTTTTTGCATATTTTTATTTATACTAATATGCACTTGAGTCTTGTGTAGGTAGTTAGGGTTTGTTTTTCAAGTAAATGTATGACATTAGAACCCTACAACGAAGTGGATGCAACAAAAAATGAATTGAATGCAACATCATTAGACTTTGAAAGAACTAGATCTATACCCATTACCATGAAACTAGCGGCCAACTCAAACACTAGCGCCCATGTGATCATGCCACTTTCAGGGTGTAGTACTATCCAGGATAACTTATAGATCATTATTTTCTAGATGAAGCGTACAAAACCCAAACTGAGGTTGTTCCACCATCATTCCATCCTAGATCTGATCTAGACAGCTAGATATTAGGTAAGTCACTCATAACATCTTATTAGTTGTACTTGTTTGTTATTTCATGTTGATATATTATATATTTCTGATGTTTCTTATTTAGTCGAGTCCTTTTATTAATATTTAATTTCATTTAAATCAGAAGGTAGCGAGCTATGTGCTTAATTTCCTATGGGAAATATATAGTACAATTGTTATCTTTTCACTAGTCCTTTCAGGCTTTTTCTTACTTGTAAAATTAGGTCAACCCTTACTATTATAATTTCCTCTATCGGGATTGACATACGTATTTAATTTTATTTACTTGGGTCCATGTTGTTCCATAGTTAAAACCTATGCCCCACCTTTTCTGAAGCACAATGGTAACATGTTGGTTTCCCTTGTAGAAGGCATGTTTTGATTCTTGTATATTTCTCCAAGTAAATAGAGCACGTGGAGTTTCATGATAATTTGTCAATACACTGGCGGAAGTGCATGTGGGTCTCTTGAAAACCTAAGCTATCCACACCAGTATTAGACATTTGTATATTGCAATCAACATCAAAGGTTATGAATTCATGTGACTACTATATAGGGGTTCCAAGCTTCTGTAAAAATAGGACTAAATCCACACATGGATGTGATTAAGATCTCATCATAAAACCCATGAAAACCATAAGTCAAATAAGACAAAAAAATTCAACCACCTTATATGTTCTTCTCTAAGGATCTTTTCGCTATAGCCTATATTGCTCAAAACATGTAAAAATTGAGATTTATGGCCTCAATTAACCTTTAATACCAATCTATATTGATCTTATACCCCTATTCAATTAAAAATCAACCTTCACTAAGATCAAAAACCAAAGAAAACCCAAATGTCTTTACCTTTCTCAAACTACCCTTCACTAGCTTCGAAAGATCATGATTCAAAATAAGAAAATTTGGTCTTTTTTTGCCTCAACTGATATCCACCATCAATGTACCCTATTCATAGATTCTAATCCATGTAATATTGAAAAATAATATGAAGTAAAAAAACAAAAACTTCAAACTCTCTTACCTTCACCTAAATTGTCCTTCTTGTGCTTAAGGACAAAGCCAATGGTGAGTTAATGTTGGGAATAATATACAAAATTTTGGGACAAATTGAGACTACTTTTGGAAATCCATTTGGCTCCTTATGGTGAATTCAAAAAAAATTGACCCAACACTCAATGTAAAACTTTCATTCAATCCTTTTTCTTCTTGCTTAGACCTTATCTCCTTGTAGCCCTACTAACATGTTTCTCCTAGCATAAATTTTTATTTAGTTAATTTTAAGACTAACTCTGAGGGACTTATACCACCCATTTATCCATTTTTTTCCCATGGAAAATTTCAAGTCACCTTTCTTTATGAAATTTCCCCCAAATCTTGTTATCTCATTCTCCAATTAGGCCTATAACATTCTTCTATAGTCTTAAGAACCAACTATCCTAACCTATGATATTTTGAAGCATTACCAAGCATAGAAACTATGAAAAATCTATTAGAATGACCCCTAATTATGTTCTCCAACACGTTTTATGCACAAATTTAAATTTCAACCCACTATTGAGCTATATTTCTTCCCCAATTAAGATTGTTACTGTAACAGTCAATCTTATAGAAAATTTGTTAGGAATTTATTGTTAAAGGAATATTTTAATGCATCTATTTTTCCTCTTATCAGTTAGAACACTCCATTTAGGTTTTATCTTGTAAATATCAGATTTAAAACCCGTCTTTTAGTAATCCAAACAAGAAATTTAACTCAAACCATAGGTAGGGTTTTACAAAACCCGAGTATAATTAAATCCTTATAAAATAAGTTCCTTTCATTTTCAAGACTCCAAATCTTTACCTTAATTTTTTATTGACCCTATAAAACTTTTTACGGTGATTGCAAGGGAAGATATTAAGATAAATTTAAAAAAATCCTACTACAGCTTACCTATAGGAACAATGAAAACATGTTATTATTTTACCTTTAACCCTTAAACTTATATGAATTGAGTAAATTAAATGTCACATATTCATTAAAGGCTTGCAATAGATATTATGCATTTTCCTTCTAATATTTTTCTTAAGCATTCATTCAATCACTATTGTAAACAAGATTTTCTCATACCAGTATGTTGACAAAAACAGTCATAGTCTAAGTTCCTAGTGTCTATAATGAATAAAGAATATCAAACAAAACTTTATCCTTAAAATAATCCTTATTAAAAAGATAAAAAACAACATGTATCAAATTCATATACAAGATTCAAATTAAGCTCACTCAAATTGAATGAGGATCCATGCTATTCATTTTCCATGAAGAACAACTTCAATTACAGTCTTCTGATCACAAACAGAGATTTCATCCTCTAATTTTCCTTTCCTTATCTTCCTTTAAGTGTTATCCATGAGATACCACCATCAATTTACTCAGTATTAACTAACACCATCTCAATTTTATTCTCTCATTTACATATCATTACCAAAATCCCTAATTGATTTTGCTTTGACTATTCATACTTACATCACAAGAAAGGGTCATTACCCCTTTAGAACATTCTAACAATTTGTTAACCACTTTTTAACACCCCTAAAGGGTCACGTACAACACCCTAGACACTTAACATGCCCAACCTAACCATCTAAACCCTCTATATTCATCTAAAAATACAAATTGACTTCATTACACATTTAAAAATTCAAAAATTTCCCTTTTGGGTGGGAAAATAGTAAACAAGACCAAATACAAAATTTAGAACATCTTATCATCTTGAAATGACTCCTATACACCACTAGTGACTCTAAGACACTCTAGCAAGCTACCTTGACCCCACACATGTGCTTGAAAAATAATTTATCTTTTTAAATCTTCCTTTGGTGATGCACCTACATTGAGATGGCAAGTTCCTACGAAACCTCATTTTGTTTTACAAATTACTCTTTTTCAACCAATAAATGTGTTTTCTCACGTATTCTTCTATCTTTTTTTTTCCTACTACCAAATTCTATGTAATTCATTTTTTGACCTTTACCTTGTTTTCCACGCAAATGACTTATATCTCTATACTTGTTAGGAGGCATGATTTGGAACTATTTAGTGGATCCAAGTGTAGCAGAAGCACTATTTGAAGAAAATCAACAAAATAAAATTAGTTATCGAAAGTGACACTAATTGGATGTAAAAAAAAGGTGAAATCCATGTGCATAATTTGGTAGTTAAGTCGAGGAAGTGGAAATTACATCAATTATATGAAAACAATAAGTTGTTTTTGGTCTGATTTCTTACAATTTGAAATTTTTTCTCCATGTTCATAAGAAGGAATAATTTGTAGCTATTTATTGGATCCAAGTGTAGTGAATAATACAAGTTGATGAAAATCAGTAGAAATTTTAGTAAATAAAGGAACATAAAAAAATCATACTTAAAGTGCCACTAATTGGATGTAAAAATGACAAAAGATGTGCATAATATAAATTTTGTAGTCAAGTCAAGGATGTTGAAAATGTGTCAATCACAAGAAAATAACAATTTTTTTTGTTTGATTTCTTATGTTTTGAAATTTGTTTCCATCCATATGTCAAAGACATGTTAGCATTGAATTGAGACGCATGCAAAGGGAAGTTATTAAATTTTTAACCATTTTTACATGGTCAAAATTAATCCTTTACTATTTATCCATTCTAAACAAGAAATTCAATAAATAGAAGTGAAACTTTAAGGTTAGAAGACAACATAACGAATAGACAAAATTATTCCATATATAATAACTATAATCTAAATCTCAAAATACATAAGTATTATATGACATCAACAACAGTTGTATTGGGTAGAAGCTATCTTGAAGCAAAACAATAAAAATATAAATACAAGTTTGAAACTACTCAATGGAAAACAAACTATTGTAATATCCCAGGATGAGACAAACTAGAGATTTCCTCGCAAAGTGCAAGATCTCTATATCAAGCACATTTTTTCAGCTTTAAGCACAATAATTGTTATGTGTTCCTCTTCCTTAAATAGTTCCTTATTAACTAATAAATAAAGGTCAAATTGGTGTGAAATGAATCATCTCAGCACTTCACGGACAAGTTAAAATTTAGTATTGAGTAGGCACATGTCCTTTGTGCTTATCTCCATGAGTGAGAAGGAAATGTCATTAGATAAAGGTGTGTATGGGTGAGTGCACCAAGTTGGAGGGCCAAAAAGTGGACAAGAATCCAAAAAAAGCAAAACACGTACGCGTTTTGTTAAAACGCACTCGCGTTTTGATTTGTTTGGCTTGGAAATCACCAAAGCAAAACGCGTACATGTTACATAATGTGTATGCGTTATGCATTTTATAAATTAAAAAAAAACAAGCCCAAGCCTCTATCATTTTGCCTCCCTCAAACGTGAGTTTCAAAGCTTAACCGTGCCCTTGCGTTTTTTCATTCAGCTGGATCTCAAACTCAAAGGATCATTTCTATATCGCCAGGAAGATCTGAATCAATGATGGTGCCATGGAGAAGAGGTAAGCACAATTCTTTTATCAAAATTTCATTGAAATATGATAATTATAGATTAAAATTTGAATTAAATACATATTTTTTATTATTACAGTTAGAGGTCGAGGGAATCAACCACAATCAAACCCTGTTATTCCTATCATCCCTCTCGACACTCCCACTGTTACTCAACATCCCTAGGGTATTCAAGAAGATTTAGTAGCCCAAATAGTTGAAAACAAAATTGAAATTGAGGATTTAATCAAAACAATGAGGGATGCAAAATCTACAAACCCCCACCGCACCTCTCTTGCAAACACATTGGAGGCATTACTTGTTCAAATTGACATGGCAACGGGGAAAATTTATCATTGGAAAACTTAGAGAGAGGGTTGTAGGGTTTATTATTCCAACAAATTGTCATGTGGATGTAAAGAAAAAATAAACTTCAAAAGATTGAATATGTGCCTTATTCACGGACCCCCACACTAATTTTCCTATTCTATTGACATATAAACAATTTCCCATCCATTGGTGCAATAATAATTTGATTAAAAATAATTTTTGGGACTGATGGTGGATGGAGTTTGATTTTCCACCTTGTAATAACAATAAGGTGCCACTATACTTTTAGAGGAAACTCTATTGCGAGTTTATCCTCAACGATATCCCAAATTATTTTAATTTCTGAGATTTTTAGGGCCGAGGAAAAGGATTTGCACAGGATCGACCAGGTGTAAAATGTGCACCTATTCAGCAGAGTAGATTCCCCACACAGAATACCCCTCACCCTGAGATTGTCACTCAAGCAGTGAAGGAGACAGTAGAGATTGATACACTCCACGCGCTTTAGGGGCTATCTGCGACCCTTGTTTGACATATGAGGGAGATTTCTGAGCCAGATGCTCACGTAGGTACACAAAGTATTCCCTCGAGGAGTACTAGCATGAGGCCAAATCTTTTCTCGTCATATGGTAGCAGATGTTTGAGGCCTGAGGAGGATGATACTTTCATGTGTACTGATATTGGTGCGCATGGTGCTAGGGGTGAACACGATAATTTCACTATGTTAGATGTCCTTTTGAGTGAGACATTTGAATTACATTCATCAGTGTCACCTTCGTAGGTAAATTTTTTATGTTTTGTTATGTGTGTTACAAAAAGTTTGGAGTACCTAGTTTACTTATAAATGTTAAATTTTTGAAATAATTGTATTTGTACATGTACATGCATTAATAATATAGTGTGCGGGAGGCGTATCTTCATCCTGACCATAGGCAGCGAGGACCACACATACACATACATTCATAGAGGTAATTTAGAATGTTAATTATGTAAAATTTTCACATACCTGTGTGTGTGTGTGTAAGTTTTGAAGTCAAATATATGTATGTTCTTGTATTTCCATCTAACTCACATGATATACATGTTTGATAAAGATGTTGACTTCACTAGACAACCCACCATATCTGCGACAAGTAGATAAAGGTGTTGCCACTACGATTTCATTTGCACAGTAATTCACCGAGGTATTCAAACAACACGTAAAATTTGGTAAATTTCTCGTGTAATTCATATTATGTTAAATTATATGTTAGTAATGTCTTTCATTGTAGAACTATTAAATTATGTTAATAATTTCCTTCATTGTGTATATCCAGGAGTTGCCTGTAATACGTAGCAGCCCTGTTCATTTGATTCACAGGCATGGTGGGGTAAAAACAATAGTTCTATATTGATAAAATTAGTTAAAATATTTTCATTATGTAGATACAAGTACTTAGCTCTATTTTCGCTAATTCTAATGTTAGATTTTTTGATCTTATGTGTATGTAGGGAACTTCAACCCCCTTCATTTTGACTTCAAGGGCACATAATCCTCCATCTCGTCGTCTTCATACCCCCGTTCGTATTGCAAGAGCTCCCGATGACTCATCTGAGTGTGAGATGTAAAATCAGCATGATCGACAACTTGCCGTAAGTTTGTGTATTTATGTTAATACTTTAATTCTAGCATGGTCTTAAATACATGATGAAAACATATATAAATTAAGTTTTGACAAAAAAACATTGTTTGCATTTACAAGCTCATCTACAGACGAGTATTCAGTGGAAGAGGACTTGAAGCATGAGCTCGGACGATCCAAATTCATCTCATGGATTTCCATCTTCGTCTAAGGGAGGGCCTTCTTCAAGCAATGACAAGAGAGGGATAGATTTTAATGAGTAGGAAATATATATGTCTTACATGACATTGTTTTTGTATACCTATCTACATGGCATTGTATGTACGCCTATATGGCATTTGAACTTGATGGTATATGACCTATTTGGGCATTTTTGCATTTATTATGCACATTAAAATACTATTTGGAACTTGATAATTTTGTATGAGACCTTACGTTTCTGAGATTATTTTCGCATGAATCTAATATGATGCGCACTTGACAATATTTAAGACATTGTGGATTATTTTTTCATTTATTGGTGATGTAAATGTACTTTCAATGTATAATATGCATCAAAATTTGGAAATCAATATTTATATAATGTATGTATATAAAGAGTTACCTATTATGAGTAATTATTCATTCAATTTATCAATGTGTATATGT
This sequence comes from Taxus chinensis, assembly GCA_019776745.2. Taxonomy (NCBI): domain Eukaryota; kingdom Viridiplantae; phylum Streptophyta; class Pinopsida; order Cupressales; family Taxaceae; genus Taxus; species Taxus chinensis. The sequence goes on along the minus strand of CM034155.1, from coordinate 376,341,110 downwards.
GTATTTACCTTACTTGCACTTCTTCTTGCTCATGGTCTCTTTGTAATGGTTCCTATCATATCATGCACTTAGTACATTCTTCTATGCTTCGTAGTCTTCTCCCCTGTTAAAACACCTGAAATTCGTCACAATTTGATGTCTTTCATTTGTTGATTTTTTTAGAATGTCTCTCCATATACATTACTCTAATGCTTGAGAATGTCTCTAGATGCAATGACATTCTGATTCAAACACTCAATGATTCTTGATTTTCTGATCCTGTCCAATTCATGTTATTACCTTTAAATCTGTAGGAATTTCACGTTATTTGGAAATCACATCACACCCTTCACTAGGCTTGATGTCTACCCCTACCCTTTTTAAGGCGCTTTTGAAAGCATCCATGTGTTTATCATAACATAAACTATCAATGAATGGAAGGTCACTAAGTCATAGGCCAACTTACTCCCATTCAGAACTAAACACGAAATATTTACTAGGCAATTGATAACTCTCATGTGTTCTTAGACATACCCCTATCAAATTCATTCTTAAGGAAATCTAGTCATTCAAGGCTCTTAAGGGACTACGCCCGAACGGGGTAGCTCGAAAGCACGGGGAGCATAGGGAACCAATATGAATGCTCCACTAGCATTCACCAGGCCACCCCAACCTTTTGGCATAGTTGGTTCAGTCCCACGAGTTTCCATTTACAAACTATAGTATCTGGTAGCCCTACACTGACTCAAACTGCACTATTTCACGCGTTTACAAACAATAGAATATTGAGAGAACCACATGGAGATAGAGAAAACCATGAGAGAATCTCGAAGAGGTCCCCACTATGGAAATTTTGGATTTGATGAGAAGTCTCTAAGTGCCACGGAGTCCAATAAATCACCCATCGAAGATATGGCGTGTTTGGGCCTCAGGGCTCTTAAGTGACTACGCCCAGACGGGGTAGCTTGAAAGCACGGGGCATGTAGAGAACCAAAATGAATGCTCCACTAGCATTCACCAAGCCACCTCAATGTGTTGGCATAGTTGGTGCAGTCCCACGAGCTTCCATTTGCAAACTACAGTGTCTGGAGCCCTACACTGACTCAGACTGCACTATTTCACATGTTTGAAAACAATAGGACAGCGAGAGAACCAAATGGAGATGTATATAACCGTGAGAGGATTTCATAGTGGGCCCCAATTTGGAGCTTTTAGATCTAATGAGACATCTCTAGGTGCCACGGAGTTTGATAAATCACCCATCGAAGATATGGCATGTTTGGACCTCAGGGCTCTTAAGCGACTACGCCCGGACGGGGTAGCCCGAAAGCACGGGGAGCGTAGGGAACAAGAAATAATGCTAAAATAGCATTCACTAGGACACCCCGACATGTTGGCGTAGTTGGTTTGGTCCCACGAGCTTCCGTTTGCAAACTATAGCGTCTGGCATCCCTACACTGACTCAGACTGCACTATTTCTCACGTTTTCAAACAATAGCACAACAAGAGAACTGGATAGATACAGAAAAATCCATGAGAGGATTTCATAGAGGGACCTGATGTGGAGCTTTTGGATCTAACGAGACATCTCTAGGTGCCACGGAGTCTGATAAATCACCTTTTGAAGATACGGCGTGTTTGCGCCTCAGGGCTCTTAAGGGACTACGCCCGGACGGGGTAGCCCAAAAGCACGGGGAGTGTAGAGAACAAAATTTAATTCTCCACTAGCATTAACCAAGCCACTCCAATGTGTTTTTATAGTTGGTTTGGTCCCACGAACTTCCGTTTGTAAAATACAGCCTCTAACAACCCTACACTGACTCAGACTGCACTATTTCGTGTGTTTACAAACAATAGCACAGCGAGAGAACCGGATGGAGACAGATAAAAACATGAGATTATTTCATAGTGGACCCTGACATGGAGCTCTTGAATCTGACGAGACATCTCTAGGTGCCATAGAGTCAGAGAAATCACCTGTCAAAGATATAAGGTGTTTTGGTCTCAGGGCTCTTAAGAGACTACACCCGAACAAGGTAGCCCAAAAGCACGGGGAGCGTAGGGAACACAAATGAATGCTCCACTAGTGTTCACAAAGCCACGCTGATGTGTTGGCGTAGTTGGTTTGGTCCCACGAACTTCCGTTTGTAAACTACATCCTCTAGCAGCCCTACACTGACTCAGACAACACTTTTCACATGTTTGCAAACAATAGCACAACCAGAGAACCGGATGGAGACGAAGAAAACTGTGAGAGAATTTCATATTGGGAATTGACATGGAGATGTTGGATCCAATGAGATGTCTCTAGGTGCCACAGAGTCTGATAAATCACCCGTCGAAGATATGGTGTGTTTGGGCCTTAGGGTTCTTAAGCGACTACACCTGGACGGGGTAGCCCGAAAGAACGAGGAGCATAAGGAAAAAAATGAATGCTCCACTAGCATTCACCAGGACACCCTGACATGTTGGAATAGTTGGTTCAGTCCCATGAGCTTCCGTTTGCAAACTACAATGTTTGGCAGCCCTACACTGACTCAGACTGCACTATTTCATGTGTTTGCAAACAATAGGACAGCGAGAGAACCAAATGGAGATAGATAAAACCACGAGAGGATTTCATAGAGGGCCCTGACATGGAGCTCTCAAATCTGATGAGACATCTCTAGGTGCCACGAATTTTGATAAATCACCCGTCGAAGATATGGTGTGTTTGAGCCTCAGGGCTCTTAAGCGACTACGCCCGGACGGGGTAGCCTGAAATCATAGGGAGCGTAGGGAACCAAAAAGAATGCTCCACTAGTGTTCACTAGGGCACCCCGATGTGTTGGCATAATTGGTTTGGTCCCACGAGTTTCTGTTTGCAAACTATAGCGTCTGGCAACCCTACACTGACTCAGACTGCACTATTTCTTACGTTTACAAACAATAGCATAGCGAGAGAACCAAATGGAGACGAAGAAATCCACGAGAGGAATTCGTAGATGGCATCAATATAGAGCTTTTGGATCTAACGAGATATATCTAGGTGCCACAGAATCTGAGAAATCACCCGTCGAAGATATGGTGTGTTTGGGCCTCAGGTATCTTAAGGGACTACGCCTGGATGGGGTAGCCCGAAAGCACGGGGAGTGTAGAGAACCAAAATGAATGCTCCACTATCATTCACCAAGCCACCCCGACATGTTGGCATAGTTGGTTTGATCCCATGAACTTCCTTTTGCAAACTACAACCCCTAGCAGCCCTACACTGACTTAGACTGTACTATTTCACGCATTTGTAAACAATAGCAAAACAAGATAACCAAATGGAGATGGAGAAAACTACGAGAGGATTTTATATGTTGCCCCAATGTGGAGCTCTTGGATATGATGAGACATATCTAGGTGTCACGGAGTCTGAGAAATCACCCGTCGAAGATATAAGGTGTTTTGGTCTCAGGGCTTTTAAGAGACTACGCCCGAACGAGGTAGCCGGAAAGCACGGGGAGCGTAGGGAACCAAAAAGAATTCTCCACTAGCATTCACCAGGCCACCCCAATGTGTTGGCATAGTTGGTTCGGTCCCAAAAACTTCTGTTTGAAAACTACAGCCTCTGGTAGCCCTATACTGGATCAGATTGCACTATTTCATGCGTTTACAAAAAATAGCACAGCGAGAGAACCGGATGGAGACAGAGAAAACCGCGAGAGGATTTCGTAGAGGGCCCTAAAATGGAGCTCTCAAATTTCATTTTTGTTCGCTATGCTCCCTGTTCTTGCGGGCTACCCCGTCCGGGTGTAGTCGTTTAAGAGCCCTGTGGCCCAATCACACCATATCTTCGGCGGGTGATTTCTCAGACTCCGTGACACCTAGAGAGGTCACATCAGATCTAACAGCTCCATATTGGGGCCCACTACGAAATCATCTCGTGTTTTTCTCCTTCTCCATTCAGACTGAGTTAGTTTATAGTTGTCCATTGCCAATCACCTGAATAATATAGGTGGTTCATACAATATAGGTGGTGAAATGATAATTTTAATAACATATTTTTACAATATAGGTGGGGAAATGAGAATTTTTGTTTTTTGTTCCTTTCTAATATTTATTTTTTCTTAGCTTCACTTTGCTTCAAGAATAATAAATTCTTTACTGACAGTACCAACCATGTGAAGGTGGAAGCTTTTTTGGCACCACTAACCTACATAAACATGTTAGTAAGAAATTAAATAGAATTTTAAATCATACAAAATTTAAACAAAATTATTTAAGTAAATATTCAAATTAAATTCATGAAGAACATACCTTTGCAAATTCAACCCAGTGAACCACAAGGATCAACTCTATTCTGGACAGTAGCAAGAATATCTTCATGATCTGATTCACGAACCTTCCACAGATTTTTGTTTGATGACCGACCTCATTATTTGATCAATTTAATATTTTTTGCAAGGACCAAATGTGAATAGTGAAGTATCTTCCAATGTACTTCATAGTCTTCAAACAACCAAATTTTTGTTTTTTTGATAGGATATCATCGAAGTCAAGTTCCAGTGACTACCACTGATCCAGTGGGATACTCAAGGTCTTCACCATCAATGACTATGGAAGTCAATTATTTTTTCCCCTCTACACAACGAGATAAGAAGTAGTATGTTCCCTCTTCGTTGAATTCCATCGCAATAACAGCAAAAACTTGCCCTATGTATCAGAAAGTAAAAATGTTCAGTCAATTTATAAATACATTAAGAGTTGACCATTTAATAATTTATAAATCTAAAACATGGCATGTACATATATGTATGTACCTTGTTGCACTAAATCAGAGACTTAGTCAAAGTCAGTTGATGTTTTCATTTGATCTGAAGACCCTGCAAGTTGTAATGCTCATGGAACTTGATGCATGTTGAGTGGAATTAGAGGTCTACAAGTCCATTCATCCACCCACTACTGTGACTCACATTCATTCCATGCAAAATCAATGCACGATATACAAAAACATGTCATGCACCTAATATAAATAGTCCAAGCATTTGCAACTGAACTACGGAATGCGTGCATATCACTTGATCCTACAATTGTCATATAATCTTCAAATTTTTTCAGATGTTGTTTCTCTATCAACCAAAAATATCTACGAACCATTGATCTCTCTTGAGATTCATGGCCCATATTCTTGACATACCAATCAATAATACTTTTTGCATCTGTAAATTTAGCACCATCCTTGAACTTTAACTCTTCTCTTGCAAGTGATCTTTTCACACATGATCCTGCACCATCATGCTCTCCTTTTCCATGCCCTGCCTTAGTAAAACTTCAGATATGTTGTACATTTGTTTCTTTTTGCATCCTTCTTAGCCAATAAAAAATCCATGCATTCTTGAATTGTGATGTGCAGTTGTCCGACCAAATGTAATGTTGATCGAAACTAATGTTCCTCTCATTCAAGTTCGCATAAAACACGTGGAAACACCCTTGTACATATTCTGTAGAATGTGTCCGATCATCAATTATGTATAAATGATACTCTGTTAATATTTTTTGATCTTGCTCAATGCTTTCAAGAGAGTGCATAAATTTTATATGCACGAAAATAGAAACTTGCACTGAGGTATGATATTGAGACTGAACCTCCATTTGTGGGTGCAATGTGTAGTTCTCTATGAATTCAACTACTGAAACAATAGTACCGAGTGGGAATGTGTCCTTGCTTAACTTGAATTGTTCATCCAACCCTCGAGCTCTATGTATGTGCCTTATATACTCATAAAAACATTCCTCTCTGAATTTGACCATATATTCTGATACAGGTAATTGTTTTGTAACAAGCACACACCTCTTATATTCATTTCCATCTTTTAATTGATAAGCCACCAATTTATAATTGGTGAAATCAACCAATTCTTTTCCTATTGAATATGTACTCTCCTCATGGATACAACTTTTCAGATTTGGCAAGCCACCGCATACATTGCACGTTCCATCTAAACATATTTTTTATAAAAAAATTGTCTTGTTGATTTTTCACAAAATATTGTCAGAATAAATTCCCTTGAAGATTTTTGTGGGACATTTATTCCACACTCTTGCAACATGATGTCAGTATGCAAAACACGACATATTTGACAAAAAACATCATAATGCATTGAAAATTCAACATGATGCCTGCAAAAACAAGTGGTACGTGAGTGATTGATTTTCACATAAAAGGGTTTGCTCATTTCAAAGAATATTTGGATAATGTTAATTTTTGGATTTTCATTTTTAAAATCAGAGAACAATTCTATTTGAGTCATATCTAAGAAATATTTTGCACAAAATTCACGATTACGAGAACCTATTCTTCCTTTTACTGTATCTCTTCTATTGGGTGACACCCTTGTGTTCTCATTCCAAAATTTTACAATTAATTTTTTTAGAATAATAGATGTATTCTTGTATTTTCATGGAAGTTTGCTAGATAAATCCCAATAGTCAGTGTTATTGACTAACTCAAGACATTTACATCTCTTTATTGTTCTCATTAGTGTTTTTCTGTTTAGCTTCAAAGCACTGCTTGTTTTTCTAATCAAGTGTTTATTAACTATTTTATCACTTACTATACAATTAGTTAGTGCATGTCATGTATCATTACTATCTTTGGTGCGTCTTTTTCCACCTACAGTTTGATATGCTTTATGTATGTTTTCAACAATTAATGCTTTTTTATCAACAACATTAGATGTTCTTAACCCCAGAGTCTTCATTATAGGTCTCATCTTAATTAATTTCATCAATGAAACAAATAATTGACATGTTTGCATGTCATTTAAATTCTCAAAGTAATTATCCCAAATTCCACTAGCTTTTCTTCTCACATTTCTTTTAGACATTTTGTTAGGCATTGGTTTTATAATGTTTTCATCAATTTCAATTAAGTGAATTGGTTTTCTTCACAAAATGGAAGGAGGTGTTCTTAGAGGTGAAGATTCGTTTACAAGGTTACTTTCTTCATTCAGTGTTTTCATACAAATTTTGGGGTTCACATTTGGATTCTCAAGTAAAGGTTCAACAATTGGATTCATATCAATATCTTCATCCATACCAACATTATTATTTAATTCAATATCATTATTCATTACAGAATTATTATTCTCTGCATTTTCATTATGTATTTCATCCCAATTTTGTAATACATTAGCTACATTTGATATAACGAATGTACCTTGCCCTACTCGAAGTTTTTGCATTCTCTTCAATTTCTTTATTCTCTTCTCTTCCAATTGCACTGGTGTCTTATTCTTGACTTTCCTCTTGTCCTTAGCTCGACGTTTATCACCCATGATTAGAAAAAATGAACTAGTAGGGTAGGGGACAAAATGAAATACTAAAAAATCATGCAAGAATGTAGAGAATATTGCAGACAAAATAGAATGTTTACAGAATTTCCATGAAAGAAATGAAAGGGACATTGGGGGGCCACAATATATATAACAAAGAAAAACATGTACGCGTTATGTAACGTGTACACGTTACACAACGCATACGCATTTTTTGTTTTCTCTTTTCCCAAGCCATGCCTCAAGGCTTGGGATCTAGTTTGGATCCCCAAGCCTAAGGCATGGACCTGCACAAACACAGAAAACATCAAGTTTTTACAAGAAAATGTAAAAATGACACTTCCTCTATGATAAATCAAAATAAAACAATTGATCCATTTTAAGAAAATTATACCACGACGTAGAGCAGAGTCTCTTCTTTCTAAAAATATAATTTTCCAAATTTTCTGACTAATATAAGGTTTCCATATTATTTATTTTCTAACTATGCCTTTTTATAGCTATTTTTTGAAGTGTAAATATGTCTATCTTTCATGGTGTATCTTTTTTTTGGGTGATCGAAATTAAAAATATATATATACTAGCCCAAATTAGGCATAATTCTATACATATTCAAAAAAATAATCTAATTTCCAATATTTTTTGAGGTAGTTAGGGGGGGAAACGATTGGAGCTCCATTATTTTTCAAAACATAAATTTTTTGTACTAGAAAAATCATAAATAAAAAAATATTTGCTAAAAAATCTTTTAAAATGGAGCCCAAACTAGATGCTCCTAGTTATCTTTCTACCAAAGGGTTTTCAAAAATACTAAATGGTGCTTAAAAAATGGTGGGGGGCATGAAAGTCACTCTATTATGTTTTTTAACAAAAACAGGAGCATATGTTGGTATTTTAGTTATTTTACCCACTTAAACTTATACGTTTTCAACAAAATTTAGTCGCTCAGAAACTAGTCTCAAAATTCTACGATTCATATTTCTACAACATCTTCCAATTTTGAGTGTAACTATTTCGAAAAACCTGTACAAGCTGAAGTTTTTTTTTTAGAAAAATGCATCCACTTAAGACACCCTTTTGGCCCCCCAACTTGGTGCACTCACCCTTCAATTCCATAATATGATACTAGAGTTCGAGATTCAATATGTATTTTTAATCACAATCAATTCAGTCAACATCACATTTCAAGAAATGATTTGTGTTAGCAATAGTCTATACTGCCTTTTATTGCATTTTTTACATAAATTACATGTGTACAAGAAAGGTAATATAATTTTTCCATACGAAGATATGTCATCGTGCATCTAACAATAAAAAAATTGTTCTTTTCAAAGAAAACATCTTCTTTAATTCCACATATATGAATCCTAGAATATGTGTTGTCAAGCAAGGGTTTCTTTGAAAAGTATATAGAAAGTGCAGTCAATGTCTCATTAGAAAACAACATATTTAATTGACATGTATCTTCTATGGGAGGTAAACGAAGATATTTTTTACATTGATAGTGTCAATAGAAATTTCATTCCAAATGTACCTCCAAAGTGAAACATTTACATGGTAATTATTTATGTTTCATGAGTGCAATGTATGATATAAGAGTTTTTTTGTGAGAATATTTCATATAGATCATTCAAGTGGTTAAAATTTTTGTTTGTGCTCTTAATATACCCATTTGAAACTATATATGTCACTTGTTTGTATAGCATCATAGAATTCATCTGTAACTTCATTGAAACATGTTATGTGTATCTCTCCACCCTCATTGTCTATGAAGTCAAACCCAAAGAACCTTCTATTTGATCTAGAGTTATGATACTCATGAAGGTTACTTTTAGAGGTAACTCTAGCTTTTACAGACCAATGATTTAAATAAGGGCTTAATTATGTAATCAATATCATTGTTGTATCCATTTAAGGTCCAACAAGATCCAGCAATGAAGACTACAAAGGGTATCTCGTGGTTGGGGAAGATACTCTCATTGTATAGCTTATAGGATCTATTCTAACTGTGGGTATGTGGTTTTAAGTACAAAAGGTTGCATTACAATTATATCCATATCCAAGATAAAAATCCTCCTACAATAGAGAAAATAAATGTAAACACAAGCTTTAGAAATTGTTGTGTTTAACATATTAACAAATTAAAAAAACGAAGAAGTTTGCATGCTCACGTTATGCCTTTTAGAGGCCTCTAAACATATGAAGTTGGGGTCACAACTACACCTCTAGAAAGCTCTCCAGAGATTATGTAATCATCAAAACTAGAAGGTAACAATCCATAATGGAATTTTTTCCCATCAAATAAGGACTCCCTACACTTTATTCTATAACCTAGCAATTGTGATGTAGTTTCTAGGGAAGGTTTCCATAGACACGGTGTTATATCAGAAAATCCATTCAGAAAAACATTTCAATTGCATTATCTATTAACGGCACCACCATCCTACCACTAAAAAGTATAAAGAGCATGTAAAATTTTGAAAGGATGAGCCACTAATTATTTTTTATATCTATGCTACTTAAATGGTTAATAGTTTAGTCATCAAGTCAAGAATATCATTTAATTCAAAAATAAATAGCAGCACTATGAAGTATCATTCATATATTAAGAAACATCAACAAAGTTAAATATCATAGCAAAGCAAAAAAATTCAAAATAAAAGATAAGTCGATAATACCTTGTGGAAAATATCTTTTGTAAATAACAAGTCTCTAGGTAACCGAGGCAACCAAAGGTGGTTTCACAAAAAAAAGCTTATAAGGGAACAATAAGAAATCCTTTTCAATGATTGTAGCAGGCAAATATATCTCATTTCAATATAACATATAAATTGAGTGCATACATGTTTTCTTTACGAAATTTCACATTATGCAATAGCAAATTCCATGTTGAACATGTAAGATCCCAAGTGTCATGCATACAAAACTTCATGTAAAAATGATTTATTATAATATATATATATATATATATATATATATATATATATATACACCATGACATTGAATAAATAAATATAGAACCTTTAAAAACTGGATTCACTATTAAAAGTTTAGTTAACTTGTTTGGAAATGAGAAGCTCTTTAATATTACAAGTAAGCCATAGGCATGTTATCTAATTTGCAAGCTTTTAAACTAGTGTGAGATCAATGAATAAAATTCTTGTGCCCTCGAGACATGATACAGTAGCATAAAGAAGAAGAGTCAATTATTGAGAAAAAGGAATCTTGGCCATGATTAGAGATGTTAAGGGGTCAATTAGAATGGTTTTGAGACATTTAGGGTTCAAGAAATTAGAATTAGAGGCTCAATTGTGTTTTCCTTTTGGAAAATTCAAAAATTTAAATTGTAAATAATGTCTTCAAGGGATATAAAGTTGTATTTTGGATTAGAGAAAGGATGATTTATGTCTTAGGATGGGTCATGATTCTTTGAGAATGTGTATGAGCTATGAACTATAAAAAAATGATGTAAGAAGGTATTTATATGGATCCATGGGCATAAAGAAGTTGGAGAGTTAGTTAGGTTTCAATGAAAAGAATGCATTAAAGAAGATTAAATTTGAATGAATTGAGTTAATGTCCCTCCAAGAGCAAGTAGAGAGAGGAAGAAAGGCATTCCTCATGGAGATGAAGACAAAAATGATGCAAATTTTGTAATTAGAGACATTTTTTAGAGGAAGGAAACTGTATTTTTTTAGCGGGTGAACTGTGTGTATTTGCCTTGTAGTTCCTTGATATATGTACTAATATATGGAGAAGTTTTTTTTTGTATTGGAAGGCTAACTTATCTCACTGTTATGTTTTTATGATACCCTCAAATGATTGCTAAAGAGTATTTTCCATACATTATTTGAATTGGTACAAAGTACTAAATACTCTATGTCTGAGATGTAATAAATCATGACTGTGGATTCTTGTAAAGAAGCTTGGAATAATGTTAGTACTCATGGTTGATACATTAGGGAGACTTTTATGTAGAGTTAACACTTATAAAATTTGGAGAATGAATGTTATGATAAGGGATTTAGATTCATTAGTCCTATGTATGAGGTTTTGCCTGAGATAAGTGTATTCTGATTGAGACTGCAGAGTAAAATACATTGGGAAAGGATGAAATTGAGTTTATGTGGTTATCATAATGTCTTAAGGTTTTGTAAAACTTGAGAGTATACTCTTTAATTTTTACCCTTGCATGTGTAAATCTCAGTGTGACAAGGCTATGGAAAACATTTCCCGCATCATTTGGTTGTGATAGTATACACTAAATATTGTGTTTTCTTATTAAAGTGATAAATATGCCTCCTTGATTGAACATTGTTATGAATAATGTCTTCAGTTAGTAGGAGGAAATATTTTGAAATTTTGGTGAATTTTTTTAATCAGGCAACAGGGTTTGAAGAACCATTCAAGGTGATTGTGTGTATACCTACAAATAGGGGCAGTAGAAAAGAGAATAAAAGGAGGATTTTCACGTGACATTAAGATATACTGGTAAGATTATATATTTTTTTATTATTGGCAAATAGTTTTTTGAAAGGGACTATACCCTTGTACAACATGACTCAAAATCTAGATATAGCCAAAGTAACATAACCAAAGAGGATCACGATCCAAATATGAACAATAAGCCCAACGACAGAAAACAATCTACCAAGAGAACCTGTAACCAGCAAACCAACAGCTGAAAAAAAGCTAAAAAACAACACCTAAACCACAGAACAGCTGCCCAGCAGCTACATAAAAGACCAACAAACTTTCTACTATTGTTTCCAATTAATTACTACTATTTTTAATTCGAGCAGTTTTCTTCTTGTTACGAACTGTAATCCATTCATCCATAGATTTGTGTAAAGGAATGAGAACTTCAGAATCCTTAATTGGATGAAAATTATTGTATGAGCAATGAGATCTAGGAATATTCTCCTTATCCACTGTGAACTTTCTTGTTTCAGTAATTCCGATGCTCTGTGTCTCCTCCCCAGATGACTCTTTTCTCCTCCCCAGATGACTCTTTATTTACATGGTTTTTGAGCTTGTTCAAAGGAGTTTCAGGGACCGATTCCAATATGTATTCCTTCTCAGCAACAGGGATATTTAGAGGATCGAATCTCAAATGTTATGGGAGAGCATTTTTCCACCAGTTAGCATTCTCCTTTTTGTGTTTTATCATTTCACAATTAACAGCAGAATGTCCCAGAGAGAAACAATTCCTACATCTAAAAGGTATGCCCTCGAAGTCCAGAGGTTGGGTTCAAGTTCGATTTTGCACCTTTAGATCAATATGAGCCGGAAGATCCTTAGAGGTATCAACCTCAACAAGAATTCTTGCATAGGTTGTATGCGTGAATTCAGAGGTTTGCGAGTCTATGTTAATGATGTTGCCCAATGTATTGCCTATGGCTATCAGACATTTATGATCCCAGAATTGCAGAGGAAGGTGGGGTAATCTAATCCAAATCGCTTTGAGTGAGAAGATTATATTATATATTTCTCACGCAAACTGGTAAGATTATATTATATACACCTATAAGATAGAATTATGATCAAAATTTTAGGCTCTAAATCGATGTTTTAAGAAAGTTATTAAAAAAATACTCCTCTCAAGTTTCTAGGAACACTAACTTAGGACAACGCTATGGCTTAATGGTTGAATGCCAAGATCATTTATTTTAGCTCTAAAATTTGGTATAAATAACCCTAAGGGAGTACTTTAGGATATAAAAAAGTAAATTTTGAGTTTTAGTGGTTAAAAGTGGAGATATTCTTACCATTCTGGAAGGAGGTTTTGAGACACAGTCTTAAGGCTAATAGGAAGAAGGGTCATTTTACAAAGCAAGTACCCTCTAAAGTGGGAGTTAACATATGAAAAATTTTGGACACAGATCTTCATAATGGGTGGTCAAAAATGTTAATTTTCAGCGTGAGTCTTGAAGGTAAAATAATATATTAGCAACAGAATGTTGTCCTAGACTAATAAGAAGACTTGAGAGCAAAGTTGTAAAAAAGAAGAAAATAAGAGTTGTGTATAGAATTGGACTCTGAAATTTTGAAGGAATGTTTGGATAGGTGAATGAAAAATAATGAAACCTTCATAACCATATGTATACCTTGGTAAGTGTGCATGCTTAGGTGGAGCAAGTGATATTGTCTTGAGAATTCATAGGGCAATTTTGCAAATTGAAGGCAAAAAGCAAAAGGTGAGAGTTTTGATCATTGGGAATACATTGGGAGGACTGTTATAACATTGTAAGAAGTTGAAAACATAAGTTTTAACCAAGAACAAGTTAGAGTGTAGTTCACAACAAAAATAGAAAACTCATATAAATCAAAATTATAAAAAAACAAAAGTGGGATGCATTGCAGCAATGATGGAGTTGTTGGGGTTCATAGGTGGAAACAGTGATGGATCCCATGTGAAGGCATGTGAAGGGACATGGGGTTGGTTTTCTAGGAAGGGAGCATGGTGGTTAGGTCAAGTGAGAAACTGGAGATGCGAGGAAGAAGGGAAATGTATATAGGTAGATGTTACTATACGTACCCAAAATTATAGGGTACTGCACCGCCGGAACAACATAACACGTGCCCCAATGATGATACAGGTCTCCTCCGAAGGTGTTCGGGATCCAGAAAATATCCCCAAGTATGCGTTAACATCCCACATGCCTCGCTCAACCCCTGCGTGCTTTTTTTTCTCTTTTCCCCCTCTTTTCTTTGCTTTTTGCTCTTCAGTTATGAAACCGCTGCCCTGCCTAGGCGGCGGTCTCGTGACTGCCACCTAGACAGGGTGGCAGTCCTATAACATCCGCCCTGCTCAGGGTGGTGGTCCTTCACGCATTTTCTAGAATTCTCTTTTAAAGCGACTCACGTAAAAATTCAACATTTACCAGCTTTTTCCACCGCCTTTGGCTTGCATTGATGATTCTGGCTCCCTAGAATAGTGCTTTGGCATTGTATATGGTTTAAGAGATCAAATTAGTTTTCACCTTTGGGTAAATGGGATTCTATAAATAGCTGGCTTGTACTCAACCAAATGGCCCCTCAAATGTGCCTCTCAATTTCTCATTTCAATAGCTTAGTCTTCCATTTTGTCTAGGATTCATAGCTTTTGTTCATTGCATGCCTAGTTAGTGTTATTTTGCTGTTAGAAAGCCACATATCCATCTTGTGCAAGTGTTGTTATTACTTCATGCAATCCATTGAAGTAGGATAGTTTAATTTTTAGTAGGAAGCCATTAAAGTTGCAGGTTTTGTTCGTCAAGAAGGATAGTTTCAGGTTTTGGACGTTTTATGATTGCATGACTCGCAATAAATCCTACTAGGAATTACATAAGCCAAGATCTGTACTCTTGCGCTATCCCTCTCCTACTAGCATTGTATTCAGTTTTCATCCTAAGCTGCCTTTGTTCGAATATCTACTTTTGTTAATGCTAGCATTACACACTTTTCTAGATCCACGTGAGCACGAAGGAACGAGGAGATCACACTGAGGGGACAAAGCCACACACACCATTGGATTCGCCACTATTCTACAAAATCCAGGTTCAATCTTTCAAAGTTCTAGTTAAAACATATCAAATAAAGTAGTCAATCATTTCATTTCAGCTAGTTTCACTTTCGATATTGCCAAGGAAGCTGTGAGGATTGATAGTTTCTGAGAAACTATGATTCACTCCTCACTTCTGAGGTAGGATCGAGAGTCTTTCAAATAGAGTAGATCAGTTATCAGGTTATTTAGAATAGATCTACAAATTGCACAGACAAGTAGCTATACTCGATTACTTTTTTTGTTTTTAAATTGCATTATTAGTTTAGTTGTCAAATTTTAGATATATTAGGTAATTGTCCCTTTAAATTCTGTTCAGTAGTTTATCAATAAACTACAGACTTAGAAATATACATAGATATATCCTACGTATTTAGTTTATTCTGTCATTAGTTAGATTTGTATCATTTTCTTTTATATGACAATCACAGGACCTAGAGAGTCCAGAGAATACATATTCAAGCCAATCATGCCTCAACCCAGTCTCATCACAGCAATAACCGACATAGATAAGAATCTTAGAATCCAAATCTTCCGAACAACAGCAAATTTGTAATAGATCAGCTCACAGTTGAGCGGGTTAAACATAGAAGACAACCAAGCGCATACGTTTTGGTCAAATCAACCAAACTACATATTACCCTAGATAAATATCCACATTGCTATAGAAAGGCTTGAAAGAGAGCAAACGTTTAGTTGTGATCCTTTGGTCCCACAGCTAGATGCAGGAGATACTCTCACAGACATAGATACTAGCTTAAGAATTCAGGTTGCACGAACACCTGTGAGACACTCTGAGAAGATCACACAACTATTAATTCTGAATATAGAGGCCGAGAAAGCATATGACTATTGGATACTAGGGATTAGGGATTGATTCCACACATGACCATAGTAGGTCCACAACAACCGCGAATGTACGGTTGTGACCCATAAATCCCATAGCCCAACGAATCCACAAGTGAATCAGATATAGATGCTGGCTTACGCACATTAGTATTGAAATCTACTCCACTTTCACCTATCATCATCGAACAGTTATCCTTACTAGACGTAGCAGCTAATGTAGGTAAGGAATTCTAGACTAGGCCAGATAATCACCCGTAGAATCCACTGTACCCATCTTCCACCCTATGACCCTGTTTGGAGACATACACGAAACTATCCCAGGTCATTTTCCACGTATCCCACAACCCATAGATCTAATCATGCTAGAGATCGATATTGATTGGAGCCTTCGAGAAATCATCCTTGCCAATCGATCTATCACACCAGTTCAGGTTAGGAGGGCCTTCTTTACCTTAGATTCGTAGTTTCCACTAGTGCACGTCAAAGACATAAGATTGCCTAACTAGTTTTTCTGCATCGCACATGTATTTCATCCCCATCGGCTGTCTTGGCACGACCTCGGGAAGTCAGGTTTGAGGAAGAGTTACTTGTAGATTCCCATGCTCGCTTGTCACTTTTCCATCGTATAAAATTGGTGAACCCAACGTGAACTTCATAATTTCAGGTTCGGAGTCATATTTCTACTTGTTCTTCTAATTTAAAATACTTTTCGTCTTTTCCGCCTCATCAGCCTTTGCGTCAGCTTCATTGACAAAAATTGGTGAACTTGGAACAATTGCTTCACTCTCGACTTTTCTCTTTTAGTGTTTTGTCTTCTTTTATCCACCTTCACTCCTTCCCATTATTCTGTGGGTATTCATATACCCCCCCAATATGTCAGGATTTGATGCGTATGGCAGACCTCTCCTAGGTCTTGAGGCATACTATGCTCAACTGAATAGAGATTCATCACCCTCACCCTCAGTATGGGGCGACAACTATTCAACTAACCAATTATCAACACAAGCTCCACCTCCAAGGGCTAGATATAGCTCATCCTTCCAAACAGAGAAGTTGGATCAGCTTGCTCAAACACAACAAACAGAGCCTTCAAGCTTGAACAATATGACATTTACAGGAGAATCTAGCTCATCTCCTCAGATACTACTTAGACCACAAATTAGTAGACAATTAGACCCATACCTAGTTTTAGATGATGAACATTCGGTACATTATGCCAGGAATGAACAACGCTCTTGGAGTATGTACCCACCCATAGGGAGTTTACAAACACAACCCGAGGTCTCTTTTTCAAGAAAATACCTCCATACCACTACATACAGGAAATGCCCTCAAGGAAACTTGGTAGGGCAGCGATCAGTTCATAGCGGGGTATCACAGGCCTATACAACATCAGGATATACAATAAATGCCAATAAGGTAAAACATCGTGACTTCACCAAATGAGGTCATTTCAACTTTAGTAGAAAAAGTTAGGGGGTTGGAACTTGTTTAGGCAAATCCCCATTCTCAATTCATACAGGCAGGAAATTCTAATCCTCCACACCATCCTAGCCAAGTAGACCTCCTCACAGGAATAGGCACGTTGGGCATGCCTCCTCAGTATTCACAACAAACGCCAACTAGAACCGCCACTTCTAACACCATTCCGATACCTCCCAATCTAGCATAAAATAATCCATTCCTGGACAATACCCCTTCATGCTTAAACATGTACTCCAAATCACCACAAGGGGATACGTTCTCCTCTCTCGGCATGGTTTCCCAAACACCGGGGTTTCCTTATGCCCCTGCCAATGCATACGCTACCCCGTATCAACAACCCATTCCACCACCGCTCCCTCAGCAGGAACCATCAATGGTCGAAACCTATGCGATAGGAACTTATTCAGAATATTTGAAAGAGCCCTTAGATTTCACCATATGAAGTGTCACGCTTCCAAGACCTCTTCCCGATTTACCCAAATTCAAAGGTGGGTGAGATCCGAATGCACATATCAAGGCTTACGCCACAGCCATTCAGGAACTACTCCCTTGGGATGGGGTTGTTGCTAAAATATTCCCCAAAACCTTGGAAGGCATCACTCTCGATTGGTATTATAGAATACCTGAGGCTTCCATCCATTCATTTAAACAACTTGTTTCAGAGTTCATTAAGGAATTTGACATGAACAAACTATTAAGAACAGGAATCAGGGAATTCTTGCACATTAAGCAGAAACACAATGAATCTGTCACTCATTTCATCCAGAGGTGGCATACAGTTCTTTCTTTATTCTTCAGCTAGTGCTCTAAATATGGACCAAATGGAACTATGCGATCTATTCCTTCATTCTCTCAGTAGAGAAGTAAAGGAAGAAGTCCAAAAGTTCCCACTAAGGACTTACGATGAATTACTTGAGAGCGCTCTCCGAATAGATCAAGTGGCAATAGATAGCGGTCGTAAGACGTATGGAACAAATGGGAGGTTAATCACCTCCAACCAGAATACTAAGGCTTATCCTACTACCAAAAATGTCAATCAAGGACCTAAAATCCTCAATAAAAATTGTGGAGTGATAACAGATGGAGTAACTGATCAGGCTAAAAAGGTAAATATTGTGAGTGCTCCACTACTAATGAACAACCAATGAAACAATAACTTTACCCCAACAATCAATGCAGTGGATTTTAATCATCCACAACAACAACAACAACAACAACGATGAAACCCTACACGTGGTCCAAGCCAAAACTCAACTAGTTATCAAAACCAGAATCAAAACCAAAAACAACAAATGCAAAACTTTAATCCTAATAGGCAATGGTTTGATCAGAGTTTTGGTCCACAATATACACCGGACCAACAAACTAGGAATTATAATCCTAACTCATACTGTGGCTTCCACAAAATTCGGGGCCATGACACTAGAACATGCCATGACTATAATAAATTCATGCAACGTTTGCTAGAGGAACAAGGACAACTTTTCATATATATGTTCTTGGCAGATCCTACTTCACTGGCACAAAATACTTTTACAGGTGCAGTTTCCCCTCAAAATGCACCCCTTAAGATCTTCAATGATCCGCTCCCAAATCACAACAACAAGTTAAATCCAAATGGGACAAACAAGGGTGTAATGATAGGAAACAATGATCATGAAGCCTCAACTTCACTAAATCCATTAGTTGCACCACAATTAGGAAGTCATCCGCGACCCAAGATAGTCAGTTTAGTGGAGTTAGATGCCGAACTACCCGTGGAAGCTGTAACAAGGACACGAGAGTATTCCTCTCAGCCAAGTCCAAGGTACCTTCCAGAGACAGATAACATCCAACAAGTATTGGTAAAACTTGTGGGTGCCTATGATTTAATTAGTGATCTAACAAAAACCTTCTCACACATTTCTTTTTTAGAATTACTAAAGAACTCTCCCCCCCACAGGGCTACTCTTTTAGAGGCATTAGGTTTAGGTCATTTAATTAATATCGCTCCACCTCCCGAAACATAGGTAAACCATATAGAATTTGATATCCACCCTCCAGGGCAGCCGGATAGGGATACCGAGTTCATATTTGAAATAGACAAAATGCTAACAGATGCTGAGATTGCACGCTGAGGTGATCCAGCCTTACATTTGCAAGTATGGGTTTATAACAATTATGTGAAACACGCAATGGTTGACGATGGGGCAGCAGTTAACATAGTCCCCTTCTCTTTCCTTCAAAAGCTAGGGTATGGAGAAATGAATTGTTCCACGACTCAAAATACATTAAGAGGATATGACAGCCTTAAAGCCACGTTGATCGGAACTATAATACTACTAGTTACCTTAGGACCCAAAACAATCCTGACTAAGTTTTATATTATAGATCGGAAAACCAACTATAATATGATCCTTGGCCGACCATGGATACATCGTATGAAGGCAATCCCTTCTACATTATTCCAAGAAGTAAGATTATTTCATTTAGGAAAGGTGTTTGTGGCCAAAGGTGATCCAAAACCATTCGATATACACCTAGTTGACTTACAGAAAAGACCAGGCGTTCACTCGGAATTTGAACTCCCAACAAACCAACTTAATAAACCCACCGATACAAAACCGGAGGAAAAGCTGGTACCTACAACAGATCTTGAGACTATGAGCCTAGTCAAGATGATCCCAGCCCTCAAGGATGAGGCTAACATTGTAGAAACAGTATCATTAAGAACTACTGCAAAAATCGTTGTATTGCTAGAACAGGATCTACCAATGTTCCTACCATTGGATTCTGTAGGCATGGGATATACCCTAGGTGTTGGTTATCTTCCAAAAGAGGATCTCTGCATGTTGGAAGTAGAATATGTTAACACAACAAATATCCCAACACCCATATTCCTAGCTAAATATTGGACTCTCCATTTCGATGGAGCTAGATGTCGTTACGGAGCTGGGGCAGGTGTAATCTTTACTTCTCTCAAGGAAAAATTCCTACCGTTTGCCTTCAAACTAAATTTCGAATGTACAAACAATGGCGCTGAGTACGAATCCCCCCTCCTTGGCCTCATCTTAGCTAAGAGGATTGGTGTTAATAACATCAGGGTGTTAGGAGACTCATAATTGGTAGCAAACCAAGTCGTTGAGGTGTATGAAACCAAAGATGAGCACTTACAGCTCTACAAAACATCTGCATTGAATTTAAGCAAGGAGTTTGACTTCATATCAATTAAAGCAATCCCGCGAGAACATAATATTCTCGCCGATTCAATAGCAACCTCAGTGTAATGCTTCACTCCAAACAATGAGTTAGAAGATACTCGTTTCATGGTATCCCTTCATACCGAACCATTAGTGAAGATAATGTCAAACCCTCTTTTAAAGAACGGAGATGAGAACAAATCTACTATCCTAGACCACATTGATAGTGATAGGGCCACTCTAAATTACTTAGACACCTATGTAGCATTACATTTCACCCATCACGTAGTAGATTTGTCCTTAATCTCGCATTCATCTTCCTACTTTGGGAATCCCATGACAGAGCTTCCCCCACAAAAAGACCTCAGCATATACACAATTGAGAATGGAGAGGACCTGGAACTACCTCCAGCCCCGCCTGAGTTTGAAGAAGGTAACGCTTCTCTAATCGAAGAAACAATCGATATTAACATCGGAACAGAGGATGAACCAAGGATATTGAAGTTAGGATCCTCGTTAACTCCATCCGAAGTAGAAATACACACTCGAATCCTAAAAGAACATCAGAAGGCTTTCGCATTTAATTATAAAGAAATGACAGGGGTTACACCACACATCGTGGTATATAACCTCGTCACTAAGTCAGATGTAAAGCCGATTAAACAAAAATCAAGACCAATGAAACCTAAGGTATCTCTCATGGTGAAAGAGGAGGTAATGAAAATCCTCCAAGTAGCATTCATCAAACCAATCGATTACTCTCAATGGGTATCTAATATCGTTCCTGTTCTCAAAAAGAATGGGAAGATACGCATCTGCATAGAATTCTGAGACATTAACAAGGCATGTCCTCAGGATGACTTCCCGTTACCATCCATAAACGTCATTGTTGACCTAACATTGGATTTGAGATTTTTCCTCTCATGGATGGATTCTCAGGATACAATCAAATCAGAATATCCAAACAAGATCAAGCTAAAACCACGTTTATAACTCCTTGGGGAACCTATTGCTATGTTGTTATGCCATTCGGTTTCAAAAACGCTGGCGCTACATACAAGCAGGCTATGACATATATATTTCATGATCTTATTCATAAAATTTTGGAATCCTTTGTAGATGACTTGCTCGCCAAGGCCAAAAAGCGTTGTGACCATCCGAAAGTGCTTCGTGTCATTCTTTCACGTCTAATAGAATATGGAGTCACGCTAAATCCAGAAAAATGTGTCTTTGGTGTAACAGGAGGAAAGCTCCTAGGTTACATTATATTGTCACGCGGGATCAATGTTGACCCCAAAAAAATTAGGGCTGTTCTCGAAATGGTCCCACCTTCAGATGAATCTAGAATCAGGTCATTTCTTGGGAAGCTTGGTGCAATCCGGAGATTCATCCAGGACTTAAGTTTCGCCATTCATCTAATCAACAACCTACTCAAGAAAGATTATAGTATTAATTGGACCGAAGACTGCAATGAAGCTTTCGACACAGTTAAGTGTTTCTTGTTATCACCACCTACGCTAATGCCACCTAAGCCAGACCACTCGTTAATTTTATATTCACGAGCCACCAATGTATTGCTACCCTGTATGCTAGCTCAAGAGGACGATGACAAGAGAGAATGCGCGATCTATTTCATTAGATGAACATTACTCGACTATGAAACACATTATACACAGGCAGAATGAGAATGCCTTGCCATAATCTTTGCAACCAAACGCTTAAGACATTATATGCTAAATCAAGAAATAAGGGTCATTGTAAAAACAGACCATTTACGAACTTTCCTCACACAAGGGTCCTTGTCTAAGAAGGTTGGACATTTTATAACCTTAATGGGGGAATTTAAATTAACATTTGTAAATCAGAAATCTGTTAAAGGACAAATCATTGTGGATTGGTTAGCTGATAACCCACTAGATGGAGGCAATCTAGTAGATCTAGACTTTCCTGATGAATACGTATACTACATCAAAACCAGACCTCCTATCTCTGAGTGTCCTTGGTATACTGCTATTATTAATTATATCATGGACCATACATATCCAGAAGGTGCTACACTACAAAAAAGAAGGTAGTTACACATTATCGTAGCTAAATACGTCATTATAGAGTAGGTCCTCTATCGTAAAGTGTTCGATGGAATGCTTCTAAGATGTGTCGACACAAAAGAATCTAAGAAGATTCTCCACGAATCTCACAGTGGAATGTGTGGAGGCCACTTCGGTGGCCATGCCACCACTCGTAAAATACATTGGATGGGCTATTTCTGGCCTACTCTAGAATACGACATAGTAGAGTTTGTGCGAAGGTGTCATAAGTGCTAAGAATTCTCCCACGAGATCCACATGTCGGCACAAGCTCTACAACCAATCGCTACTACATGGCCCTTTTCTACGTGGGGCCTAGATTTAATAGGGAAATTCTCTCCCTCTTCTACAGACGGCCATAATTTCATAATCACGGCCACCGAATATTTTTCCAAGTGGGTAGAGGTAATGCCTCTTACTACTGTACCGGGTTCTGTAATCACCAAGTTCATTTTGAACCAAATCATTTGCAGGTACGGTGTCCCGCAAATCATTATCTCTGATAATGGGACTTCTTTTAAGAATGACAAAGTTCGTGAATTGTGCAATAAATTTAAAATAAGCCATCATACGGCCTCCCTATATTATCTTCATTTGCATTATATTAGAAACATTAAACCACTGAATAATTTTTCAATTAGCTATGTAACCAAACTTAAATAATGTAAAGCAATAATTCCCCACCTTGTGATTTTCGAAACTATGTTACCATTTTAACATCAACTGTTGTTGCTACCATAACCTCATACAATACAACTCGAGCATCCGAATCAGGTGCTCATGTCCGCTGATATTTGTGAGAGTTAGACCATTCGTCAACTAAACACAACCTTTTTCATTACTTGCAAAGCTGGAAAAACACCACATTTAGAGACTTGAAAAATAACTTTTGAACCCCGTAAAAGAGAGTTCAAGTGTTGTATATGTTCTTCGATATGAGGAGAGTCTCATCCAATTTTAAATTGACCCTAGTAGACTATTTTTACTCTTTTCTCCACTCCTCTAGGAGTCCTCTTACCCACATTTGCACTCTCTAGAAGCTACTAAAACTTAAAAGTGGGGGTTTGTATCATCCCACCGTTTGGACTCTGAACAATGAAATGCTTTCCTACCTTCACAAACCACTTGTATTTTTACTAGAAAAATTCTTGGAACCTTCAGTTTGGGGAAAAACACTCTTCTTACTAGTTTGGAAAAGGCATTTTGTAGGCCTTCGATCGTAGTTTCACTATGTCAAAAATCGACCAATTATGATCGGTGGCTCCAAAAAACCTGTCGCCATTTGAAAACCGTTTGCTAATTCCCAGTCTTGTCGACTATGGTGAATTATCCATATATAGAGGAACTTGTAGGAAGTTTCTCATTGCATGTTCATCCATCAAACATTATTTTTAAACATAGTTTACAACTAGGTCAATCACGACCAATGGCCTCAGAAGAAATGGCCACCAATCGTAAACCGTTCGTCAGTTCTGAATTCCATCAGTTCGTGTGAATTATTTTTGTATAGGACACGTAGAAACTTACTCATGGTATGTTTTCTTACTGGAAGATAATCTTTGAAAGTGGTTTCTTAGTCATCGAGCCTAAATTGAATGTTTTGCAGCTAGTGTCAAAATGTAAAAAGGAAGTTATAAGAACCCCGTTGGGTTACCAAATCCCTATGGAAAATTTTTGACACTTACAACTAACTATTTGAAACTCTATCATGTGACTTGTATAAAATTGAACTTTGACCAAATAGTGATTCTCTCTCTCCCTATCTCTTCTCTATCCTCAAGGTTAAAAATAATGAAGAGAAGTGAAATGAAATAAATATGTGTCTCTAACTCTCTCCTTTTGAATGAAAATTATTTTTATTATTATGTAGATGGGGAACTAAAAAATTTAATTATGTTAGACCTAGGTGGTTGTCATGTCAGTGATTTATCGTTGATTTCATGCTCACATGTTTTTGCAGGATACAAGTAACTTAGTAAGATGGCAGAACAATGTGGGTGTAATTCATTATATATTGATAGAATTTATGAATGTTAATAGATGGAAATTTTTATGTATTGTTATGTTACATTAAAGTTATTTATTGAAATTTGGCAATATGAACGAGATGTTAGTTTTAGGGTTGCTTTGGGAAATGCGTATTTAAACATAGGTGTTCTTTTGATTCATATTTACATATGGGAAAAAGGGGGGGTTCGGTATATATGTTAAATGAAATTGTAGAGGATATTTCTACATTTTGCAAAGTATGAAAAGGTTTATAATTGAATTTCTGTAATACTTTAGATGTTAGGGTTTAAGGGAAATGTTCATCTACACATGAGTGTTATTTTGATCCTCAAACTTTTTATTGTAAAAGTTGGATATGTATGTTAAATGAATTTGAATTTAAAATATTGTAGTGCATTTCCAGTGTTCACTAGATGATTAATTAATTAGTGTGTTGTATTCTTACCTTGTAAATGTAATAAAGAGATATAAACAAAACACTCAACCCTAGTATAACACTCGTGCATAACTACCCTTCCCACATGAATTCTTTTAGTGTATAAAATTAAAACCTTAGGATAACCTTCAATCTCTACACTTGATGTAACCTTTTGGCTTAAGTAAATAAGATCCCTAGTTGAATTATCATCATAGTCAGTATGTTTAGCAATGTCATCATAAACCTGAAGGTTAGGAATGACATGGTCAAACTATTTCTGGTGTAAGCAGAACAAACACTTCCTTAGGATCCTAGTGGACTGCCAAGTCTTACAAAGTTATATCAATGAATCAACTTCATGATCGAATGAGTTCCTTGTGGGATCCAGGCAACACAAATGGATCCAATAAAATAGTTGTACTATGATTTCACTCTTGTTAACGATCTCTATAGTTCATTGCAGATAAATGTGTTACCTTGGTTACTAACAACATAACACCTGGGTTTTTCATGAAGGCTGTTTAGCATAAATATGACTTCTCGCCTTAAACTTGTATATAGTTGGGGCATAGATCCTTAGGTGCAATTGGAATTAAACCAAACTTTTGGTGATTAAGGGGGTTAACCTCTGGGTGGAAATTGTGCACAACTCTTATAAAATGCAACTCTCTTGAAAATAAATTGTCTTAAGAGAAGTGCAGAAACAAAAAAGGGGAGTATCGTTACCCCATGTGCCTAAATTCCCTTTGTACCCTAATGAGTGGCGCAAAACCAAAAAAGGGTAGTAATCCATATTCCTATGATTGATCTTGTGGTGGGATTTAAATGACATAAGTGGATGTATTGGTTACATCATATCTTTAACAATGCAGTGTATAAGAGAAAATAAATGGGATGTATCATGCTAAGTTACAGTCCTTGTAGTAACGAAGCCATTAGTGAAAAATATTTGTTTTTTTTTACAATTGTTATAAAAAAATGCTAATAATGAGACCATCTGTGCGATATAAGAGTAAAGCATATAAGAGTAAAATGAGATTTGAGGTTAGGAATAATGTCACTCTTGGAGTTCTTGTAACTCAATTAAACATTTTCATGTGTTAGAAAGAATATGAATTTCACTTGGGGAGATCAAAAATTGAGAAAACAAAATATATATATAAATCTAAATAAAATTTCTTGATGTGGAAATGTTGAATCGTTCCAAGAAGTTATTGAACTATATTACCTATGGTAGGGAAATAAATATACCCTGATCAAAGAATGTTTATGGGAAAAAGGTATCTTGAATCTAAATCTCCCTTAAATCCTAAGATTTCTTTCTTAACATCACGTCATATTCACTTGTGTATCAAGGGTAAAATTTAAACATTGAATAAACATTTGAGAAACATAATCTTAATATAAGAATGAGAGAATTAGGAAATTTGTATGTAATTTGAAATATGGCAAATAATTATGTAAGTTGTGGAGATTATTGTAAGGGATAAAGAGATAACTTAAATGGTTGAACTGTAAGTTGAATGTGAAATGAATTTAAGAATATGTAGGTGGAAAAAGGATAAAATTATCCTTTCATAATAATGTTCTTAGAATGTTAATCGTAACTAAGATGTAATTATGGTGATGGTGTGTTGTAGGTTTTTCAATCCTTGGGTCCCTTTTTGTTTTGGTTGGGTCATTGTTAACATTCGGTGATCATAAGCTTATCATAATAGAGAGATTTTCAGAATTCGAAGAATATTATGAATGTGATAATGTCTTCGATTTCCAAGTGGTATCAGAGCAGCGTTTTATTAGAGCATGTTATATTAGAGCAGGCTTCAGGGTTTTTATAACTCAAGGTTTCATAATCTCAGAACACTTCTGATTTTGTTTTCTGCCATCTGTGACGATAAGTTTATATAGCAAACATTCAGGTTAATTGGTGTGATTCCCGCTGAAGTAAGTCGCCGTGTGTCAGGCGCAGTGAATAGGTTGAAGTCCGATTTATTTAACCTGTGCTCAATTGCTTGTCTGTAGCAGTCAAAATGGCCGATTCAATTCCTAGAACCTCTTCTGTTGAAAATGATGACCAAGAATTAGTTAACCTTTCTGAAGTTTTTGCTGTTAATTCAGATATAGATATTATTGATGAGTCTAGCCCTACTCCAGAATGGAGACTACCTAAAAAGTCTTATAATGAAGTCTATTCTAAAATCAGTAAATTCCATTTGTTAGCATCTACAGTCTTTAAAACCCGAGAATCTGTGATACAGGTTTCTCAGACTAATAATTGTGAGTATAACATACCTTTGATAGATAAGTCAGACATCAAGAGTCTTAAACGTCAAAGTACCTATAAGTTTGCACATGTCGGTTGTGTCCAAATCGGCATCACCCCGTTGTTCCGTCGTGGTCTCAATGCCTCAATACTCTGTTGTCTTATGGATCTTAGGTTTGATAATTTCAAGGATTCCCTCTTAGCAGCAATCCAAACAGGTCTTCACAATGGCCCTATCTCCTTCGAAGTATATCCAAATTATCCAGTGTCCCTCACAAAAGATGATTTATTGCAAGATGTGTTAAAGCTACATTTAGCCACCACCGGTCTAAATATGAGATCTAGCTCCTGCCCTCTCGCCATCCATTACAAAATTATCTATAGATTGGTAAATACCATGTACCCAGCCGTCAAACACGGTGTGTCCAAAGGCAGCAGCGTGGTGACACATGTAAATCTAGAAAGTCAGAAAATAGAACCAGAGTTAATCTCATGGTCAGAAATTAAGGTCCCCAAAGAATGGACCTTGTCCAAAAAGTTTATCCAGTCTTCCAAGCCCAAGCTTGAAAATGCTACAGCTGTTACAGAACATAAGAACAATGTAACACTGAGTTTCAGGAGTAATTCCAGTATGGATTTGTCCAGAAAAGGTCTGTCAAGAAATAATTCTGTGTCTTCAAATTCTTCTTTTTTCACAGTAGGTGAAAGTTCAAATACACAGAAGCCAGCAGAGCAAAACAAAGAGAAAACATTTCTCTGTAGCCACAGTTCATTAGTACATGATCCGTCTACGGATTTCTTGTGGTGTTCTGACTGTGAAAAATTAGTCAGTCAGAAATATGCTCCAAATAATGGCCCTACAATAAATATGGCATCTACAAGTTCAGACTACTTTGCCATTGACAGAACAACATGAATTAATTTCTCCTGATCAAACCCAGAAAGTAGTTTTCTGGTATCAGCGCACAATAGATAAACAGCTTGAGCCATCAGAGAGCTCAAAAATGTTAAATTGGACAAATAAGGCAGTTAAAGCAGTACATGATGAAGTAACTGCTCATTCTGAAAAAATTGCCTCATTAGAAAAGTTGTTGCAAGCCATAGAACTTAGAAAGAATGGTGATACTACAGGCGCTTTGAAAATGCTAAATGAAAGAGTAGATACTCTTGATAAATCAGTTAAAAGAGTAGAAACGCTAGTCCAACATAATCATAGAATAGTTTCTACTGAACTTCCAGAAGCAATTACTCAGAGAATAACTGATTTAGTGCAGCCTCTGGTAGATCACACTACAAGTATAAAAAGTTCTGTTGCAACTCAATTATCTCATACTCATGAGTTGGTTGAATCTAGTGTATCTCATCTCCATGAAGAAAATGAAAAAACTCATCAAAAGCTTGATGAGATCCAAGAATGTCTATCAGAAGAACTTCCTAGTATTTTCCTACAGATACAAGAAATAGATAGTACAGAAACTTTCTGGACCACCAGAAGGTGATTGGTCTCGTGCAGTGTCATGGTCTGATGTTACAAATATGGCTAGGACTTCTACTAAGCAGCCCCATAAAGAAATTCTTGAAGAATATAAACCTCTGTTTTTCAAGGATAAACAGATAAATATGCTTAAGATAGAAGCACCTCAGTATGAAGCTCCTGAGTTTGATGAGACTATGATGTCAGCAGATCCTTCTGGATCTGGACTTAGTCCAGAACAAGTACCACTGCATGGTATGACAAGGGTACAGACCCTTCAGCCCAACTTCTATAAACTTGAATGTAGAGAAATTTCTGAGATAAAAGAAGTTGTTCATGGTATGATTGGATGGGGTAACACCCAGTTAGAAACATATGGCAGAAGCCCTAGAAATATAGCAGCCACTATTGCAAATGGTTTTGTAGGAATTCTAAAAGAATGGTGGGATTTACTCCCAAATAGAGAAGCTATTTTGCAAGCTGGTTATACAGCCCTTACTGCAGCTGTTATCAAAGAATTTATTGGAAACATAGACGATGATAAAATGATGAACACAGCTATGTTTCTTAGAGCTAGATTGTGTGACATGTCAAGGGTGAAAGAATATCAATGTTTTATGCAGAGATTATATTACAGCTCAGGTAATATAAATGATGAGACGATGCGTCTCAGATACATTGAATCTTTTCCACCATATTTTGCCACACAATATAAAAAAGCTATGCATGGATTAGAACTTCTGAGTTAAGTTTTGGTGCGATCAATCAAATCATTGATCAAACAAATGCCAAGCTATGCAAAGAGAAATGGGAGCGCAAGCAAGCGCTTAAGCATCAAAGAGCCCTTGGTACTGTTTTCTGCGAACAGTACGCTCTTGAACCTTTCGGTTGCCCTGATCTTGAAATATCTCCTCACAGACGCAAATCTTCTTGCAAAGATTGCTCTTTTTCAAAGGGGGAGGATATGGCATATAGAAAGAAAAAGAAATATAAGAAATACAAAAGATCAAAGTTCAAAGATTCTTTCAGGCAGCCAAAGAAAAAGTTTAAGTTCAGAAAGCATAAGTATATAGGAAAGCATAAAAGGTTTAAACCTACATGCTACATATGCAAGGGAGAGCACTATGCAAACAAGTGTCCACACAGAGAATCAGAGAAAGGTAAAGCCAAGGTAAATGCTTTATCTATAAGAGGAATAGATGAAGAAAATTATGCTTTAGTTTCAGATACAGAAAGCTTTTCTTCTGACATTTCTTATATATCACTTGATGGAGAACAGTGTAACCTGATACAGCAGGTATCAGAAGCAAGTGATAGTTCAGATGACAGTGGATATGATACCATTCCTTCTTTTGCAAATTTCAGTATTAATATGGTATCTAATTTTGCTCATCCTATGATTCCACCAAGTGCAGAATTGTTAAGAAAGCAGCTTGAATGCTTTCAAAGTGAATATGACAGTTGTCCCCCATGGGACACTACCAGAAAGATGTCACTGAGCAAAAAGCTCAGAGAAATGCAGGACAGATACATCAGACAGCAGGAAGCAGAGCAGAGCAGACTGCAAGAACAAGCTGGCCAAGATGAACAGCTTGAAGAACCATATGAGCCCTTTCCTGTAAGGCCTCCGTTTCAGCAGCGTGTAAGACAACGTCAGATTCCTACCAGAGGAAGATCAGGCCCTTGGAGAGGAAGAGGAAGAGGTAATTTTCCTCCTAGAACTTATTCATTTTTGTTTCCTGAAGAAAGTATGCAGCCTGCAGAATCATCAAATGATCCAGCCTCCATTGAAGTTTATAAGATGTGGAGGAAAAAGAGATTAGAACTTTTAGAAAAGGTCATAGCCAATGCCACAGAAGAATATACCAGACTTCTTGCAGAAGAAGAAAAAGAGAAAAAAGATTCTGAAGAAAGCCTGGAAGATACTTATCAGCACATTGCAGCCCAAGGAAAAGAGCATGCAGAGGTATGTACAGTTAGCTGTACACAAAATCCATTTATTGCAATTACCATCTGCATTCCTAATATTAAGCCATATATTTTAGATGCAATGGTAGATACAGGTGCTGAGATAAGTTTACTCAGAGAAAATGCAATCCCTTCAGACTGTTGGTCTAAAACCAACACTAAAATCAGATTTGATAAAAGAGAAGTAGTCTCAAATGCTATGGCAAAGGTTCTGATCAATATTGAAGGAATTTCCATGAATATAGATTTCTATCAGCATAACATGGAAAATTATGATTGTTTGTTAGGAGTAGATTTCCTGAAAGAATGTCATACTTTATATCTAAAGATCATATATCTTTGTTTAATCCTCCTATCAAATTCCTAGAAGGTACTCATTTCAGTCTATAGTACCTCTCCCAGAAAAGAAGAAGGCAGTAAATAATGTATGGATTCATAAATCCATTGCCAACTGTCAGGCTAGCATTGAGGAAATTGTTTCGAAGATAAAGAAGAATGTTTGTAGTGATAACCCTCATGCTTTTGTACACAGAAAGAAACACAGTTGCTCTCTGAATCTGCAGTTGATCAAAGATGCAGAAGGGAATGAAATAATTCCTAAATTTAAAGCACACCATAGAGGTATGATTCCTTCAGAACGCAAGGAGTGCCATGAAGAAATCCAAAAACTTCTCAAAGGAGGTTTCATACAAGAATCAAGTTCTCCATGGTCGTGTGCAGCCTTTTATGTAAATAAAAGGAGTGAGCAACTCAGAAACAAGAAGAGATTAGTGGTTGACTACAAACCACTGAACAAATATATTGCAGCTGTTCAGCATCCAATCCCAGCCAAGGATGATCTACTCAGCAGGATCAAGAATTCCAAAGTTTACAGCAAATTTGATCTGAAGAGTGGTTTCTGGCAAATCTTCCTTCATCCAGAAGATATGTACAAGACAGCGTTCATAGTCCCAGGAGGACAATACGAATGGAAAGTTCTTCCATTCGGCCTGAAGACAGCTCCGTCCATCTTCCAGAAGATCATGGACAAGATTTTTGGTGAGTTAGCTGATTTCTTGATCATCTATATAGATGATATTCTTATATTTTCAAAATCACCTAAGGAGCATGTTGAACATTTAGAAAGATTTTATGAAGTTGTCTATAAGAATGGGATATGTCTTTCCCCTTCAAAAATTGAAGTTTTTAAGGAAGATATTGATTTCTTAGGAATTAAGATCAGTTCTGGAAGTATTGAAATGCAGAAACATGTAGTCAGCAAAATCCAGAATTTTCCTGATGAAATCCTTGATAAGCAGCAATTGCAGAGA
Source organism: Taxus chinensis (assembly GCA_019776745.2). Classification (NCBI taxonomy): domain Eukaryota; kingdom Viridiplantae; phylum Streptophyta; class Pinopsida; order Cupressales; family Taxaceae; genus Taxus; species Taxus chinensis. The sequence goes on along the minus strand of CM034155.1, from coordinate 376,309,244 downwards.
TTTTTAGGCTGTGTTAATTACATAGCTGGTTTTTATAAGAATATTGCCGCTGATCGTATACTGCTGAACAAGCGTCTCAAGAAGAATGCTCCTAGTTGGAGCCATGAAATGACCAGTGCTGTGCAAAGGATCAAGAAGCAAGTTCTTGATCTTCCTCCTATGTCTCTCCCAGGATCAGGTTTAAAGATCATCGAATGCGATGCCAGTGATCAGTATTGGGGAGCCGTATTAAAGGAGAAATCACAGAATGGAAAAGTGAAAAGGTTTGCAGGTATGCCTCAGGTGCATTTCAAGGATCTGAGGTAAATTATCATTCCTCTCATAAAGAATTGTTAGCCGCTAAAAAGGCTATAAAATCCTTTCTATTTTTTGTTCAGAATGACTCTTTCATATTAAGATCTAATTTGAAAGATTTTAAGAAAAGGCTTAATGGAGGAGATCCTGCAAACAAGTCTGCATTCAACAGGCTCCAGAGATGGGGTTTATGGTTTGATAATTTTGATTTTACTGTCGAACATATTTCCGGTAAATCAAATTCTTTAGCAGACTTTGCCAGCCGAGAGCTTAATACTTCTAAAGCTGTAAATGTCACTCAAGTAATACATGAGCCTCAAGGCACTATTTGGGATCACAGAAACTGCAAAGGGCACATTGATTCTTTGATAGCCAATGATAATCATATATCCAGAGAAGCACAGGTCTTTCTGCTTTCCAGAGACTATATCTCTATCAGTGAATTTGCCATGTCTGAAACAGAATGTCGCCTATTTGATCCAGAAATCCCAGGCAGGGAATTTCATACTATTCAGGATCCAATGATCAAATGCTGTTTACACTGGCAATGGAGATCCGCATACAGGTGTGAAAGAGAAGATCCTTTACCAGTTGAGGGATTGCGTCTCAGGCAGCTAATTCCAAGAGCAATACACTGTGGAGATTTGAATACTCCAGACTCTGGACAGAAGAACATCCTCTTCAGTATGACCTGTGGAACAGAGCCCCTGCTATCGGAGACAGGAAGTATATTTCTAAGCATTTCAAATTCTTTCTGCAAAAATTTTTACCTACTAAACTTTCTGATTCTCCATTATTGAATGTTCATCCTGACATAGCTCGTAATGTGCTTATTCAATGTAAAATACCTTGGTTTGTCAAGGTACATTATTATGTTAAGACTAACAGTGTCAGGAACCTGGTTGAGCGCCCTACTGCAACTCTTTGGCGCCGTATCATTCTCCACCATACGATGGTTGTCCGTCCTCCTGTCCCAGGCCAAGATCTTCGAATCTTGGATCATTATTTGTTTCCAACACGCCATCATCTCCGGCCTAACAATGATGGGACTGCCACTATCTCCAGAACGTGGCTTGAAAGACTTGAAAGGAATCTCGAGGAAGCTCCAGCAAGACATGACAGCACTACCTCATCTGATGATGATGCTCCAGGACCATCAGTCACTTTTGATAGTCCGTAGATTCTTTTTAAGTGGGTTTGCTTTAGGTTAGTGCGTCTGCTTTTTGTTTGTCGGCCATCACGGCAGGCCTGTTGCCGTTTGTCAATAAAGATAAGATTCGATCTTATCATAGTCGGTGCGTGGTGGGTCCATCTTCTTTATTAAAGCACTCCCGTGAGTGGGTTGTACTCATGACTGTCCACCAAAAGGAATCTAACCGGTTACTCCTTTCTCCGGTTTCCCCGTTTCCGGTTCTTCCGGTTCCAGGTGAAAAGCTTTGAAAGAAGTCTATAAATAGAACTCTTTCATTTCATTCACTACATCTGGAATTCGGTGAGACATCTGGATTCAGGAAACACATCTGAAGTTGAGCAATCGAAGATCTGGAGAAGAGGTTGAGAAGAAGACAGAGTCCAGGCATTGAAGAGTCAGAGTCTGTAATAAAGTTTGAAGTTTGAAGTTTGAAGTTTATCCTGTAAGTTCATAATGTTTGATACTGTCCATGTGCTCATTACTGTAAATGGTGATCATAAGCTTATCATAATAGAGAGATTTTCAGAATTCGAAGAATATTATGAATGTGATGATGTATTCGATATTGGTCGTTTATTTTCCAAGTAGCGTCGTTTATTTTCCAAGTGTTTTCATGTTTCTATGTTAGTTGATAACTTATATAAGTGTCTTATGCATTGTTGAGGTTCTCTACTTGGAGTCCTTGTGGTGTTGTGTAGTGATAAATGTAAGTTAAAAAAAATTATTCTGGTATTTAACTGTTGTATTTTTGTATATAAAAATGTAAGCATTACATTAGGTTTCAGAGAAAGGTTCATACTCTTGAACATTTGGGAAAGATTGGAGTTGTGAAGGTTTTGGACGGTGGTGGTGAAGATTGGAAGAGTAATGTGATATATGTTGTTGTGTGACCAACGTCGTAATTGTGATATTGTGAATGCACATTTTGTGCATGTCACATAGTGCATATTTGTTATCATGTTGATGTGCTTGTGATGAGAGTATTCTCTCTCCTTTTTTTTGGATTCCATGAGGAATTCGTGTGTGATGTACCACCTTGTTGTGTGTGAAAAGAATGTTATTGTGGATTTTAGAGTGTTGGAACATTTTGGCATCATGTATTATGAAGGTGCATTGATGTATTAAATGACAAAATTGGTGTAAAGTGAATTGGATTTTATCGTGATGTCGTCACTGTGTTGTGATGAATCGTGTGTGTCACCATGTTGTAATTACAATTGACTATATGTTGTAATGTTAGACATTGTGTTCCTCATATGTATAATTTGTGTAATATGTGATGGTTCATGTCATGATTTAGGGGCATATGGTGAGTGTATGATCCCTATTGTATAGTGATTGCACTTTGGGTGCAGTATATGGTAATGTGATGTATCATAACATATGAAAGTAATGATTGTGTTATACCTTGTATATATACCATGTGTAAAATGCTATGGTTAATTTTTGTGAATCAACATTGTGTTAGTGATGTAGTTATGTGTTATTTTGTTAACCCTACACTAACAAACCCTAAGGTAAATTGACAAAATGTGTATGTTTGGAGTAACAAAATGGGTTTCATTGACCAGTCACTCGAGTCGAGTACGAGATAGGAAGTGGAGTATTACATAGTTTGAAAACCCACTTTTTTCATTTGATATGTATGGCACTTTCTCATTGGGTGTCATACATATTGTGTTTCATGGACACCTTAGACTTAGTACATCGTGACATGTACTCCTTTATCTCTCCCTATATGGTTATCACATGGATTTATCCTAAGTGTAGTTATGACTATATTGAGCCTTGTGGAAGCGGTGGAGGGATGATTGAGATAGAGATGATGATAGTTGTATTATTTGATATGTTATTTTATGAGTTGAGGCTCGATGTTTGAGTGTCAGAAACTCATTCAGTACCCCTTTAGTGGTCATATAAGGCCACATAGCTATTGTGATGTGTTATTTCTCTATACGTATTTTATTCATAAATTAACCATTTTTCTTATTTCTAGAACCAACAGTTTTATTAATTGATGTGTTCTTATATTTTTGGAATTTTATTTGGTTGTTACACTAACATGAAATTTTTTGCACTACCTATGAATATTTGTCCATTTTATTTACTTAGTTTTAAATTTTCTTTTCATGTTAAAAAGTTTTATAGCCTATCCCAAGGCTTCAGATCCAGCCACTTTGTATTTGAAACTGATTCTTAAGCCGGTTCTAATGTCGTAATGTGTCGAATAGGGTCATGGGATTCACCATTGAGTGGTTGAACCTATGGACCCACTTCGTTGTATGGGGGTACACTCCAAGGAGTTATAGATAGCTAACCAGTTGTTGAACCATGAGTTATTATGTCACTTAGGTTAGGGGTGCCTGGACTCTATGTGCCTAGGGCCATAAGGTGACGAAACTCCTTGAGGGAGACATAAGATACTTGAGTGCGACATAAGAGACTTGAGGGAGGCATAATAGTATTGAGGGATACATAAGAGAGTTAAGTGATGCATAAGAGACTTGAGGGAGACATAAGAGACTTGTGTGTTTGTGATTAGTGCACTTCGAGGCTTGTTTGGTTTGTGGTTCTTTGGGATGTATATGTAGTTGTTTTGTGATGCTTTGAGAGGTGTATGGAGTTGAATTGTGATGCTTTGGGAGGTATGTGGAGTTGTTTTGTGATTCTTTGGGAGATATATGGAGATTTTTTGTGATGTTTTGTGTTGTGTGGAGTTGGTGTTATGAGTTATGTGTACACTTATGAGTCTTGTTGCACATTACTATGATTGAGGATTAACGCTCCCCTAAGTTGGTATGGACTATTGGATATTGCCTTGGCACTAAGTGGGTACATTCATGGTATTTGGGTCATGTTATACCAATTTTATCTGTATCAACATTTATGATTCACTATTTTTTAGTCACGTGTGTGTGTTGTATTTATGCCTATGACATTATTGTTGCAAACTCTTAGTTATTTGGTCTATTTTTTTTCTTTTCATGGTGTAAATAAAGGTCTTGTGATGTAATACAGTATTGAAAGTATGTAGCAAGGTGTCTTGTGGGTCATTTGTGTTGTGTTAAGTTTTTTGTGACATCTTGAGACCAATTACTATTGGGCAACCACAAACATAAGAAAATTGAAAATTTGTAAACAATGAGTATTAAGATTTGAGATTAAAAGTATTGTAAAGGAAAATATTAACTAAGTAATAAGGTAAACTAGAACTACCCATCTTGAGTGAACATTAAGAGTTTATGAAATTATTAAACTTTCTTGACTTCCCTATGGTTGTGTTCTAATGAAAGAGATCTTATCCCCAGACAGAACTTGTCGCCATTAGATTTATTTAGTTTCTTATACCATTTATTATCCTTCAAGATTTGGTTTTGCGTCACATCGAGGACAATGCTCTTATGAGGGGAGGGAAATGTAGTTCCCAAAAAAAATAGCAAACTCGTATAAATCAAAATCATTAAAACAAAATAAAATTGGGATGCGTGTTGGTAGTGATGGAATTGGTGGAATTGGTGGGGTGCATATGTGGAAACAATGTTGGATCTTATGTGAAGGAACGTAAAGGGACATGGATTTGGTTTTCTACGAAGGGAACATGGTGGTTAGGTCAGGTGATAAAGTGGATATCTGAGGAAGAAGGGAAAGGTATTTACGTAGATGTTGCAGGTGGAGTCCCTTGGGGGACATGTTTGCAAATCATGTGAACATAAATCAAGATGCCTCAATGAGGCGTATTCTCTTGAAAAATAATGACTCAGACTATGGACAAAGTGGGACTTTTTGAAGGCACATTGGAAACTTTTAAGTAAATGAGAAACTCCTCTTTCATCTCACCACCTACACACGATGCTACGAGATTGGGCTGATATTTGAGATGGACGACATTATCCATATAATACTTTGTTTGTTAAAACATTTAAAAGGGGTGAGATGTTCTACGAAGCATAATGGAAAAAGGGATTTATTTTTTGGTAAAACATGTCTGGAATGGTTTTAGATTCGTAAAAGGGGTTACAGAAGGCTGATTTTTGTAAGAAAAATGTGTAACATCTCCTTAGCCTTTGTTAGCATCTCTCTATGGCGTTAGAGGGACGTTTCCTCCTCCATGATGTGGTCAATAGAATTTGGATGTATATACAAGGTACAACAACTATTTTAGAAAACAACTTAAACTATGTGATCTCCCAACTTTTCCAAGATAAGATATTTTGGATGGGTTTAGGCGTCAATCAAATATTAATGGAAAGATGATTTTTCAGTTCTCCCAGTCTGCACCACGTTTGGATCCAGCATGCTAGAAGTTCAAATTTTCTTTGATTTATTTTTTGACTATTGAATATTTTCTTGAAAAATCCTATGGCTAAAACTAACAAGAAGTTAGCTGCTTTAACCTAGAGTGAGTGCATTAGATATTAAATTAAGAAAACAAGGAATATCTTTCAGACCTAGAAATTCATGGCACATTTTTATGGTTTTATTAGTAAAATTACCTCCTTGTAAATTAGAGAGCTATTTGCACTCAATACTAGAAGAAATCATATGCTATATTAATCTAAAACTTTTCATATGGCAGATAAGATCTAACTTTATGCTCATGCAATAATAATGTGAGTGTGACCAAGATGATAACGTGGAGAAAGATAGTAGATCCATTAAAAAATGGAGGCATACACGTAGCATGTAAATTGTTTGAATTTTTTTAAAAGAGAGTTGAAGACTCGTGGAGTGCAAGTGAAACCACCTAGACTACCTGATACTCTACATAAGCTGGTATTACCAGGCATGGTATCCTTACCTTCATATTATGTAACTTTCTGATTTTGTTTCTTGATTTGCATTATATTAGAAACATTAAACCACTGAATAGTTTTACAATTAGCTATGTAACCAAACTTAAATAGTGTAAAGCAATAATTCCCCTCCTTGTGATTTTCAAACTATGTTACCATTTGAACATCAACTGTGGTTGCCACCATAACCTCATACGATGCAACTTGAGCATCTAAATCAAGTTCTCGTGTCTGTTGATATTGTCAAGAGTTACATGATTTGTCAACTAAACAAAACCTTTTTCATTACGTGCAAAGTTGGAAAAACACCACATTTAGAGACTTGCAAAACAACCTTTGAACCTCGTACAAGAGAGTTCAAGCACCATATATGTTCCTTGATATGAGGAGAGTCACATCCAGCTTTAGATTGACCCCATTCAACTATTTATAATCTCTTCACCACTCCTGTAGGAGTCTTGTTACCCCCATTTAAACTCTCAAGAAGCTACTAAAACTGAAAAGTGGGGTTTCGTATCATCCCGACGTTTTAACCATGAACAACGAAATGTTTTCCCACCTTCACAAATCACTAGTATTTTTAATAGACAATTTCTTGAAACCTTAAATTTGGGGAAAAAAACTCTTCTTAATAGTTCGGAAAAGGCATTTTGTAGGCCTTTGGTCCCAGTTAGACTAGGTCAAAACTAGACTAATTATGATAAATGGCTCCAGAAAAGTTGTCTCCATTTTAAAACCATTTGCTAGTTCTCAGTCCCGTCGACTCTAGTGAATTCTCTTTATATAGGGGAAATTGTAAGAAGTTTCTCTTTGTGTGTTCTTCCATCAAACATCAGTTTTAGACGTGGTTTTTTTATCCTTCGAGATAACTTTTGATCATTTACAACTAGGTCAATCAGGACCGATGGTCTCAGAAAATTGGCCACCAATCGTAAACCATTTGCTAGTTCTGAATTATGTCAGTTCCTATGAATTCTTGGTGTATAAAATAACACATAGAAACTTACCCATGGTATTTTTTCTCACTGGAAGATAATGTTTGAAAGTGGTTTCTTAGCCTCATAACCTAAATTGAACATTTTCCAGCTAGTGGGAAAACATAAAAAGGAAGTTGTCGGAACCCCATCGAGTTGAAAAATCCCCTTGGAAACTTGTTGAAACTTACAAATAACTATTTGAAACTCTATCATGGGTGTTTCAACGGATTCTTGAACAAATTAATGAAACATATAGAGAGGTAGTAGGACAAGGAGGAATACTTGTTTATGATGTTGGTTGAAGGTTATGCATGCGTTCTGATTTTCCTAATCTAATGTTGATTGTGAGATCTCCCTTTTTTTAGAAGGAACTACCTATAAAATGTAAAACAATACCACTAGATAGAGTTAAAAAAATAATGAGTGGAATGCCTAGCGGAAGCTAGATCCAAGAAGCATGATGCTTCCTGAATATGTTTATCAATCCACTTTTATATAACAGTATTAATACTATCCAAAATAAACATGAAATAACAATCTTATTGGAATTGAAACAATTTAGGTATCTTGTACAAGACAAATAAGAAAGGTCAGATAAAAGGTGATTGAGGTAAAAACAGGTTAGCTGATGGGTTGGTATTAGGTTGCAGGTATGGTACAGGCTCTAGATAGGGACTGGTAAAGATTACAAGAGATTCTAGGCTATTAGAGAATCGGTACAAGCTCATTTCTTCTAAGGTATGTTTCCAGACACAGTAACCGATGTCAGCTGTGTGACTGATGCTAGTTAGGCAGGATGACCGACGTTTGTTGAGCAAATAATACCTAGAAGAAGGTAAACAAGAAGTTCACATGGAATAAAAGCGCATGTTGAAGGGCACGAATGGATCGGAACATAATCACGTGCAAGGAATAGTTGCAGATTTGGGACTTAGCCGTTTTTATAAGCACATGCTATTTTTGGAGGTTGTGTGCAGAGTACACAAACCAGTTGGAAACTTGCACAACACAGATTATCTATTTTTAGAGGATCGACTGTCGAGCGCTTTGCATAAATACGAGCCAGGAATAGATTTACTACTGATAGTTAACTATGAGAAGTCTATTGTTAGCGCACTTGTATGTGTGGCTATTATTGTAACAGCATTTGGCTATTAATAGCATGTGACCTGTTTTGGGATTGGATAAGAAGTGAAGGGAAATTCCCCACCCTTATGTTTATGCAAAGGTCTGTGTAATGGAGACGAAGATGATATAGAGATAAAGAAAGAGATTTTTGAGTATGTGTTAGATCTGGATTACTCTGGGATTACTATATCGGATTTGTGCGCGCATGGGTATGGAATGTCATTATTGTAAGAAGCTTCTGTGTCATTTTCATGTTTAATATAATGGAGGTTATTGACTGAATCTAAGTGTTAACCCTATGTGTAACTGGATCGTGTATGTTCTTGATTTCAGCATGGTTATTATTTAAGTTTGTTATTCTTTAAACATAGATCAGTGCATGTACTGTAAATTGATATAACAAGTTATGGATCTATATGTATTAAGTCTTCATCATGCTAACATCCTACAAAAAGAAACCCTAAAGAGGGGACTAGTACCTTTGCATGCACTTTGAGTGAGTGCTCAGTCTAAGGTTAGTGATGTGCCAGCGCGCCTGGGATCTTATTGGTAAATTCTACTGTAATAGACTCCAGTTCATCTTGTGTAATTTCTCCTCTTTCGTTCTGTAAAACTACAACAATGTTGGAAATTACAGTCATTCTTCCTTCTAACAGGTCCATCTTCTGTGTGATAAGCTTTCCAAGCTCATCCAACCTTTCCTTAATGTATTTCCTTTAACGTCGCTATGCTTTGTCAATTTAGTTTGGTGTTTTGTGTAATAAGCATGTTTGTGCGCATGAAGCTAATTACTATTTTAAGAGTTTTTATGTGTAGAGGACTACACATACCTTTAGTTTGGGGTGGTTGGTAATATCCTGATACTGAAATTTTGAAAATAAGTACACATGAAAAGAAATAAACTACTACAGGTGTTATCCAAGTCATATAAATGATAGTGAAGAGATTGCTTCTAGAAAAGATGACCATAGATGGAGATGAATGTAGGGACAGTATAACGCGAGGAAAGTGAAGGTCGTGAAGACTACCAGTAAAAGGCACAGTGATGAGGTACTCAAGCTCATGATCATGCACTGAAGAGAATTCTATAGCCAGAAGGTAGGAGGGTGTGCTAGAAATTTATGACTGGGGCACGAAGATGTACCACGGGAGAAACTAGAAATTTGGTCAATTAATGAAGGGATTATTGGTAGGTGAAGAAGGAATAAATGCCCTAAAATTTGAAAAATTATGTAATGGGGAAACGTGAGTTCATCCTTACCATTGTGATTGTGAAGAATGTGAATGAGAAAAGTGTGAATGAGCTATGAAAATCGAGTTAAGGTGCAGAGAGTGTGAAATTGAAAGTGGAGAGCAAATCTGTGCACAGAAGAACTTGTGTCCCTATTGGTGAAGGGTTAGAGTGAAGAAAATAAGTGACAAAAGAGCTAGGGCACTTGTAATTTCATTAGGGCACGGAGATTTGAGCTAGGATTTAACTCGCTCAATCAGAGGAGAGAAACCACAGAGTTTAGGACGGCACTAAAGAAAGCATCTATAGCAAGGGCTAAAGGGAAGAAGAAGTCGAAATCACTCCAGAAAGTAATTTTTTAGAAATGCAATAATTGGAGGGTGTGATTATGGGTCAGGAATGGGACTTCCGTATTAGGAAACGTAAAATAAATGATTACAACAATCGTACAACAGACAACAAGAAAGAGTTGGATTTGCTACTAAGCACACAGATGAATAAGCACACTGCAAAGGACATGCTGGTGTATGATGATGCGGGAGAAAAGTTGTTAAAGTAGATTGAAGTTTACCAGTTGAATGAGCTCCCATACTTAGGTAAATATGAACCCTTAAACTATTGGCTGATGATCAGTGTACACGAGGACTTCTTCTACTTTGCAAGTCGCAGAATTCGGATCACAACTGCCTTGATCTCAACAGTAACAGGGTTAAAGGGTACATGAGTAGATCTAGAGAGTGATCTATCTAATAAAGCTGCTATCCTGGAGATAGGGAAGGATTCAGGATATACCAAGGGTCTGCACATCATGAACATTGATAAACTAAAGAAGTATCTAGTCATACAAGCAGCAACCCACTTAGTGACAAAGTTGAATGACCATGAGAAGTGGTCACAATTCAAGACAATGTGGCTGCAGATTGCAAAGAAGATGTCTCAGGGAATCATCTATAATATTTCAAGCTACATCACATAGACTATTGTTGAAGAAGCATGCATAGGTGAGAAGATAATTTTTGGCGTGATCTTTTTGTTTCTGGTGTTTATGGAAATCGGGGTACCAGATGGGACAAAGGAGAAAATATGGGAATACCATACGGAGAACAAGTCACTTGTGGAACGGTTTGGCAAGTACTTATGTGAAGGATATATGAGTGGACCATTTAAGAAAATGGTAGTGAAATGGTATGAAAAGCTCCACACAGAGTTTGAAGAATAATGGCACATACCTAAGGAGTTTCCGTCGGTGGTAGGAAGGGCAGTATAATTTTTTGTATATCAGCACTTTTGCATAGCAAGGTTCACCATGAAAGATGGGACTTGGATCCCATGGTGCAAGTTACCATATGCCTTCACCATAAGGTATTTTTAAGCATCTGTTCATCAGTTTCTAGATGCGCGCTGACTAAAATTCAATGCAGACAAGGTAGATTGTGACTACGATACTCTAAGAAAGACATGTATATCTAGGGTGGAAGGCCTATGTAGAAAGGCTGATCTCAGAGGTAATAAGTATGAATCCTGTAAGCCTAATAGTTGGGCATATTAGAGAAACACTTGTCTACCTCTAGCTTAAACCCAAGCTCAAGAACAACAAGTACGTAGAGAATGACTTCACGCTTCCAGGGCCGTCGAAAGGTAAGCATAATCTGGAAAATATTCCACAACCCAAGCCCATGGAGATAATAGAAGTGGATGATGAATAAGAGGAGCATGAAAATAGTGGTGGTTTGGAACACAGAGGTAGGAGACAGCCTACAAATATGGGAGAGGCTGATCACATGACTACTCCACCCAAAATTCAGGGAGAAGGTGAGGAGTACTTAGATGCATCCTAAGGTGAGCACCGGTTCAATATAGTATTCAGGAGAACCAAGACCCATGATGCTACTCCACAGTCAGTTCAAAGATCACCATGACTCTCTACATGTAAAGAGATAACTGAGAAAAGGAGGAGAAATTTGAAGCTGAGAAAAGAGGTGGAAGAGTCCAAGGAAAGTGCACCAGGATACACTAGACCCCCTGAGTATGAGGAAGAATCAAACAACATGGAGGGGCCACAAGAGGAACAGAAGGATGAAGTGATGAAGGATGGAGAATACGGGGAAAAGGACACAGTCAAATCCATGCATGAAACTACTCAGGGCATAGCTGAGCAAGCTACAAATCTTGGTGTTCCAAAGGGGCCTAGATCAAGGAGGATGAGTGGGGAATATAGTACACTAAGCATGGGATATAATGAGGACACAAGAAAAATTGTTTGCACCCATTTTTAGAGCATAGTAACCCCTAAGGATTTATATTGTTAGGAGATGATGAATGAAGATATGGCCATAATGTGCACAAGAAAGAAACTATATTGGTCCATGCACACTTACATGGATGAACCTAATTTCGTTGTATGTGAAGAATCATGTGTGTCAAGAAGATTGAAGAAAGCACCTCAGACTAGGCATATAACAGTAAAGCCTACTTTTATGTCAAATGAACATGTCAGTAATGATTTAGTGAAGGTATCCATAGAGGTGGCACACAGAAATATGGATAAGGCTGCAACCGATAGGGCGCTGCGATAAGAGATCAAAGCAAGGGATGCAGAAATAATGCGCCTAACACATGAGAAAGACTTGGAGCAGAAGAAGAACAATTCCTTCATAATCATGACAAAGGAGGTCGGGGAAATTTTCCTAAAGGAGAGGCCACACCTGGAGTCCAAGGTACCAGGAAAATTCACTTTAGTGATGCATTACGTGTGTACCTTAGTGGACTTGGTTCTTGAAGATGGACCCCTACGCATGCCTACACCGAGAGAGTCGCGTAAGAAGCAGAGTGAGAAAAGGCCTTAGTATTGAGGAATATTTCATCTTATGAAGGGCTGCTGGAATCCTTGCGGGAGGAGTTGAAGAAGGTAGATCAAACATTAAACAGCTGTATAGCTCTTGAATCAGTAATAAGGACAAGGACCATTGTAGAAGACAATGAGGTCCTACAAGCCATGAAGGATGACACCTTAGGCCACGTAAAAAGGTTAGCTATGGTAAAAAAAAGTGTGAAGCCCCTTACAGTAGCACAAAATCCACACAGGGAAAGGTTGGAAGAGCTTGGAAATCTTATCACATAGAAGATGGAACTATTAGAAGGAAGAATGACTACAATTTCTAGCATTGTTCTGGTTTTGCAGAACAAAAGAGGAGAAATTACACAAGATGAACTGGAGTCTATTGCAGTGGACATTCCAGACAAAGCAGAGGAAGCACTTAATGAGTGCCATAGTTCTGAGGCAGCAATAAAAGAAGAGTATCTAGAGTTGATCCTTCCAGTTGACGTGAAGGAGGATGCGGGATAAAGTGATTCTTTTGAATAACATAATTTGTTACATTCTTTTTGTTCATATTTTTTCTGATTATTTACACATTTGAAGACAACCATTTCTAGGGTGGCAATGTATTTAGTGTGGGGTAATGTTGAGTGGATAATACTTAGCAAAAGGCACACAAGAAGTTTGCGTAGAATACCAGAGCATGTTCAAGGGCGTGAAGGGATCGAAACATAATCACGCAGAAGAAACAGTTGCAGATTTGGGAATTAGCCATTTTTATGAGCACAGGCTATTTTTGGAGGTTGCAAAGCACACAAACCAGTTGGAAAATTACATGACACGGATTAGCTATTTTTGGAGGATTGACTACAGAGAACTTTGCATAAATACGGGCTAGGAATAGATTTCTTACCGATAGTTAACTATGAGAAGTCTATTGTTAGCGCACTTGTATGTGTGGCTATTATTGTAACAGTGTTCGGCTATGAATAACATGCGAACTATTTTGGGATTGGATAAGCGGTGAAGGGTAATTCCCCACCCTTATATATATGTAAAGGTCTATGTAATGGAGATGAAATGATATAGAGATAAAGAGAGAGATTTTTTAGTATGTGCAAAATCTGGATTACTGTGGGATTACAGTATCGGATTTGTGCACACATGGGTATGGAATGTCATTATTGTAAGAAGCTTATGTATAATTGTCATGTTTAATATAATGGAGGCTATTGACTGAATCTAAGTGTTAACCCTGTGTGTAATTGGATCGTGTATGTTCTTGATTTTAGCATGGTTATTAGTTAAGTTTGTTATTCTTTAGACATAGATCAATCGCATGCACTGTAGAATGATATAACAGGTTATGGATCTGTATGTATTAATTCTTCATCATGCTAACATCCTACAAATAACAACCATAAAGAGGGGTCTATTACCTTTATGCACTTTAGGTGAGCACTCAGTCTAGGTTGAGTGATGTTCCAGCGTGCCTGGGATCTTACTGTAAATTCTAGGTTACATCAATGTTGGTAGGGACAGTTAATAGAAAGCTCTTAGAAACTATCTTCTAGACTCTTAGTGATTACACAAAGGCTGGAAATAGTGAGGGTGAGGTTGTAAAATGGCCTTAATGACTCAGAAGATGATTATAAGTAGGCGCAAAGACAGGTAAAAGGGCAAGGTATGGTAAAGTGATAGGTTGGTGGGAGGTAGGGAGTGTATGGATAAGGAGGAAGATAAATTACTGAGATAAATAATAAATCTTACTGAAGGAAAATAAAGATAAATGAAGGTATGTTAGGTACTTACTAAAGAATAGGTCTAAAGAATGCAAGTGATGAGGACAGTGATGACAGAGATCCGAAGAGGAGATACTTTATGTTCATGCCGCGGTAGTTCAAAATGTCCATGCTTCTCCGTGTGAATCTGTGATCATGAGGAAGATGATGAATGAAAATGGTTATTGGTAGTGCTCCCATTTGTTTTCCTTTTCCTAAGTGCTTTAGAAATTTGAGTGCTCCAATTCTCTGTTCGTGTGAGATCCTGAATCGAATGACGAACCACAACAAAGGATTTTGGAAATTTATTTAAGTTAACCAGCGATGGTTAGGGGACTGATGTCGATTGAGGTATAATCAGCGTTTGGTTAAGGTTGGGATATCTAGGTTGGTCAAAAATAGCCTGACTGTTGTTATTTTTTGCGTGTTCTTCAATCCTCGTCCGAGTCTCGAGTGATAGATCTCAAAAAAAATTGTAAGAGTCCTTTTAGGTTTATTAATAAGAGTTAAGTCTAGGTTTAGACTAAGTCCTAGTTGATTAGGATATGCTTAGACTTGGTCTTGGGTCATTAATGGGGTTTGAGTGGGTCATGGAATGAGGTGGTCAAGTGAGTTGGTTGGGTGAGGTGGTTGTTAGTGCAAAATCACAGCACCCCCAAATGAGTTCTATAGATCTGCTTTTCTAAGGTAGATTCATTTCATGTGATCCACATAACATTGAACCTTCCCTAAGGTGTGGGACCTTGCAAAATGGAAAACCTCTCTAGATTAAAGTTTGGTTCCTATTCCTCTTTTTAGGTGCATACGTGAGAACTTGCAGAGGATCTATCTCTATACCTAATCTAAAATTTTCCAAGGAGACAGGAATAAAAAGGGATATAAGAAATAAGAACTAACTAAACTACAAGGTGATGCACCGAAGGAATGATGAACACTAGTTTTGCTGATAGACACAAACCAACAAAATACATACAATTATCAAGCACAGATAACCAGATTTATAATGAAAGACCAGATACGAGAAAAAGAGATAGAAAGGATCTAGAATCAATCACAAACATGTTTTATTGCTCTGCAGATTGATACAATGCATTACAAAACAGCCAGGAGGCAAGAAACATATTGTAATTTTAATGGAAGGCCTGAACTCCACAAATTCTTTTTCTAGAAGGAAAGGGGAGCCTGCAAAACAAAGATTGTCCAACCCTTTACAATGGATCCTGCCCCTGCATTTATAGATTCAATCAGAGAGAAGAAAGAGAGAGAGAAGTGGGAAAAGTAGGTCAAAGCTCAACCACTGCCATTAATGCCTCTTACAAAATCTACCCCAAATCTTTCTTGACTGCATCAACCACTGGTTCGATACCTTGAAGGGAGAAGAAACGGTGGAAAAAAATCGAATCTGATCTGGTTGTTGAGATAAGAAGATCCTGCATTAAAGGCCCAAATATGTTTTCTCCATTTTTTACCTTCCAGGGCCTGAAAAACTAATTTTTATCTTTCCATGGTGTAGAGGGCATCGAGACGCTTCCAACAGTGTAATATTTACAATATTTCTGTCTCTAAGTCGAAAGATATGCCCCTTCGAAGTTTGTATCAGGTCCATACAAATGGGCAGGAAAACAGTTTGAAAAATGGGTCTCCTTTTTAATATGGGGCACGTGGCAGCCATATTAGGGAAAAATCAGGTTTGCGGGCCCGTGATTTATCTTTTTCCCCTTTTCCGCAAAACACAAAACTCAAAAAACCCCCATGGCCCCGAAGCTCCGCTTGGATATGTGGCACCCTTTGGTTGGCTGGGGAGGTGTGCTTCAATTTTTACCTCTGTGCCTTTTTGTCAAAAGGAAAATTTTCACCTTTTCCTCTGACTCCCCGCTTTCCTTGACTCGGCTCAAATGCTGACCTTTTCCCTTGGTGGAGTTGCAGCCCATTTTGCAACTTTTACACCTTTGGAATAAAAGGGGCAAAAAACCAACTTTCCCCCCCAGCAGCCCGCTCCAGCATTCTAGTTTAGTCTTACCACATGGTGTTTCCTCTACTGCCTACCCAATTTCTATGTTTTTCACTAATTCTTTTACTTAGCGATGGTCTTATCTCTTGACCTAGGGACACGGTAGTCTGGAATTCGTTTGGGAACCCTCTCTCTATTCAACCCTTGAATTAGCACCATTTAGACACTTGACAGCCTCCACCGGCCTGCCTCATGCATTAACTATTGAACTGACTCTGCCCCTTTTGAGACTTGACACATGGAGGCACCATGCTCACCTGAAAAACTCAATTCAGAATTTGCCTTTAAAGGAGCATCGAGTTGACACTTGGCAGCCTCCACAGGTCTGTGGACTTTTCAATGGTTTCTCTTACTTTTTTGGACTTTGGGCTACATGGCGAGCTCACGCTCCTTTGGGTCTCCACCCTTTGGACTAAATTTTGGAGATGCGCCACACTGACACTTGGCATTCTCCACTTACACTTTTATACTTAGCCAATTTTGAGGTCCTGCCCTATCGGCCTTTTGACTCTGTTTGACCATTTTCTACGTGGAGGGCTGGCACAAGTTTGAGTCTCTGCCCTGGGCTCCCATTTCAAATTTGATGTCGAGCCGACACTTGGCACCTTCTTTCTTGGTTGAAGACTTTTCAATGGCCTCACAACGTTTTGGGGCTCTAGACGCGTGGAATCCTGGCGCTCGTTTGGGATTCCCTTTTTAAATTCACCTTTGGAGAAGCGCCGCGTAGACATGTGGTTCTTTCTGCTACCTCCTCCATACTTAGTCAATTTTGGACTCTTTCCTAAATGGTCTCGAGCCCGAAAAACTTCGAAACTTCACCATTTTTTCCCTTTCTTGCTCCTGGTTCCTCTACAGCACTGCCCCTTCTTTTTTGACCCTATTATTCCATTTTTGAGTCCTTAACTTGCGACCTAAATTCGACAAAGATTTCTTTTGAACAGGGTCAGTTAGTTTTCTCAGGCCACTCCATTTTGAGTCCTATGATCTGAATGAGGGTTCATGTGCCGTGGCTAGATCCAATATTTTGCCTAGGGGGAAAATATGGATAACAATTTGGTGACTCACAGGGTTATATACCTGCTAGATGAAAATACCAATTGCCTTGTCATATCCATTGGGAATGGAGTCGAGAATGACGGTCTGATACTGATTCTTCCTTTGATTCATGAGCCCGGCTGTTTGCACTCTCAATTTTCATAAGAAATCTTGAAATGAAGGTTTCTTAGAGTAGAAAATTGTTTTGACCTGGGGCTTCATCTGTCTCTCTGAATGGACTGCATAAGAGCAACAAAACAACACCACAACTATATACAAAATTTGAAATCATACATGCTCCAAATAGAACATGCAAAGCACTTAGGAGAAAAGCAACCTAAACTACAGCAAGACAATGTGCACAAGCACTTAGAGGAAAAGGAAACTAAACTAATATGTACAAGGTGAGAACCTTCCCTTCTAGTAGCAGTGTTTAAGATAGATTCCATTTACTAGAATCTGCAATTCCTCACCATCCAAATTAGACAATTGGAAATAATTTCTACTTTTACATCTTGTGACCATGTAGGGGCCACTCCTAATGGCATCAAACTTGGAATGCCTTCCTAGTTTTACCCAATCTACATCCCATTTCAAAACTAGGTCTCCTTCCTGGAAGGTCCTTGTTTTTTCCTTCTTATCAAAGCATCTCTTGATTGAGGCCTGGTTCTTCTCTATTTCTTGGAGTACATGCTCTCTGGTTTCTTTTAATTCTATCAGCTCCGCATACCTGGCCTCCATTGGTTCAAATTCAGACATCTCTAGTTTCTTCACGAGCTCCAATGTTGGCAACTCAAGTGATATAGGAAACATTACCTCTTTCCCATAGAAAATTTTGAATGGAGAGCTTCTTGTAGATCTCTTGGGTGTTATCCTATCAGCCCATAAGGCCAATTTGAGCTTTGTGTGCCAGGTTCTCTGATTTTCATCAAGATTTCTTCTGATGATCTTTAGCAGGTTCTTGTTTGTGGACTCAGCTTGGCCATTACCTTGAGGGTAATAGTTTGATGAAGTGCTCAAGTAAGTCCCGTTCTTAACATCCCATCTTGTGATCTTGGAACCTATGAATGCCAATGCATTGTCTGATATAATGGTGGTTGGCACTCCAAATCTAGTCACTATCCCTTCATAGAAATCTAGTATACTAGACTCATTAGCTTCCTTGAGTGCCACTACCTCGGTCCACTTGGTGAAATAGTATGTTGCTGTTAGAATCCATTTGTGGCCTTGGCTTGAATTTGGATTGATGACTCGAATGAAATCCAATCCCCATTACATGAAAGGTTGGTCAACTGAAATTGGGTGCAATGGAAGTGCTGCTAGATCTTTCTTTTCCTTTGAAGAATGCACAATTCTTGCACCTTTGATCCATGCATAGCAGTCACTAAACACTCTAGGCCAATAATAACCCACCTTCATGATCTTGAGTGTTGTCACCCTTGGAGAAAAATGGCCTCCAGCTGATTCAACATGGAATTACTATAACACTCTCTCAACCTAATTTGTCTCAATGCATCTCAGTAGAATGCCATTGATGTCTCTTTTGAACAAGACACCATCAATAAGAACATATGGGATGGCTTGTAGTCTGAAATGCCTCCTTTTTTCTTTACTCATCCCATGAGGACACAAGCCTGTTTGAAGGAAGTGTACCATGTCTTGGGTCCAATAAGGAGTAGGTACATCATCACTTCCTTCTTCTTGATTATCCTGTAGAACAAAAACAACCTCCTTTTCATTGTTTGCTTCATCTTGTTGACTTGAGGCTAGTTGTTCACACAACCCTTTCCCATGGACCAACTTAGTGACCTTGATCTCAATGTCATATTCCATGACACGAGTGATCCATCCTACATGTTTTTCATTCAGATCCTTGCTGAGAAGGAATTCTTTAACTCCCGCATGGGAGACCAACAATTGGATTTTATTATTTGAAACCAGGTGCTTAAAATTATTTAATCCTCTGATTACTATGCCAGGACTTGCTTTTCAATGAAGGAGTATCTCACTTCATAGTCTTCCAGACCTTGACTGAAGAAAGTAATTGGTTGTTTTGTACCTTCTTTGTTCTGCTGAACTAAGATTGCAGAAATTGTGTCACTACCACCAAAGGCATACAATATGAAGTCTTTAGAGAAATATAGATTCACGAGAGTTGGGGCTTGTGATATAGCTTCTTTGATGGCCTCAAAGCTTTCCTTTCCTTCAGTTATCCACTTGAATGCTAAGCTTTTCTTCAACATCAACGTTATTGGCTTAATAAGGGAAGCAAAGTTTGGCACAAACCTGCGGACAAAATTGATTTTTCCCAAGAAGCTTTGAAGATCCTTCTTGTGGCCTTGAAATGGTAATGCTCTTATTACTTCCACTCTCTCCAGGGTCAATTTCCAATCCTTCCTTTGATAAAATATGGCCTAGAATCCTACCCTCATGGGCCAAGAATATGCATTTTTTAGGGTTCAATGATACCCCAAAACTCCCTACATCTTTGAAACACCTACCTTATGTGGAAAAGGTGGTCTTCTTCATTTTTGGAAAACACTGTAATATCATCCAGATAGATCAGTACTATTTTATTGATCAACCCCTTGAATGCCATATCCATTTCCCTTTGGAAAGTGGCTCTGGCATTGGACAAGTCCAAATGGCATTTTTCTGTAGGCATAGGTGCCCCATTTGGTGGTGAAAGTATGTTTTTAATTAATCATCTTCTTTCACCATGATCTAGTTGTACCCTGAGTAGCCATCTAGGAGGGAGAATCTCTCTGATCTAGACACTACTTGCAAGATATTCTCCATTGAAGGGAGTGGGTAGTGATCTTTGAGGGAGGCTCTGTTCAAGTCTCAAAAATCTACACACAACCTAATCTCTCATTTTTCTTCCTGACTGGGACCAGGTTTGCAACCCAGCTTGAGTGTTTGATTGGAAATATGATACTTGCCTCTATCAGCTTGTTCATCTCTTTCTTCATCAGAGGCTCAATGTGTGGGTTGACTGGTCTCTACTTTTTCCTGATGGGCTTGAGACAACTAGATCTAGTTCAATTGTGTGTTGTGCTAGCTTTGGATTGAACCCTCTTAGGTCTTCATAGCTCCAAGAAAATACATCTAGAAATTCTTGGCAAAGTTGTATGAATTCATACCTTTCTTGCTCGGTGGCCACTTTGCCAATTTGAAGTGTTTTTCCTTCTCCAACTGGGATTGAATCTGAATCTTCTCCTTTGATCTGTATGTTAGCCTTCTCTTTTCTAAACTGATCATTAGGATTGAAAATAGACTCCAATGTCACTAAGCCTTTGGGAAGCTTGTTTGTATGTAGCTGTACTATTTGATTCCTGTATTGCTGCTCTAATCTGCTTTGATTTCTAGCTGAGAATTCAACTTCTTCTTACAAAAAATTAATGATCTGCTGATCATTCTTGAACACCTGCTAGCATGTGTTGTTATCTGGCACTGCTGGCCTCATAACTATATGGATATGTGGTTGTTCTTTGTCTCTTTTGATGTTGTTGACCACATCAAACATTGCTCCAACTGCTGCAAGCCTATCAGTAACTTCATTCTCCTTCCTGGGTATGGACACAATGTTGAAGGCCTTGAAATCCTCCATGAGATCCCATACCCTACTCTTGTAGTTCTTGAGCAGGTCATTCTTGATAGCATTAAGTCCTCTGACTTGATTGGCAACCAGTTCACTGTCACCAAACACTTGCAAGTTCTTGATTCCTAGCTTCCTTGCCCAATGAAGACCATGGACCAAAGCCTCATATTCAGCAGTGTTATTTGAGTAGGAAAACTTAAATCTGAAGGCTGAATAATATTTCATACCTTTGGGGGACACAATCATAGCTCCTCCTCCAGCTCCTTGTCTACTCCTTGAGCCATCAAATAACAATTTCCATACCTCATTGTCATCTTTATATTCTGGCTTAATTAGGTTAGGAAGAGGATGATTCTCTTCATGTAGACAGTAGACACCTAGCTCAGATTCTTCCATCTCCTTATAGGGGTCAAAATCATGTCTTTTGTTGGCCCACTCATCGAGAGTCAAGTCTGGGATACATCCCACCTTGGTATTTGCTTCACAAGTGCTTAGGAAGTCTTCTTGATCAAAAGCTGAGCAGTTGGCATTGATTGGGCTAGGCACATAAGATTCAATATGATAATCAGCAATGGGTTCAGATCTGATTGTGGCCTTTTCCCCATACCTTGTTCTAAAGAGCATATGTGACCAATCAGCAGACAGATAGCCTCCAATTTTGGCAGTGAAGTCCCTGGACAAACATGAAGAGCAAAATGTGGTGGAAAATCTATGATTGATACGTTCTACAAAATAGTCACATTGGGGCAGGCATGCAGAGTGAGGCTTTAGATCCTTGATGATCCCAATAGTTGTCACTACTGTCCCATCTAATTACACTACCCCTCTAGAGATGACTTCATATTGGAGACCTAGTTGATCAGCTATTTGCTTGGGAATTACAGAACTACTTGCCCCATAATCAATCATACAATTGTGCACCAATTTGTCTCCAATAATCAATGAAACATAGAATGGAGGAGGTCTCAGGTTCTTACCTTGTTGTTCTCGATGGTTTTCCCCATGTTGAGCTGTATTGGTAAGCACTTTCTCTTACTAGTTAGGGGGTTGATTAGAGCTTGACCAATTCCACATGGCAGTCTGTAACAGATCCCTCTGCCCTGGAATGGCCAGTGACTCCCATAGTGAAATGTTCACACTTGTCCTCTTCATTTTCTCAATGATATTAAATGATCTATCCTTCTTTTGCCCCTTCCCAGGCACATATTTTTTCTTATACATGGGTTGTTATGTCAACTAGTGCTTCGAGTGGATTTGGAAGGTGGCTTGGATTAGTTCTGCATGTTGGGATTTATATTTGGAGCACCAAAACCTTGTGGAGTGATGGCACAGGTTCAAGGGTTACCCTGATTTTAGTGGTTGGCCTTCTCTGAATATTTCTCTTTTTGGATTGTGTATTGGCATCTACACTTTGAGAAGGGAATTAATTCATCCCATAGAAGTCATCAACTTTCCAATTGACAAGTAAAATTTCACTTGGGAATCCCTCTTACTGAGATCCTTACTAGCTGATCTCCTTCTTTGCTACGTTCCTGTGACACCATACTACACCATGGCTCTTTAATACAGCATTAAACCACATTGATTGTGGGTTATGTGGCTGATTACATGGGAAACACCAATCATATTCCTGATGTCATATTGTTCTATGCTGGAACCAATTCCCTTGATGTTGAAGTTGTATTTGGATCATATGGCTTGAAAGGTCTAGTAGCTTGAAGTTGTCCCTTGTTTTAGCTCTGATTTATAGTCTGAGATGTTGGGTTCTTTTGCCTGATATTAGGGTCTATCCTGATACTGATCCTGAGGATGATATGATATGGAACTTTGAGGTTGTTGCCTTTTGATGGTTACTAACTCATTCTCCTGAACTTTCTTGGAGTTGTTGAAATGAGTTTATTAGATTTATTTTGAAGTGTTAGTCACCATGAGGTGTAGGCAATTTAATCAAGACTTCTTAAAATCCAGGGAGCAGGTAGCAAGGTGTACATCAATGTGGGTGTTTGGCTGTAATAACGTGGAGACTTCTTTAATTTGGGGTATAGAGACATGGCAAAACCTAGTAGAATGTAGAATTAAACCCCCCCCCAAACAAGTTTTACAGATTTTCCTTTCTAAAGGATATAGGGTGCAGGTAAGGTTTTTGCCCCCATTGACATGAATCATTAAGGAAATTTCCCCAAGGTGTAAAGACCTTGTAAGAAAGTATGGGAAGGAACTCTCCAGATTAAAGGTTGGATTTACTACTACTGGACTTCTATCCCAGGTCCTTTAATATGTTGAGAACTTGCAGAGTCTATCAATTGATCTCTTAGATATCTAATTTAAACTTGCGAAGTCAGACAGGGGTCCAACAAGGAATACATGTTAGTCAAACCTTCTCTATAAGGTGATGCTTGTAAAGGATCTGATGAACAGCTGTTTTGCCAATTTTAGACAAAGCCAACTTCAAATGCACACAATGAACTATTGTACAGATTTACCAGATATGCAATGAAGAGGTAATCAACTTGAAATTAAAAGAGACATCTAGATGGATTTGAAGTCGATTGCATAGACGTGTTAAATTATCTCTGGACATGATTAATATAATGCATTACAAAGTGGCCAAAAGGTAGAAGTGTATTACAGTCTAGTTAGAAGGTCTAAAACTCCATGAGTTTCTTTTCCAAAAGAAAAGGGGATCGTACAAAACAAATAATGTACAACCCTTTACAATGAATCCCACCCATGTGTTTGTAGATTCGATTAGAGAGAATAAAACAAGAGAATCAGGAAAAGAAGGTTGAAGGTCAACTACTGCTATTGATGCCTATGATAAAAGCTTCCGCAAATCCGTATTGAATACCTCAATCACTGCTTCAGCACCCTGAAAGAAGAGGAAATCCCTCTTCTTTAGTTCTTCACCATGTTTGTATTCTTTCCATGGCATAGAGGACATCGAGAAACTTCCAACGGTGTAATATTTGTAATATTTTGAGCTCTGAGTTGAAAGATATGCCCCTTCGAAGTCTGTATTGGGTCTATACGATGGGAAAATAGTTTGAAAAATGGGTCTCCTTTTTAATATGGGGCACGTGGCAGCCAGATTAGGGAAAAATTGGGTTTACGGGCCCATGATTTATTAGTTTCCCCTTTTCCACAAAATGTAAAACTAAAAAAACCTTGCAGCCCCAAACCTCCACTTGGATACGTGGCACCCTTTGGTTGGCTGGGGAGGTGTGCTTCAATTTTTACCTCTGTGCCTTTTTTTCAAAATGAAAATTTTCACCTTTTCCTCCAACTGCCCACTTTCCTTGACTCGGGCTCAAATTCTGACCTTTTCACTTAGGCATAGTTGCGGCCCATTTTGTAACTTTTACACCTTTGGAATAAAAAAATGCAAAAAACCCACTTTCCCCTTGACGGCCCGCTCCAACGCTTCTATTTTAGGCTTTCCACGTGGCATTTCCTCTGTTTCCTACCCAATTCTATGTTGTTGGCTAAGTATTTTGCTTGTTGGGGTCACATCTCTTGATCTGGGACACGCAGTAGTTTGGCACTCATTTGGGAACCCTCTCTCTATTCAATCCTTGAATTAGCACCATATAGACACTTGGCAGCCTCCACCGGCCTGCCCCATGCATTGACTATTCAACTGACTCTGTCCCTTTTGAGACTAGACATGTGGAGGCATTGTGATTTCCTAAAAACCTGATTCAAAATTTTCCTTTGAAGGAGCGACGAGTTGACACTTGGCAGGCTCCGCAGGTCTATGGACTTTTCAACAGTTTCTCTTACTTTTTTGGACTTTGGGCTACATGGCAAGCTCACGCTCCTTTGGGTCTCTGCCTTTGGACTAAATTTCAGAGATGCACCACACTGACACTTGGAATTCTTCACTTACACTTTTATACTTAGCCAATTTTGAGGCCAATCTTGTCCACCTTTTGACTATGTTTTACCATTTGCTATGTAGAGGGATGGTGCAAGTTTGAGTATCCTCCCTGAGCTTCCTTTCCGGATTTGAGCCGAGTTAACACTTGACATCTTATTTCTTAGTTGAATATTTTTCAATGGTCCTATAAATTTTTGGGGCTTTGGATGTATGAAATCTTGGCGCAAGTTCAGGTTTCCCTTTTGGATTCACATTTGGAGAAGCACCGTTAGGACACATGGTCCCTTCCGCTACCTCCTCCATACTTAGTCAATTTTGGACCCTTTCCTAAACCATTTCGAGCCTGAGCACTCCAGATCTTCTCTATTTCTTCCCTCTCTTGCCCTCGGTTCCTCTGCGGCACTTCCCCTTCTTATCTGACCGTTTCATTCTATTATTGAGTCTCCCTATAACTTGAAAATGAATTCGAGACACATAAATAACTTGACAAAGTCATTTCTTTTGGATAGGGTCCCTTAGTCTTTCTCGCCCCCCCAGCCACTCAATTTTTTGAGTTTGTCTACAACCATTTATAAATCCAAACAATTTTTCTTAGGTTCTTTCAATGTGTGGTCATGACCGATCCAATATATTTCCCGGGGGCCAAAATATGGATAACAGTGGTTAAGTGAGGCTATTAATTAATTTAATTAATATAATTAATTCAATTAACATGTGCACTAAGGGATATGAATGGGTGGGATATGGTTAATTTAATTAACGGGGTTTTAAGGGGAGTATGACCCAATTTTGGTGTCTACATTTTGCCCCTTTTTGTCACATAGCTTGTATTGATAAGTGACGCTGATAAAAATAGGAAATGCTTTCCCTAAATACAAGTGAGAGTGGTATTTCCCCAAGTACGACAAAAGGTGAGGTTACCCCAAGTTTGTATGGAGGTGATCCCCCTTAAACCAAGAACTGATGAGGTTTGAGACGGAGTCGGTGATTGGTTTGATAAATATGTAGGTAATGAAAGGTAATGTAGGTGGGTGATAGAGAATGTTATGGGAACATGGGGTGATGGGTAATGGTCAAATCAGGTAAATAGGTAATGAGACAGGGTCAAATCAGTAGTAGGTAATGGGTCAAGATCAAATTAGGGAATAGGTAATGGGCCATCAAATGCACACACACATATAGACTATGACATAGTACTAGGTTAAAGAGCTTGCAAACTCTACATCTTCCAAGGTTAATAGGTTAAGCCAAACAAGGTTGAAGTGATTCAGGTATCTAGGGTATAGGAATGGTCCAGAAACACAACGTAGGTTAGGTGCAGGAACATTTAGGTATGTTCGGGTACACCATAGGTTTGGTCAAGATAAACGGCACAAAAATATGTAAGGTATGGTTGGCAAGCTAAAACAACATAGGGAACAACATTACACGGTATAATGAGTACACAAGTTCAACGGTCACAAAAAGTAGGTCGGGGCAAGGTAGATAAGTTGTGGCCTAGGTAAGGCCACGGTATAGGTCAAATCTCTAAATGTAATCAAGGAAATGTATGGGTAGTTTAGGTGTGTAGGTAGGGTGCTTTGGCTATTGGTACTGGAAAAAGGTATCTGGTAGGAATCAGTTTCAGTCAAAATGGAAAAAATGTGAGGTAAATGGTAATGGAAGGTAACCGATGTCGGTTAAGGTTTGACCAATGTTGCTTTAGTAGGGCACGACATGACCGACGTTGGTTAGGTCAATTTGGGTTTATAAGGTAGAAATGTTTTATTTTACGGAATCATTGTTGTCTTGTGACGTGGAGAAAACTACAGAGCCTGGTGAATTTTGCATTTTTCTCGGAGAAAAGGACAAGGCATTGGAATTGGTTGAGGTGGAGGTGTCTAACTAACGGGAGAATCTAGGTAGATGGGTCCACGAGATCGGTTAGAGACATGTGATTGGTGGAGAAATTTGAGGAAGTGGTTTCCCCAAATACAAGTGATCAGGTGGGGTGACGATTAGTCATCTGATATGACCAGTGTATTGATTTTTGGTATATACCGGCCTGCATGCCGATGATAGTGAGGATTTAAATGAGAGTGTTTGATATTTTGATTTTATACCGGCCTGTGTGCCAAAGATAGTGAGGATGTATCTGAGCAATATGAAATACTTGTATGTATTTGTATCGGTGTATATTTATATTGATACAAATAATTTTGTTTGTTATAAATGATGATATTTATGGTATGGATGACGTACTTGTGTTTTTAATTTTCTGTGTTATTGTATATGCGATGGAAACTAGGTGAGTTAGGCATGATGGAGTTGAGGTCATGTAGGCATGGTTGAGTTATGTTGGTTAGGTATGGTCACATTTAAGTGAGTTAGGCATGGTGCAGTTAAGGTCATGTAGGCATGGTTGAGTTAGGTTGGTTAGCCATGGTTGTGTTTAAGTGAGTTAGGCATGGTGTAATTAAGGTCATGTAGGTATGGTTGAGTTAGGTCAGTTAGGCATGGTGGAGTTATGTTAGTTAGGCATGGTTGAGTTAGGTCAGTTGGGCATGGTGGAGTCAAGGTCATGTAGGCATGGTTGAGTTAGGTCAGTTAGGCATGGTGGATTCAAGGTCATGTAGGCATGGTTGAGTTAGGTTTTTGGTTTCGATTTAATTTTCAAGTTATTGGTAACATGGAAAAATAAATGATGATGAATTTGTATGGTACGGTGTAAATTTCCAAAATATTTGATATCATGGAAATGTGAAATGATGGAGATATGATATGATGCTGTAAAAAAATAGGTAAGTATACATGTTTATATACTTGTATGGTTGTTTGATTTCCAAGTAGTGTATAAGATGGAAACTAACTAAGGTAGAATGTAAATAGACAAAGTGGTGGAAAATTTATTAGGGAAAGAGAGTCCGAGCTAACCTTTAAGGGCCCCATTCTCTCGTAGTGTTGCATACATAGCCCCCAGTGAAAAGGGGCCTCAGGCCGGATGTATTTCTCCCATAACCTAGGGAAGAATATGACGAGGTAGAGGAATAGGTGGATAACTATTTAGGTATCATTGAGTTTTTAGGTCATATCGGTATGGTTGAGTTTAAATGTCAAAGGCTTAGTCCTGTATAGGAGAATCAACAAGGAAGAAGGTGAATGGTAAGAGGTGACAAAAAGAGTCACCTAATTGATAAACAAGTCGATAATAACAAATATGGGTGTATGAGTGTAAGACCCTAAAAGGCATTGCATAATGGACTATTCTAAGGTAGAATAAAGTCACATGATCATGAAATATCACATTTGCGACACATCCCTTGATCAAGTAGGAAATCAGGGTGAAAATGCGATGAGGTAAAAATGGTTGGTTTTAGTGTAACCTGGTGTGAGACAGTATACTTACTTGGCAAGAGACCCAAGATAAACATAGGCAAGTCCATAACGAAAAAGTATTTATTTTTCTTCTTTTTGATTTTATTTTTGATAGAATGATCGATGCGGGAAGTCTATGTGGGATGAGTGGATTTTCTCCTTGAGGTTTTCATGAAGTTGATCGATGCGGGAAGCTTTAGAATAGTTTTATTTTATTTTGTAAGAATAGTCTTCTTTTAATGAGAGACTAAGTACTATATGGCTAGCTTGTTATAGTTGTCCATTAAGGGAGAAGTCTATTTATAGCAGTAGGATAGAGAGAATAGATGTCCTTTTGAGGGATTCATGTATTTTGCTGGAAGTTTGACTCAAGGATTTGAATCCCATTGTGCTTTTGAAATTATTTTTCTTTTTGAATTTTAAGTCATGGACAAGACTATAGAGAAAAATATGCTCCTATGTTGAAGACAAAACTATAGCACATAGAGATCAACTATGATGAAGAGGTTTTAAGTGATGAACTACCATCAGATTCCATCATGAAAAATATGAAAAGTATCCATGAGAATCATGCCATGAGTAGAGGCATGGTACTCATATTGAAGATAAGGTTGAAAAATGTAACGGGTAATCACATGATTCTAGTCATCCTTAAAATAGGTGAGTGGAAGGTGGATGGTGCTCAAGGAATGATCATTTTTAAATAGACAAAGGGTGATATAGGACTTGATTCAATAATAGAATGGTCAAAGATGTAAGGCATTGAGGGGCTCAGGTTCGGGTTTTCTGTCGAGTGAAGACAAATGATAAGCACCTTATCCATAGGTACGAGTAACGATATAACATCCAAGCCAATTAGGAGAAAATTTGACCCATTTACTTTTCTCCTCTTTGGTTACAATTTTATTTTCCTTCAAAATGAGTTCACTGACCTAGAAGGTTCATTCATGGACATGTTTTTTATAGGCATGTTTGATATGTATTTGTTAAATTTGAAGATGATCAAGAGCATTAAGGTGACGTTCGTCTAATAACTCAAGTTGTGCCAAACGGTCCTGGTGAAAGTCATCATCGTTAAGAATATCTTTGAGCAAGATACAAAGAGACAGAATCTAGACTTCAAGAGGAAAGATAACCTCGTACCATAGACTAGAGAGAAAGGAAAAGGTGTAGCTGTAGTTTAAGTATGAATACTAGTATGGTGAGCCCATAAGGAAAAAGGAATGTGCGTGTGCCAATCCTTTCTAGTATCGCCAACTACTTTCATAAGAATTTTTTTCAAGGTTTTGTTGGTTGATTCAGCTTGGCCATTTGTTTGAGGCTAGTAAGGTGAAGAAAAACTGAGTTAAATTTCGAAGGCATAACAAAGTTACCGTAGGGTTTTATTTTTGAATTGTTTTCTATTATCAGTGATGAGGCTTTGAGGGACACCAAAGCGAAAAATAATGTGATGGTTGATGAATTCACAGATTTTCTCAGCTTTTGTAGAGATGATGGGTATGGATTTAACCCATTTATTGTAGTAATCAGTAGCAGTAATAATCCATTGATGGAATTATGAAGAATGAGGGTTGATCTCTCCAACAAGATCCAAACCCCATTGACAGAAAGGCCAAAGGTCTTGTGTTACCTAGAATATTATCATGTTGCTGGAATTTCACACAATGTTTGACATAATCACAACAATCGCGATTGAGGGTTTGTCCAATAATAGCTCAGGCGAAGGATGCATTTAGCGACGGCTAAGCCACTGAAGTGACCTCAAAAAACTCTGTCATGAACTTCCGTAATGGTATAAGGAATTTCAAAACTTGTAAGGAATCATAAGAGGATACCATCAAATCCACATTTATAAAGAAGGACACCTATGATGACATAGTGATAGATGCCTTTGAGAAAGGCGCATTGTCCATTACAAGTAAGATCAGGAGGTAGAATTGAAAGGGAAAGGTAGTTCATAAATTACTTATACCAAAGGTCACGTGGGTCATGTTCAATGGTTCCGAAGAGGTTCACATCTTTAAATAGATAAGAAGGTATTTACAACCTGTGTAGTATGACAAATATTTTTGAGTCAGAAGATGAAGCGGGTATTTTAGATGTAAGACAGGCCATGGTATCCGCAAATTTGTTAGTGGAATGTGGGGTAGTTTGAAGTTCATAATGGTGAAAGGTATTCAAAAGTATGTCCACATGATGCTTATGCTTTTAGATTATTTCGTTATGACACTGGTATATAACATTGACCTGGTTTACAATAGCTGAGAGTCACCAAAGATATTAATCGATTTAACGTCTAAGGCAATGGCAACTTGAAGACATAATACGAATGCTTCATATTCGGCGATATTATTAGTACATTTGAAATATAGTTTGAAGGATAATGGCATAGGTTCACTATCTAGAGGTATGAGGATAACACCAACACCACCCCCATGTTGACATTTGGAATCGTCGAATAATAAGGTCATCTAGTAAATGGTATCTTCCAAAGAGAGGGTAACGATGGATTCGTTTGGGAAATCAAAGTCAGATGGTTGATCTCCAAAGAGAGGTGCGTATGTAAGTTTGTCATTGATATTTTTTTCCTTTGATATGTTTTTTTATGAGTGAATTCAAGGTTTATGTCTATAAGAAGCATGAGCCAACGTGTAACATGTTGATGTTGGGTGGGCTTAGCATACATGTAATGTAATAGGTCAGTATTGGTGACGACAAAGGTTTTGTGGTTAAGTAGGTAATGGTGAAGTTTAGTGGAAACAAAAACTAAGGCTAAGCAAAAAAAATTGGTGTGGGTATATCTAGTTTCATAGTCTAAGAGCGTACGACTTATATAATAAACCACTTGCTCCCTAATTTTCTCATCGCGATGACTGAGCATGGAACCCAAGGAATGATCAGTAGCAGAAATATAAAGGTAAAGTGGTTGGTCATCCTTACAAGGAATGAGCATATGTGGTTGTAGGAGGTATTTTTTAAGGCATCAAAGGCTTTGTGGCATTCATCATCCCATTTGAAGGAGACATCCTTTTTTAGGAGATGATGAAAGGGGTGGCAGTAGTCAGAAAGCTGCAAAATAAAATGACGAATAGATTGTAACTTGCCTTTCAAACTAAAAAGTTGATGAAGGTTATTAAGTGGAGGCATTTCGAGAATAGCCTTGATTTTAGAGGGATCGGCTTCTATGCCATGAAAAAAAACAATCAAACCAAGGAGCTTACTCGAGATAACAATGAAGACACACTTCTTAGGCTGAAGGTGAACACAATACTTGATGAGACGGTCAAAGATGAACTTAAGGACTATAAGGTGTTTCTCCCGATGTTTGTATTTGGCAAAAAGATCATCAACAAAATCTTCCAATATGAAATGCATGATGTCATAAAAGATATAGGTCATGGCCTGTTGATATGTAGCACTAGCATTTTTAAGGCCAAAGGGCATGACACGATAGTAGAAGGTCCCCCAAGGAGTGATGAAGGTGGTTTTGTTTTGATCTTCTGGGGTGAGTAATATTTGGTTATAACCCAAAAAACCATCCATGAGTGAGAGCATCTCATGGCCAACGGTAAGATCAACTAGCTAGTAAATACTAGGTAGAGGAAAGTTGTCTTTGGGGCAAGCTAAGTTTAGGTCAGAGAAATCTGTGCAAATGTGGAGTCCCCCTATCACTTTTGTGAGAGAAACGATGTTAGAGATCCATTGGGGATAATCAATGGGTAGGATGAAGGAAATTGAAAGAAGACATTGAAGTTCTTCTTTGAAAAGAAGGCCAATACGAGGATGCATTTTCTGCAGCTTTTGTTTTACGGGTTTGGCTTTAGGATGATGATGATATTTTGGACCACAATGTTTGGGTCAATACCGGGCATATCACCTTAGGACCAAGAAAAAGCATTGCTATAATCCCGAAGGAAAGAATTTAAAGCTTCATGTTCAACAACATCTAAATATTGACCTATCTTTAGAATGTGCGGGTCGTCCTGAGTGTTAATATTGATTTCGATGGTCAATTCATTTAACATGGTTTGTGTCTCGGAAGGCAAATGACTGATGAATATAAGAATCTTTCGCTCAAACATAGGTGAGGATAGACTCATCGTCTCAAAATTGAATGATGTTAATGGATGGTGTATCATACTCGATCATGTCAGGATACATGAAGGGAAGAGAAGAGGGAGCCTCACCATCGCATTGATAAGTAAGAGGTCCTAGGTAAATGGTGTTCATGAAAAAAAAAATTAGGAGGAATGGATTCAGGATCTATAGACTCTGTGGGTGAAGGTGGTGACGTTGGTGAATGGGGTGGAGAAGGTTTATCGTTCTCGATGAGGTTGATGTGGGCCTTCTTGGAATATGGTTCTTTAAATCCAATACCACTTTGTTCTTTGTGTTTACAAGTGGTACATGGGATGACAATATGGATGCCTTATTCGTAGAACCCAAAGCCAAAGCCTTTCCATGCATAACGGTGGAGGAAGGTGTGGGAAAAGTAAAAAAAATTGAGCGATTGGAGGTCAGATGAAAATGGTCATGTTTGGGAAGGTAGCTCGGGTGAATAGGTGGAAGTGTCAAGTCCCCCATATGTGAAATTAGTACGAAGGTGGGTACGACCATAAGGGAAAACCTCACCTATATGAGGATCATAGCAAGGATGTTGGCGCAAGTTACCATACTCTTATGGAGTAAGGAATGTGTTAACATTGTACAGATGGTACTCCCCTAGAGTGAGATGTTAGAAAAAACCTTCTACAGGATTGGTAGTAGATATGTGGGTGGCAGGTATAGATGCATCAGTAAGCGATTGAGAAGAGGAAGAATTGGTTTGTTGGGAAGTGGATGGGTTGGCGAATGGGTTAGCTGCATAGGCTACAGCGATAGTGGGAATAGAGGGGTTAAGTGGCGGGAGAAGTATCGGTAGCATTGGTGGATGGGGTTGTGGGAGAAGGAGAAGTGGCAACAATGGTAGATGAATTAACTGGTATGAGAACATCATTAGGTCAGTACAGCATGTTGCAGGTTTTAAATGGTTGAAAGGTCAGCTGGGATGGTGTAGTTATGTCCTTCATGTTCAAATTTAACACAAAGATGTAAAGTTGAAGGAACACAAGCCATGACACGGATCCAAGGTCGGCCAAGTAACAAGTTATAATGTAACTCCCCCTCTAAAATGTAGAATAATTCCAAAACAGTATGGGGGCCCACACTAATGTGGCGAATAATGTTGTTAAGGGTGGAAGTGATGTCGTCGTTGAAGGAGCACAACATAAATGGGTTGTTATGAATGCAATTTGCATGGATGCACATTTGGTTATACGCATGGGAGGATATGATGTTGATGTTGGCACTACCATCGATCATAATGTGTTGAACGTGTATATTATCAATATAGACAGAGATGAAAAGAGTGGGATCAGGATCATCTGATTGGAGAGGTATAATCTCTTCATCGGAGAAGCTGAGGGTAACTATTTGATGAGTGGTAGCAGGGGTAGATGAAGGAAATGACTTGGTGAGAGAGGCTACATGGTGAGGGGTGATAATGGAGGTGACAGGTGTGGGGTCATTAGGGAGAACCTAGATGGAATGCAGAACCTCCATGAGGGCCTGTTGATGTGATTCAGAGGTTTAGACGAGGTCGTACAAAGACATTTTTAGGTGTGATTGGTGCAATTATTTTATCATTGTACGGTGGGTGACCCCGTCAGAAATAGGGTATGTGGTTCCCCGAATGATGATTTTTTAGCGCGGGTGCAGATGGTATGTTAGGCACAGGATTGGTAGATGGGTTGGTATCTTTCTCTTTTCATTTTCCTTTCTGGGCATGAGTGATGACTTGTATCATGTTAATCTAAGGAAGAGAGGTAGATAGAGAAGGTGTAACATCATGAGGGATAAAAAAATAGTGTGGGATAAGAGCCTTGTGAAATGAGTAGGGCACATTGGTATTTTGGTGGGGTTTTGGCTAACTCTCTTATCCAAACCATATTAATCTTGAATCATGGAGGAGGGTAAAAAGGTTGTGGAGGTGGATATGTGGGTCATCGAATAGGTAAGGGGTGAGAATTTGTGGTGATAGGTGAAGATGGAATAGGGTCCTCATCAAGAAGATCATCATCATCAAAATTTACTTCAGGAGGACATAGTTGGAGAAGAACGGTTTTTAGAGCCTTACAATTTTCTACATCTTATCCTGGCACACAATAGTAGGCGTAAATTTTGATCTCGTCAAACGTTTTTGGTTTGGGTTTGAGTGGGTTGTAATGTCTAAGCAGCGGTAATGTGATGAAAGAGGTCTCTAAAAGGTTGGCTAAAATGTTGGCATAAGACCCTGCCAATAGATCACAGTGTGAAGTGAGTGTGGTTTTGGATGAAGGTGTGGATGATTTGTGTGGAAGAGGTGTTATAGGAGGTGGAATTGGAGGTGGGATAGGTTTGACCACTGTTTTGATAGGTTTTATTGTTTTAGGTGTTAATGGTACCTGATTGGGTAGAGGTGTGGTAGATGAACTAGCAATAGAAGGTGTCGTAGGCTTAATTAACTCTTTGGAGGGTAGTGGGTTTTTCAATTTTGGTTGTACCGTCTTGGGTAAAGGTGAGGGAGAAGAACGTGATGTAGAAGGGAAGGAAGATGGTATAAGAGGACGGGTTAGCCAGGGTGATAATGGAGGTGCGGTAAAGGTTCCTGGAAGAGGCGAGGTGGAAGGTACAGGTTGAAGAGAAGGAAGTCTCATAGGTAGTGATGAAGTTATTGTACTTGGTGGGGGTTATGTCAGTCGATTGGGTGTAATAAAGGATCATGATGAAATGGCGGGCTGCTGCACTTTTGATTTGCTTGGGGTGAGGGGTTGGTTGACCAGGGTAGCTGGGTGAGGTCTCAGGATAGACAGAAGGGGAAAAGGTGACAGATGCGTGGTGGGTGAAACGGGTGTATGCGGCCTAGAATGTTGGGTTTTCCTTTTGGGTGGAGGAATAGTTTTGGTGCGGGCTTGGGAAGATGTAGATAAATCAAATTTAATAGGTGGATGGACAAGGCTTGCTGTCGGCATGACACCCAAGGTAGTGATGGGTCTAAATATGGGAGAAGTTGTAGGTGTAGGTAGGTTCTTAGGCGTAGGAATGGGTTTGGTTGTGCGTAAAGTTTCGGATGCAAGGAAGGGTGATGAATGAGGTAGTCTCAATAGGCATGGTACGGGTTGATTTGGTTTCCTAAAATATCTTTGGATAAATCGTGGAGGTATCTGTAGGCGGAATTTTCATTTGGGTTTAAAAGGGGAGCTGAAGACGTTCCCAAAGCATAGAATTATCAATGTAATCTAAATAATCATCCAAGCGTGAAAATGACACTCCTGTGAGAGTAGCCGATGTTGGTTTAGTGGCAATCCCTGTAAAGTATGTCTGTGAGATAGGGAAGTGATTGGCCTCAGACTCTGTGGGTAAGAGAGATGATAGCAGATAAATGGGATCCTGGTATGATAATGGGAAATTGTCACCAACAGGCAGTGGCGTGGTAAAAGGATTCCCCATGAGTAGGGGAGATGGAAAGTGGGTTGAAGTAGGGTCCTCTTTTGATGGAGAGGAGGGTGAGCATGACTCTCCCATGGGAAGGATAGTTAACACCATAGGTCGTTCGCTAGGTTGTGAGGTGGATGGTGAAACGACATCAACAGATACTTTGGAATCCTCCTTGGGTGAAGGGGGAGCTGAAGGGGACTCCTATATGGGTGGAGGAGTAGATGAGGTAGGATCCTTCATGGGTAAAGGAGGTCGTGTCAGGATGTCCTCGATAAAGGGGATTAGAGGGAATTGAGGAATGGTTGGTATAATGTCAAACACAGCATGAACCTCACGAACTTTGTTGACATTGGTTGAAGGCTCACCACTTTGATTAGATGACGGAGTATGATTAGGGAATGGCTTATTGAATATATGTAAATTTTTATTTTCCAGTGCATTTGGGTTGTCTAGGACGAGATCTCCATTATCATACATTTCCTGAACAATGTTCTTGAAAGTTATGCAATTACCATCGCTATGGAATTTTATGCGATGATAGTTAGAATAATAATGTTCCTTATACCATGCAGGCATAGGACGAGTAAGGTTGAAATGAGTATGTGGTTTGACAGGTGGAAGAGCAGTGGCTCTGGCTTTAAGGATTTTTTCTAATACTAAATAATAACGCTCCCCTATTAGAGTGAACTTTTGTTGCTCCCATCTGAACTGAAAAATTTGAAGAGGAGAAAGATTAGAGGAAGGTTTTTCTTCATTAGATGGCTGAGGTGGGCCAGATTTGAAAACTACTACATTGGCAAATCCTTTGGCTGTTGAATACTTATTTTGGGGCTTTTAAGATGAAAAGGCATCATTTGATTTAAAGACAACATTTTTGTTACGCAATTGAATTTTCTTCTCTTCAACGGCACAAATTTCCTGTTTTTCATGCCATGGTAAATGCTTTGTCGAAGGTACATAAGGTTTACACTTGCAGAGTTGGTGAGATGTGCTTGGTACAAGCCTGAGTAAACAACTTTTTAAGCTCAGTTTGAGGTAACTAGAATGTTAGTTGGTTGATAAGGCCTCGCCAACGAGTGATGAAATATGTGATAGATTCATCGCCATACTGTCGTGTTGAGTATAGGTCGGTCATGGTGACTTTTTTGACGACATTGATTGAGAAATGGTCCAAGAAGGCTTGAGCCACTTGGTTAAATGAGTAAATGGAATGTCTAGGTAAACCACTATACCAATCTAATGTGGGTCCTATCAAGGACACGGGGAATGTCCATAGGAGTAAAGCATCGTCATGGGTGATTAAATAACACCCATGTTTGAACGACCACAGGTGTTTATGCGGATCCTCTTTACTATTTGAAA
This sequence comes from Taxus chinensis, assembly GCA_019776745.2. Classification (NCBI taxonomy): domain Eukaryota; kingdom Viridiplantae; phylum Streptophyta; class Pinopsida; order Cupressales; family Taxaceae; genus Taxus; species Taxus chinensis. The sequence goes on along the minus strand of CM034155.1, from coordinate 376,272,275 downwards.
CGGTTAAATTTGGGCATTTTCCAATGCACAGGGTATGGGAGAATGGGAATAGATGGATGGATGGATGGTATCATTATAGATTTCATCTTAAGTTAAGGAGTTACGAGATCTAAAAACTGATGCTTTTAATGTTTGCATCTTTTCCATCATCTTAATGAGGTCGTTGGTGAGTTATGATGAGTGGGTACCCCCTCGAGTATAAGGGGGTTGATGATGGATGTATGACGTGGAAAAAATTCCAGAATATGGTGGTGATCCGAGTACAAGAATTGTGAATGGGGAATAGATGTAGGCGGAAAATTTCCCAAATAGGTGATAGACAATATTGGGGGTTAGTGATATGTGTGAGTAGGTGGGGTAGTCGTAACGAATCTTGTGGTAATTGGAGGTAAAGATTACGGGATGGAGAGGATGATGTTTTGGAATGGGGTATGAGTTACTGACACCATGGGTGGTAGCAATGCAATGAGTATATATGAGGTGAGGGGTGTAGATGGGGACATGCTCAAGGTGGTTGATGAAGGGATAGTTGACACCACGGGTGCAAAAGATGTCGTAGGTGCAGTAGTTATAGAGGACATGGGGTCTCGTTGAGATACCATAGGTGGTAAGGTGGAGGAGGCTAATGCCGAGCTAGTGGTAACTGACATGGAATTAGGGGCAAGAGAATGAGGGATGGATATGGGCATGACGTATACTAACTGTCCTGATGCATCCCAAGTGGAAGAGTTGATGAGATAATATCATAGGAGCAGTGGGATTTGGGTCAAGGAGTCTTGTGAAATCCTCATTGCCAGTACTAATGGTGATGGGATGAGTTAGATCCATATGTGATAAGATAGAAGGTGGTGATGGGATAGGTGGGAGTGGGTTGAAGGATAACATGAAACACAAGGGTGTTGGCTTGGCTGTGAGTCAACCATGTGAATTAGCATAGACCTGGTAAATTGTTCTCTGCAAATGACACAGAAGACAACAGAAATGGAGAAGAATAGATTCCAAGAGGTGAAATTATTTGGTGTTTTAATTAAAAATTAAAACACATAAACCGATGGTGATAGGGTGACCGATGACAGTTAGGGTAACCTATATTGATTACTATTGGAAATCTATAGTTTTGTAAATGAGGCAAAATGAAATAAAGAAGTTGTATTTGACTGTGATTTTTAAATTCTAGTGGTATGATGATGTCCTGAGACCTAGAAAATGAATAGAAGATGTGATGAGTATTGTTTTTGGTGGAATGACCAAAAAGAGCTAGAAAATGACAACGGTTAGGTAACCTATGACGGTCATTGGACCGATGCCGGTCACTGTGAAATTTGAATAAAAATGAAGAAAAAATAATACTATGAATTAAGTTAGATGGAATGTCAACCTAGAAATATGAATATGATAGTAATGAACCCTAACACACTTAGAAACAATCATAATAAACCAACTATGATGGTGAAGTGTGAAAAGAAGAAGAAAATGAAGAACATAACCTCACAACTCAAAACACAACTCAAGAAAAAGCTAAGAAAAAACATGAAATCCTACAAGTGAATTTTATGTTTTAACTTATGTTTCTTAAGACTGATTTATGAATAGAAAAAAATTTTATGGTTAGAAAGGTGTTCTATGAAGAGGTAAGATCTAAGGGTGGTTTCAGGTTATGTTTTTGTGGGGGCAGTCCTTTCTCTGATAATGACTTGTTAGAGAAACCAGTTGGGTGCCTAGTGTCAATCTTATAATCGTGTGATCATTGACAGCTTCTTCGAGGTAAGGTGTTGTTTAAGAAGATGTGTTAATTATGTTTATGCAGTTTGGAAAAGAAAGAGAGATGAGAATGTGCTCTACGATTCAATTATGTCAACCATCAGGTGGGCATGACTTCTAGCATATAGGTTTCCCTCATTTTTAATGTGAGCTAAAAATGAAAGCATATAAGTATGAAATGCAAGTATTTTAGAACCCAAATTGAAATGTGATATTCAATGTAAACTAAGAGTGAATAGGAGAGAGAATGAATTTCACTAATGAGGATGAAAGAATAAAAATAGTAATTATTTATAGTCCCAAAATACCAATGTCACTTAGAAAAATAGAAGCGAGAAGATTCCCAGGGAGAGAATTCAATTTTGACTTCCTTTTTTGAAAAGAAACAAACATACAACACTTCCCTAAGAATGAATAAATGCAATGAACCCTGGATGGGTCCCCACCGGGCATGCCAAAATGTTTCACCGGATTCTTGAAAAATTAATGAAACATATTGAGAGGTAGTAGGCTAAGGAGGAATACATGTTTGTGATGTTGGTTGAAGGTTGTGCTCACGTTTTAATTTTCTTGATCCAATGCTAATTGCGAGAGATCCCTTTTGTCTAGGAGGAACTACATGTAAAATGCAAAACAATACCACCAGATAGAGTTAAACAAAATAATGAGTGGACTACCTAGCCGAAGCTAGATTCGGGAAGCGTGATGCTTCCTGAATAGGTTCTCAATTCACATTTACATATCAGTATTAATACTATCCAAAATAAACATGAAATAACAATCTTATTGGAATTGAAATGTTTTAGGTATCCCATACAAGACAAATAAGAAAGGTCAGGTAAAAGGTGATTGAGGTCAAAACAGGTCAGCGGATGGGTTGGTATTGGGTTGCAGGACTGGTACAAGCTTTGAATAGGGTCTGGTAAAGATTACAAGAGATTTTGGGCTATTAGGGAATGGGTATGAGCTAGTTAGTTTGATGTATGTTTCCAGACACAATAACCAACGTTGGCTATGTGACCGATGCCGGTTAGGCAAGATGGCCGACGTTGGTTGGCTAACTGGCATCAGTAGGGGTAGTTAGTAAAAATCTCTTACAAACTGGCTTATAGACTCTCCATGATTGCACATAGGCTGGAAATGGTGAGGGTGAGGTTGAAAATGGCCTTGATGACTGAAGGATGATTAGAAGAGGGTGAAGACAACTAAAAGGGACAGGTATGGTAAAGTGATAGGTTGGTGGGAGGAAGGGAGTGTACGGATATAGAGGAAGACAAATTACTGAGATAAATAATAAATGTTACTAAAAGAAAATAAAGATAAATGAAGGGATGTCGGGTACTTATTAAAGAATAGGTCCAGAGAATATAGGTGATGAGGACAATGATGGCAAAGATCCCAAGAGAAGAGACGTCATGTTTGTGCCACGACAGTTCGAACCTCCATGCTTCTCTGTGTGAATCCGTGATCGTGAGGAAGATGATGAATGAAAATGGTTGTTGGTAGTGCTCCCGTGTGTTTTCCTTTTCCTGATTGCTTCATAAATTTGAGTGCTCGAAGTCTTTATTCATGTGAGATCCTGAATCGAATTACCAACCTTAGAAAATGCTTTTGGAAATGTATTCAACCTAACCGACGATGATTAGGGGACCAACTTCAATCAAGGCGGGGATATATAGGCTGACTGAAAGATAGCCTGACTATTGTTATTTTTGTTGTGGTCTTCAATCCTCATCCGAGTCTCAAGTGATAGATCTTGGAAAAATCAGTAAGAGTCCTTTTAGGTTTATTAATAGGAGTTAAGTCTAGGTTTAGACTAAGTCCTAGTTGGTTAGGATAGGCTTAGACTTGGTCTTGGGTCATTAATGAGGTTTGATTGGGTCATGAAAAGAGGTGGCTAGGTGAGTTGGCTGGGTGAGGTGGTTAACTGAGGCTATTATGTAATTTAATTAAGATAATTAATTCAATTAACATGTGCACTAAGGGATATGAATGGGTAGGATACGGTTAATTTAATTAACAGGGTTTTAAGGGGAGTATGACCAAATTTTGGTGTCTACAATGTGACTTGTGTCAAATTGAACTTTGACCAAATAGTGATTCTCTCTTTCCCTATCTCTTCTCTCTCCTTGGTTAAAAATAATGAAGTGAAGCAAAATGAAATAAATATGTGTCTCTAACTCTCTCCTTTTGATTGTAAATTATTATTATTATTATGTAGATGGGAAACTAAAAATGTTAATTGTGCTAGACCTAGGTGGATGTCATGCCAGCGATTTGTCGTTGATTTCATGCTCACATGTTTTTGCAGGATACAAGTAAGATGGCAAAACGACGTGGGTGTAATTCATTGTATATTGTTAGAATTTATGAATGTTAATAGAAGAAAATTTCTATGTATTGGTATGTTACAGTAAAGTTATTTATTGAAATTTGGCAATATGAATGTGATGTTAGTTTTAGGGGTGCTTTGAGAGATGTGCATTTAAATCTAGGTGTTCTTTTGATTCATATTTACGTATGGGGAAAAAAGAGGGGATTCAATATAGATGTTAAATGAAACTGTAGAGGATATTTCTATATTTTGTGAAGTATGAAAAGGTTTATAATTGAAGTTCTGCAATATTTTAGATACTAGGGTTTAAGGGGAATATTCATCTACACATGGGCTTTATTTTTATCCTCAAACTTTGTATAGTAAAATTTGGATATGTATGTTAAATGAATTTGAATTTAAAATATTGTAGTGCATTTCTAGTGTTTAATATATGATAAATTAATTAGTGTATTGTATTATTACCTTGTAAATGTAATAAAGAGATCTAAACGAAACACACAACCCTAGTATAGGATTCATGTATACGTACCCTTCCTATGTGAATTATTTTAGTGTATAAAACTAAAAAATTAGGTTAAGCATCAATCTCTACACTCAATGTCACCTTCTGGATTAAGTAAATAAGATCCATAGTTGAATTATCATCATAGTCGATATGTTTAGCAACATCGTCGTAAAACCGGTGGTTAGGAATGACATGGTCAAACTATTTCTGGTGTAAGCAAAACAAACACTTCCTTAGAATCCTAGTGGACTGCCAAGTCTTACAAATTTAGATCTAGAAATCAACTTTATGATCGAAGAATTCCTTGTGGGATCCAGATGATACAAATGGAGCTAGGTAAATAGTTTTACTATGACTTAACTCTTGTTAACGATCTCTTTAGTTCCTTGTAGATAAATGTGTTACCTTGGATACTAAAAACATAACACCTTGGTTTCTCATGAAGTTTTTTTACCATAAATATGTTCTCTCACCTTAAACTTGTATATAGTTGGGGTGTAGATCCTTACCTATGTAATTGGAATTAAACCAAACCTTGGTTGATTAAGGGGTTAACTAGCGGGTGGAAATTGTGCATAAATCTTAGAAAATGAAACTGTATTTAAAATAAATTATCTTAAGAGAAGTTTAGAAACAAAAAAATGGGGGTCTCGTTACCACATGTGCCCAGTTTCCCTTTGTACCCTAATGAGTGACACAAAACCAAACAAAGGTAGTAAATGATATTCCTATGATTGATCTCGTGGTGGGATTTAAATGACACAAGTGGATGTCTTAGTTGCAGCATGTGTTTAACACTGCAGTGTATAAGAGAAAAGAAATGGGATCTCTCGCGCTAGGTTAAATTCCTTGTAGTAGCGAATCCATTAGTGAAAAAATGTGTTTTTTTGGTTTATAATTGTTATAACACAACGCTAATAATTAGACCATAGTGTGATGTAAGAGTAAAGCATATAAGAGTAAAACGATATTTGAGGTTAGGAATAATGTCACTCTTGGAGTCCTTATAACTCAATTGAACATTTTCATGTGTTAGAGAGAATATGAATTGCCCTTGGGGAGATCAAACTTTGAGAAAACAAATATATATATATATATATATATATAATTTCTTGATGTGGAAATGTTAAATGGATCCAACAAGTTATTGAACTATATTAACTATGGTATGGAAATAAATATACCGTGATCGAAGAATGTTTATAGGAAAAAGGTATCTTGAATCTAAATCTCCCTTAAATCCTAAGATTTCTTTCTTGAAATCACATCAGATTCACTTGTGTAGCAAGGGTAAAATTTAAACATTGAATAAATGTTTGACAAGCATAATCTTAACATAATAATGAGAGAATTAGGAACTTTGTATGCAATTTGAAATATGGAAAACAATTATGGAAGTTGTGGAGATTGTTGTAAGGGATAAAGAGCCAAATGTTATCCCAAACTTTCCCCCCAGAAAATTTGATCAAACATGACCCCACGAAAAAGAAAATCGGAAGGATCAGTTCAGTCATGCGAGCCCACATCCAACAATGAAGGAGCAGGGTTGGCAAAGGAGGCCAACGGCATCAAAAGGAGATCAGAGCTCAAAATGAAGAAAACGGGGAAAGACTTAAAGTTTTGGGACTTCACACAATGTTCACTCAAGGCCCCGAATCAGTTAAGTATGGGAGAGCTAGCGGAAGGTTCCACGCGTCAACTCGATGCATCTCCAAAGGTTGAATCCAAAATTAGGTCCTAAACATGCGTGAAGCCTCCACGTGTCTTAGGTCAGACACATTGTCTCCACCAGTCATTGAAAAGTATAAGGACTGGCGGAGAGCCCCACATGTCTCTTCGGCACTACTCCAAAAGTAAAATCCAAAGGTGGTCCCCCAAACAAGCGCCAACCCACCATGTAGTCAAAGATAGAGAAAGTGGAGCAGACCCAAATCGGCTAAGTATAAAGGGGCCTGTGGAAGGTGCCACGTGTCTCATCGATGCAATTTCAAAGGTGCAACCCAAGGAAAGACCCAAAACTAGCGCCAGTCCTCCACGTGTCCAAGGTCCAAAAGGGGGACAGAGACGGCCGTTGAATCGGCTAAGGAAAGAAGAGACAATGAAGGCCTCCACTTGTTTCATCGACGCATCTTCAAGGGTCAAACCCAAAGACCAGTCCCAAACAAGCGCAGGCCTCCATGTGTCTAGGGTCAAACGTATGGCCCCACCAAACAAAAGGAACTTAGCCAAAACACAAAAGAAACAGAGCAAGGTTGTAGAAGGAGCCACGTGTCTCTTCAGTGCTCTTTCAGGGGGAGAATCCAAAAGTAGGTCCCAAACATGCGCCAACTCTACACGTGGCCATGTTTCAGGTCAAATCGGGAAGGCAGGTCTTGGAAGGATTTCTTTTGCTAAGGGGAAAAGTGGGTTGGCAGGCCCGAGGGAAACAAATGGACAATGAGAAGGTTGTAGGGTTGTGGGAGCTTTTGGGAAAAAGTGAATTTCGGGCCCGTGGATCTGTTTTGCAAAACTTGTTTTTTCCGCCATTTTTGTACATATTCGATTCAAATATTCAAATGGGCATAACTTTCAATCCAGTGCTCAAAATTCAACAAATTTGGTACCATTCGAAAGTTCTCGACCTCCTCTACGGCATTGAAGCCTGAAACTTTAATTTTGACAAGGTTAGGTGGATGAAAAATAGGAAAACATCTTTCATACCATTAATGTATGATCCGATTGCTTCAACAACCGGATCGGATTTGATCTAATCTACTATCCTTCCTTCTCCAACACGCCAACAGACATAGAAAACCAACTGGATATCTTGATTTGGGTGAAAATTTTTAAAACATATTTCACACCATTAATATGTGATCCAATTGCTTCAACTAGATCAGATTTGATTTGATTTTCCATTCTTCCTTCTTTAACATGCCAAATAGACATGGAGAGGTAGACTTGATAGATTGTAGGTGGATTTACAGGGTCATTGATGGCTAGTAGCTGAGCTTCCAAATCATATTTCCCGCCTCCTTTTCTTCTCCTCTCTTCACTTTGCCTATAAAGGTAAGAGCTTGGCTCGTTGTAATGCATTGTACATTTTGGTTTTGCACCCTCCCTTCTTCTCTAGTCTGCAGACGAATTCGGGGAGTTCGAACCTTGTATTAAGACTATAAAACAAGTTTTTTTGCCTCTTGGCCATTGTAATGTTCTGTATCAATTTGTGAAGCAATAATACATGTTTGTGGATGATTTCAACCCTCTCTTATGTTCATTTCCTTTATATGATCTTTCGTTGCAATATTGGCTATATGTGCATGGTGGTTGTATTATATTTTAATGGTTTGTGTTTAATAGCAAAGTCGGTGTTTAGCATTCCTTTGGTGCATCACCTCTGTTAGTTTAGGTTTAATTTCTTGCATCTTCTTAACCCTATCTCCTTGGCAAGTTAGAGCATATTTTAGATTAGATCCTCTGCAAATTTTATGTGTGCACCTTAACAAAGGAATAGGAACCGGCCTTCATCCGGAGAGCTCTCTCGATTTCAAATTCCCACACTTTGAGAGATGTTCCATGTTATGCAATCACACCGAATGCCCCATTCAAATCCGAGGCCATTCGGGGGTGTTGTGATTTTTCACTAACACCAACTTAAATGGTTGAACTGTAAGTTGAATGTGAAATGAATTTAAGAATTCATAGGTGGAAAAAGGATAAAATTATTCTTACATAATAATTTTCTTAGAATGTTAATTGTAACTAAGATGTAATAATGGTGATGATGTGTTGTGGGTTTTCCAATACTTGGGTCCCTTTTTCTTGTGGTTGGGTCATTGTTAGCATTTGTTCATTGCAGAAAGTGTGGCATCGACATGTATATGGTGTTGTCTTTTGTTTATGTGATTCGATGAATTATGTAAGTGTTTTATGTGTTGTTGAGGTTCTTTACTTTGATTCCTTATGGTGTTGTCTAGTGAGCAATGTAAGTCAAAAAAATTCTTCTGGTATTTTTACTGTTGTATTTGTGTGTGTAAAAATGTGGGCGTTACATAGACCATAAACCAAATAAGGCTAGAGTTGTTTAAGACCTTTGTGGACAAGAAGTTGATCATAAGGAAAAAAGGAAGAGGTAGATAAAGTTTCTTGAATTCAGAGGTAATGATAAATGATATGTCTTGCAAAGGAGATGAAAGATTGGGGTACATAGTGCTTGGAGGAACCAAAATTGCTTTGTAAGGTCAATTTGATACTTTGCAAAAAAATTATAAAAAAGATAGTCAATGAGTAAAGGGATTGATTTGTGATTTTGTTTTGATGTTAGATGAAATTAGCATGATCCTTTGCATCAATACATAATCATGCACTTGGATCGAAACTTATTGTAAGGGAAATTTCTTGTGTTTTAGTGAGTTTTTCCTCATACCATAAACATGAATTTCCAACATGTTTGTATATAACCCCACAATGTTATAGTATTATACAATGTTCACGCTAATACAGATGAATAAATTGAACTTGGCGCAAAAAAAAGATATGATTTATTTTGCGTTTCCACTAACAGTTTTATAACCACAACCATTTGGGTGCATTTTCCATGCAAAATGATCCATATTATAATACAGATATGGAAATTTTTCCTAGAAGTCATTTTTCTATTAAACTCTGAAAATGGATGTTTCATATATAACATTCTCAATTTTAATAACCACTGCAAGATATGATATAACCAAGCATTGGATGAGATTCATTTTTTTTTCCAGAGTAAAATATTTCAGTTTGGTTTATTTTTACACAAGTGTTTAGTAAAGACAACGATCATAACAATATTTCATTCAGAAAAGGGATAACCCCTATGAGAAAAGGGATAACCCCTATGGGAAAAGGAATGAAGAAAAGGAAAAATTCTCTCCTTCACTCACTAAACAAAGCATGAAGATGCACATACAAAGTAAAGGAAGAGAAATAACCCCTCAAGTTAACAAAACAGTGGAAAACTAACCCTGCTTTTGATAACATTTACACTAAGCTTCAATAAATATTCATATGAATATGTTGACAAGTTCACATATCAAACAAGGATATTCTAAATAAGAAACTCAAGTAAACAAGGAGTCAGATAATATAATCATCAAATCCTCAAAAATAATAAATCTAAATTCAAGCACACCTTACGAAAATAAGGAGGTATGCACATAACATGTGAACTATTTGACAAAATGCTAAAGGAGAGTTGAAGCCTTCTGGAGTGCGAGTGAAACCGCCTGGACTACGTCATACTCTACGGACGTTGGTATTACCATGCATGGTCTCCTTACCTTCATCTTCTATGATTTTTGTATTTTGGTTCTTTATTTGCATTATATTAAAAACATTAACCACTGAATAATTTTATAATTAGTTATGTAACCAAACTTAAACAGTGTAAAGCAATAATTCCCCACCTTGTGATTTTCAAAACTGAGTTTTCATTGTAGCATTTTAAAGGGGGGGGACATTGAGCTAAGAATAATGAACAAAGGGATTTTTTTTGGTAAAACATGTCTGTAATGGTTTTAGATTCATAAAAGGGGTTATAGAAGGCTGAGTTTTGTAAGTAAAACATGTAACATCTCCTCAACCTTCGCTAGCATCTCTCTATGGTGGCAGAGGAACCTTTTCTCCTCCATGATGCGTCAGTAGAATTTGGATGCATATACAAGGCACAACAACTGTTTGACAGAACGACTTAAACTATGTGATCTCCCAGATGTTCCAGGATAAGATATTTGGGACAGGTTTCGGCGTCGATCAAATATTAATGGAAAGCTGATTTGTCAGTTCTCCCAGCTTACGCCATATTTATATCCAACATGATAGAAGTTTAAATTTTTTTTTTTTTTTTTTTGGCTATCGACTCTTTTCTTCACAAATGTCACGGCTAAAACTGATAAGAAGTTAACTACTTTAACCTAGAGCGAGTACATAAGATCTTAAATTAAGAAAACAAGGAATCTCTTTTAGACCTGGACATTCATGACGCACTTTGATGGTTTTATTAATAAAATTACCTCCTTGTAAATTAGAGAGCTATTTGCACTCAATACTAGAAGAAAGCGTATGATATCTCAGTATAAAATGTTTGATCTGGCAGCTAAGATCTACCTTTTTGCTCATGCAAGAATAATGTGAGCGTGACCAAGACTGTAAAGTGGAAAAAGATAGTACATCCATGAAAATAAGGAGGCATGCACATAACATGTGAACTTTTTGACAAAATGCTAAAGGAGATTTGAAGCCTTCTGGAGTGCGAGTGAAACCGCATGGACTATGTCATACTCTACGGACGTTGGTATTACCACGCATGGTCTCCTTACCTCCATCTTCTATAATTTTTGTATTTTGGTTCTTCATTTGCATTATATTAGAAACATTAAATCACTGAATAATTTTATAATTAGCTATGTAACCAAACTTAAATAATGTAAAGCAATAATTCCCCACCTTGTGATTTTCGAAACTGTGTTACCATTTGAACATCAACTGTGGTTGCCACCATAACCTCATACGACTCAACTCGAGCATCTGAATCAGATGCTTGTGTCCACTGATATTGTCGAGAGTTAGATGATTCATCAACTAAACACAACCTTTTTCATTACTTGCAAAGCTGGAAAAACATCACATTTAGAGACATGTAAAACAACATTTGAACCCCGTAAAAGAGAGATCAAGTGTCGTATGTATTCCTTGATATGAGGAGAGTCACATCTAGCTTTAGATTGACCCCAGTCGATTGTTTGTACTCTCTTCCCCGCTCCTCTTGGAGTCTTGTTACCCCCATTTGCACTCTCAAGAAGCTACTAAAACTTAAAAGTGGGGTTTTGTATCAGCCTGTCGTTTGGACCCTCAACAAAGAAATGCTTTCCTACCTTCGCAAACCACTAGTATTTTTACTAGACAATTTCCTCGAACCTTTAGTTTTGGGGAAAAACACTCTTCTTGATAGTTTGGTAAAGGCATTTTGTAGGCCTTCGGTCACAATTTGACTAGGTCAAAACTTGACCAATTACGACCGGTGGCTCTAGAAAACCTGTCGCTATTTGAAAACCGTCTATTTAGTTCTCAATCTTGTCGACTCTGGTGAATTATCCATATGTAGGGGAACTTGTAGGAATTTTCTCGTTGCGCATTTATCCATCAAACGTCAGTTTTGGATGTGGTTTTCTGATCCCTCGAGCTAACTTTTGATCGTTTACAACTAGGTCAATCACAATCAATGGCCTCAGAAAACTGGCTGCCAATCGTAAACCGTTCACCAATTTTGAATTTCGTCAATTCCTGTGAATTCTTGGTGTATAGGATGACACATAGTAACTTACCCATGGTATTTTTGCTCACTAGAAGATAACGTTTGAAAGAGGTTTCTTAGCCTTTGAGCGTAAATTGAACATTTTGCAGCTAGTGGGAACATGTAAAAAGGAAGTTATAGGAACCTCGTCAAGTTATCAAATCCCCTTGGAAACTTGTTAACACTTGCAAATAATTGTTTGAAACTCTATCGTGTGACTTGTGTCAAATTAAACTTTGACCAAGTAGTGATTTTCTCTCCTTGGTTAAAAAGAATGAAGTGAAGTGAAATGAAACTAATATGTGTCTCTAACCCTCTCCTTTTGAATGCAAATTATTATTATTATGTAGATGGGAAACTAAAAATGTTAATAATGTTAAACCTAGGTGGATGTCATGCCAGCATTGTATTGTTGATTTCATGCTCACATGTTTTTGGAGGATACAAGTAAGATGGTGGAACGACATGGGTGTAATTCATTGTATATTGTTAGAATTTATGAATGTTAATAGAAGTAAATTTTTATGTCATGTTATGTTACAGTAAAGTTATTTATTGAAATTTGGTAATATGAATGAGATGCTAGTTTTAGGGGTGTTATGGGAAATGTACATTTAACTATAGGTGTTGTTTTAATTCATATTTACATATGGGGAAAAAGGGGGGGTTTGGTATATATGTTAAATGAAACTGTAGAGGATATTTCAACATTTTGCGAAGTATGAAAAGGTTTAATAATATTTTAGATGCTAGGGTTTAAGGGAAATATTCATCTACACATGAGTGTTATTTTGATCCTCAAAATTTGTATTGTAGAAGTTGTATATGTATGCTAAATGAATTTGAATTTAAAATATTGTAGTGCATTTCCAGTGTTCAATAACCAATTAATTAATTAGTGTGGTGTATTATTACCTTGTAAATGTAATAAATAGATCTAAATGAAACACACAAACCTAGTATAAGACTCGTGTATAACTGCCCTTCTTGCATGAATTATTTTAGTGTAGAAAACTAAAACCTTAGGATAAACTTCAATCTCTACACTCGATGTCACCTTCTAGCTTAAGTAAATAAGATCCCTAGTTGAATTATTATCATAGTCGGTATGTTTATTGACATCATCGTAAACCCGACGATTAGGAATGACATGGTCAAACTATTTCTGGTGTAAGAAGAAAAAACACTTCCTTATGATTCTAGTGGACTGCCAAGTCTTACGAATTTATATCTAGAAATCAACTTCATGATCGAATGAATTCCTTGTGGGATCCAGACGATACCAATGGAGCTAGTGAAATAGTTGTACTATGAAATAAGTCTTGTTAACGATCTCTTTAGTTCCTTGCCGATAAATGTGTTACCTTGGTTTTCATGAAGGTTGTTTAGCATAGATATGTTCTTTCACCTTAAACTCGTATATAGTTGGGGCATAGTTCTTTAGGTGCAATTGGAATAAAACCAAACCTTGGCTGATTAAGGGGGTTAACTTGCTGGTGGAAATTGTGCATAACTCTTAGAAAATGCAATTGTAATTAAAATAAATTATCTTATGAGAAGTGTAGAAACAAAAAAAGGGGGGTCTCGTTACCCCATGTTCCCAGTTTCCCTTTGTACCCTAATGAGTGGCGCAAAACCAAACAAAGGTAGTAACTGATATTCCTATGATTGATCTCATGGTGGGATTTAAATGACACAAGTGGATGTTTCGGTTGAAACATGTGTTTAACACTGCATTGTATAAATGAAAAGAAATGGGATGTCTCGTGCTAGGTTACACTCCTTGTAGTAGCGAATCCATTAGTGAAAAATATGTGTTTTCTTGTTTACAATTATTATAAAACAATGCTAATAATGAGACCATAGTGCGATGTAAGAGTAAAACAAAATTTGAGGTTGGGAATAATGTCACTCTTGGAGTTCTTGTAACTCAATTAAACATTTTCATGTGTTAGAAATAATATGAATTGCCCTTGGGGAGATCAAACTTCAAGAAAACAAAAAATATATATAAATCTAAATAATATTTCTTGATGTGGAAATGTTGAATGGATCCAACAAGTTATTGAATTATATTAACTATGGTAGGGAAATAAATATACCATGATCTGAATAATATTTATGGGGAAAAGGTATCTTGAATCTAAATCTCCCTTGAATCCTAGGATTTCTTTCTTGACATTACGTCAGATTCCCTTGTGTAGTAAGGGTAAAATTTAAACATTGAATAAATGTTTGAGAAGAATAATCTTAACATAAGAATGAAAGAATTAGGAACATTGTATGCAATTTGAAATATGGCAAATAATTATGTAAGTTGTGGAGATTTTCGTAAGGGATAAAGAGCCAACTTAAATGGTTAAATTGTAAGTTGAATGTGAAATGAATTTAAGAATCTGTAGGTGGAAAAAGGATAAAATTATCCTTGCATAATAATTTTCTTAGAATGTTAATTGTAACTAAGATGTAATCATGGTGATGATGTGTTATGGGTTTGTCAATCCTTGGGTCCCTTTTTCTTGTGGTTGGGTCATTGTTAGCATTCGTTCATTGGGGAAAGCGTGGCATCGACATGTATATGGTGTTGTCATGTGTCTATTTGAGTCGATGACTTATGTAAGTGTCTTATGCGTTGTTGAGGTTCTCTACCTAGAGTCCTTGTGGTGTTGTGTAGTGAGCAATGTAAGTCAAAAAAAAATTATTCTGGTATTTTTACTATAGTATTTGTGTGTGTAAAAATGTGGGCGTTACATAGACCATAAACCAAATAAGGCTAGAGTTGTTTAAGACCTTTGTGGACAAGAAGTTCATCACAAGGGAAAAAGGAAGAGGTAGATCAAGTTTCTTGAATTCAGAGGTAATGATAAATGAGAGGGCTTGGAAACGAGATGAAAGATCAGGGTACATAGTGCTTGGAAGAACCAAAATTTCTTTCTAAGGTCAATTTGATACTTTGCAAAACTTTTATAAACAAGATAGTCAATGAGTAAAGGGATTGATTTGTAATTCTGTTTTGATGTTAGATGAAATTGACATGATCCTTTGCATCAAGACATAATCATGCACTTTGATGGAAACTTATTGTAATTTTAGTGAGTTTTTCCTCATACTATAAACATGAATGTCCAACATGTTTGTATTCATCCCCACAATGTTATAGTATTATGCAATGCTCACGCTATTAGGGATGAATAAATTAAACTAGCGGCACAAATAAGGTATGATTTATTTTGCGTTTCCACTAACAAGTTTATAACCACAACCATTTGGGTGTATTTTCCATGTAAAATGATCCATATTATAATACAAATATGGAAAAAATTCCTAGAAGTCATTTTTCTATTAAACTCTAAAAATGGATGTTTCATATATAACATTCTCAGTTTTAATAACCACTGCAAGATATGATATAACAAAGCAGTGGATTAGATTCATTTTGTTTTTCGGAGTAAAATATTTCAATTTGGTTTATTTTTACACAATAGTAAAGATAACGATCATAACAATATTTCATTCAGAAAAGGGATAACCCCTATGGGTAAAGGAATGGAGCAAAGGAAAAAGTCTTTCCTTCACTCACTAAATAAAACATGAAGATGCACATAGAAAGTAAAGGAAGAGAAATAACCCATCAAGTTAACAAAATAGTGGAAAACTAAGCCTTCTTTCGATAACATTTAGACTGAGCTACGATAAAGATTCATATGAATATGTTGACAAGTTCACATATCAAACAAGGATATTCTAAATAAGAAACTCAACAAAACAAGACAGTCATATAATATAATCATCAAATCCTCCAAAACAATAAATCTAAATTCAAGCACACCTTATGAATTTACTTTCAACATTTCTTACAAAATCAACCCTCTAATAAATTAACACTTACAACTCATATTCCAATCTTGAACAAACAATGCAAATGCATAGAACAATAAGTTTAGTAATAATACATCCAAATATAATTAAATTTAGCTCCTGCACACAAAAAAAAATCATGCGTGATCATAAAATCCCAATCATAAACAAACAAAAACAAAAAAAAAATAAGGAGAAACTTATATCGAATGGAAAACGTTAACATTTTTTGATTAAACGATTTTTCATAAGAGAAGCCAAAGGAGAGGAGGACATAAGAGACATCACCATTATTTTCAGATGACATGAGTTTGGTGGAAGTTTAACGCTCTAACTTACTTTTTTTTATTAAAGGAAAAGAATCCAACATTCAAAAATAAAATCAAACATGGCTATGAAAAAGTCATATTCAACACGAAAGTTCAGTTCTCCCTTTCATTTCACGCGGTTTCATGTCCAATGGTTTTATAATGAATGGACAACAATCCCTGTAATGGTTTGTTTTCGTCAACAATCCCTGTAAATTAAATCTGATCGTCTCAATTTATTTTGACTTTTAATTTCCCACAACCACTCCATATAACGTGAATGGCACTTACGTCAATAATGTGAACCAGACCGATACAGTGGCAGCATGGAATATTTAGATTAATATATCATAAGTTGTAACAATTTTATTGGCTTACAGGACAAATATTTCTCTGAGTCACCTTCACACTTACAATGTTGATTTATTTTATTACACATGTCCTCTAACAACTGACCCTCCTCTTTCGGTGGCATTGTTTATTTGCGTCGAATCTTAGAGGTCCCATATCATGACAACATTGTCTTGTTATTTAATATTTTTTAATAATGTTTTCGATTATCCCTTCCTCAATTACGTCTGAACAATACGATTATTGTAGTTTTTTTTGGGCTTACCCTAATGCTTAGTTCTCACCCACAAAATACATATATATATATTCTCTCATATTTATCATCTCATATATATATATATAAACAAAATGAACTTATTAAAGTTATAATATAAAATAGTGTCCCATTTTTTAGGTACGTTGGAAATTGTTCAAATCTTTTGTAAAACATGGAAACACCATCTTATCTATTCACATATAAATTATTTCTTCATTTGGAAAGTAGTGTGCCACCCTTTGCTTACCGTGAAAATACCAATGCCCAACATTAATACATTTCCCACATTGAGTTTTTTAATCTTTTCCATCTCGTATTCTAACTTGTGTGACCAATGCAGGAGAGATCGAGATGAAAAAGTTGAACATAGATAGACATTATTATTTGGGTTGGAACAATCTAAATATATTATCGATATACCTCTTTTGATTTGGTGTGTGTGTGTCTTTATCTTTTCTACATTCAAACTTGTCTCACATGAGATATCGAGTCTCCACAACATGTCCCTATCTCAACAACTACTTGCATAAGGCACAAATGGGCTTGGGTCTAACTTCTTCACCACCTCTATATCTGACAACATAACGGAAAATAGGGATAGATTCTTTGGGTAGTGGATAAGTTTTTTTCTTCAACCATCAGACATCATAGATTTGTTTACAAAAAGGAATTTAGATTTTGGTCAGTGAGCATGTTGCATGAACGCAATAAAGTGTTGCAATGTAGTGTCACAATTTGTTGCACGTTGTTAGAGATTGGTACTCGTCACATAAAAAACTTTGTTCAACGCTTAATGAACAAAAAATTTTAGGTTTGACCTATAGGTATGACATTTAAGAGAAAAATATTCTAATAGGGAAAACATATAAACACGTGCAAAATCTAGGGAGCATCTTATATGGTGACTTATTATCTCACAAAACATATTTGATTTTTAGTTAATATATGTCACGAGGTCATATTAACATCCAAATTGTGCTCCATTCCATTGGATACCAAGCAAAATCTCTTTAGACATACGAATTTGTTTTCAATGTCTTGCATTGTAAGTGTAGTCACAAAATATTACACTTTAGACATTTTATTTATCTCAATCAAATACTACTATTTAGAATATTCTTGAGTAAATAAAGTACTAATTAACACTCGTCCTTTGGCCATCTTGTTTATTTTATTTCGTAATTTGTGACCTATTGCACACACATGCCCATCCATTTCTAGACATCCTACGTAATTTTAGCCTCGGCTGGTGTGCCTAGATTTAATACTGGGGCACCCATGAGCGCTCTGGTCCTACCTGGGGGCGCCCTAATCCTTCTAGTACTTTTTTTGCCACTTTTTGGGCCTCTTCTAGCCATTTTTCATATTTATCTTTTTTGTGTCGGCCTTTTCTAGGTTGATTACGAAATTAGAGCAAGAGAGCCCTATAAATATAAAGTTATGAGACTATAATGAGGAACCCGACATCATACACTACTATCACTCTATCTAGATTTGCATCCATCTATTGATCCAGAAGATCCGTACTGAGAATTTCACTAATCTATAATCTTCTTAGAATCAGTTTCCAGCAATTGCATTGCATAGAGAAAAATTTGAGCTTTCCGGCGATATCTTGTTTGTAGAAAACAGAGCATGTATGAAAAAGTTATGGTCCGCTAAATGTTTTTGTCAACTGGTAAAAAATGGACTACGCGTAGGTGACATGGACACGTGCATGTCTACTAAGTGGACCAATGAAATAGTGACACGTGGCACAACTATCTTCCACACAAAACTGATCTCCTTATCTCCTCCATGTGGGTCACATTATCCCCCTAAGCTCAATCATTTATATATGGATTACAAAGTGCTAGAATTTAAATACCCCACTATGCATGTGGGATAATCCCACTTGCATTTTTAATTAAAAAGCAAAAGACTACTTACATTTTGAAAGACAAAACAAAAGGCCACTTGCATTTTTAAATACAAAACAAAAAGCCACTTGCATTTTTAAATACAAAGCACATGGGAAAGAGGCCAATTGCATTTTTGAATGCAAGTTACATTTTAAATACAAAGCACATGGGAAAGATGCCACTTGCATTTTTAAATGCAAATTGCACAAATCACATGGGGAAGTGGTGGGGGTCGAACCTAGGCCACTTGTATAAATTATTAAGCCCTTACCCAGTGTGCCATGCTATGTTAAACACTATAAAAGGAGGCACGTTATATTTGAATGCAAACAGGTTGCAGGCTTTGGGAAAGAAATGCTCATACCGAAAGCTAGGAGAGGAATTTTGAGATGAAGTAAAAAGTGACTAGGCCTGATTTTTTGAGAAGAAATTCATTGGTGATATTGATTGTAAATGTCATTTATTTTGAATGTTAATAGATCGATCCCTTTAAATTGGACCTAGAGATGTAGGTCACAAGTGTCGAACTCCGTTATCACATGGCGTCGTTTGTTTTGATGATTTTTCCTAGCATTTTCTCTTATTTCTCAATACTTGCAGATTTTTAATTTTAATTAAAAATACAAGAAAGCCATGCTATCGAATTTAATCCAAAAAATCATTAATTAAAGAAAAATTATGGATGAATGTTTCAATTTTACTTATGATTTTGGATCATCGATTGCATTGACATCTACATAGCTCCGTCATCAAAGCATAAGCTAGGACAATCTGCATCACACTTCATAGGGGGATTTTATTTTATTCCATGCACACATTCTACTACATCTAGCTATTTCTCGTTACATCACAAAGTGTGACTGACACAAGAACACCTAAGGAATGACATGTACACACACAAGAACTACATCCGCATCTAAAATGTAGTGCAACACTCAGTTAGTAAGCCCATTGTTGTGGAAGTTGAGGTCATTCTGACCCATTCATTATGCATATTTCTTTTTTTAGGGTTTTGATACTTCCTTTTGGTATTTTCCAGGTTATTTATTCCTCTTCGAATACTTGGAGCATTCAGTGCAATATAGAGAAAGTGACACAACAAGAAGAAAATATTCCATATCACCTTCCGACATTGCGAGTACCAGAACAAAAGTTCTAGAAAAACTAGGGCATCTAGATTGTAGACCAAAGCGCCCACATGTGCACCAGACCTTCTCCAAGTGCTCCAGTCCAACCACATCATCCAAATTTGTCCACTATGGGACCCCAGAATAGTCGTTCCTACTTTCTAATTTTATGTGCATCACTTCGACACAGTCCGATAGGATTCCATTATTCAGCTAAGTTCTTTCATTTCCCTTCGTGCACATTAGGGTTTTAAATTTCATTAAGTCTATTTACATATCTCATTTAAATATTGTTTTAGAGAATTTACTTATTGTGTTATATATGTTCCTAGATTAGATTAACTATCTTTTACTAAATTAGTTTAGTCAATTTTAGTTAATCAACAAGAAACATAAACCAATATACCCTCTAATTGTAGAAATGGTAAAAGTGAGGCAACATCTTCCAATTGTGTGTGTTGTCTACCTTTCTATGTTGCAAAAAACCTTGAGGGACAATTCCAATTGTTTGTGTTGTCTACCTTTCCATGTTGCAAAAAACCTTTAGGAACAATATATATATAAAGATGTTATTTACTTTGGAATTGCCCTTAAATTAATCAATAATAAAAGAGAGTTACATTAGCAGCGGTGACCTACAAAATCCACGGTCTCACAAAATGCCATGTAGGGTATAAAAAAGGTCATGTAAGCTACAATGAAATACCCAAAGGGCAACTATAGACCACCAGAAAAACAAAAAAGAAAAGAAAAACTAGGCAAAAGTCACCACTCCGGGAGGAGGAGGTTCATCCTGAGGAGGGATAAACACTACACTATTTGACTTGGCTGAGGTCGGATCCACCTTCCAACCATCATGTTTGCGCATCTGTATTGGTAATGGAACAATAATGCCCCACATGGGGGGCAAAGAACCAACCATAATCTACATGTAAGGAGGCAACATGGCCCACCATGGAAAACTTGCAATGGCCTTCCCCCTCAGAGGAGGGATGCATTTTTCCATTTGCATTTAATTTTGCATAGACTACATGATTGTTAATCAACTATTGTCAAGTATGACCAACTTGGAATGCAACATTCCCATATTTCATTTACCAAAAACACCTTCCTATGATTGCAGAAAAATTAGTTTTATTAGCACTAAACAAGGGACTTTACAACCATCAAATATAAAATGGATATCATTCTCCCCAATGTAACCTCCATATCTTTTGTCCTTTTTGGTCGATCTTCCAACACTACATAGAGATTCAATGTTTTTCAAGATAAAGCCCTTCTCATTGTTAAAGACCAATAGAATAGTAGAGGCACCCACACCAGTAATATATCTAGTAATAACCACAAATTCTAATGTTTGTTCCACATCGGGTGGGTACTCATTGTCTTCTGCATTCTGTCATATCACACCCACCAAAACTTTAATTATAAATAGGGGAAAAAGGGGGAAAACATAGGTAATATATATGCCATTCATGTATTATATGCTACGATATTGAAGAAATAAATATAGAACCTTTAAAAACTAGATTCACTATTACAATTTTACTTAACTTGTTTGGAAATGAGATGCTCTTTAATATTACAAGGAAGCCATATGCATGTTATCTTCTTTGCATGTTTTAAAACTTTTGTGAGATCAATGACTAAAATTCCTATACCCTTGAGACATAATCATGCACTTGGATAGGAACTTATTGTTAAGAGAAATTTCTTTTGTTTTAGTGAGTTTTTCCTTATACCATAAACAAGCACGTCCAATATGTTTTTATTCAACCCCACAATGTTATAGTATTATGAAATGCTTACGCTAATAGCGATGAATAAATTGAACTGGGGTGCAAAATAGGTTTGATTTATTTTTTCATTTCCACTAACAAGTTTATGACCACAACCATTTGAGTGTATTTTCCATGCAAAATGATCCACATTATAATATAGATATGGGAAAATTTCTTAGAAGTCGTTTTTCTATTAAACTCATAAAATGGATGTTTCATATATAACATTCTTATTTTTAATAACCACTGCAAAATAGATATAACCAAGCAGTGGATTGGATTCATTTTGATTTTCCAAGTAAAATGTTCCAGTTTGGTTTATTTTTGCACAAGTGTTTAGTAAAGACAACGATCATAACAATACTGCATTCAGAAAAGGGATAACCCCTATGTGAAAAGGAATGGAGCAAAGACAAAAGTCTCTCCTTCACTCACTAAACAAAGCATGAAGATGCACATAAAAATTAAAGGAAGAGAAATAACACATTATTGTCGTCCTCAAAATTCCCCTCTTTTGAAGTCAAGTTTCAAAATTTTGAGTCTATTCCTTGGAGTTGGATCATGTCAAGCCTGACATTGTTTGCAGTTTTCCCATTCATGGAGAACAATTTGAAAGTCAGGCGTAATGGTGAAGTTTCTTTCCTTCTTTTTATTTTTCTTCCCGCAGTCGGGAATGACAGGCATATATTCCCCATTATTATTTTCCCCAGAATCCACGGGTAGTACGTGGGCATCTCTGATTAGATGTGGTTTGGCCATGTTTTAAGCATCAGTGGAATCCTCCACGCGTCTAAATGGTGCAACTCCAGGAATAGGGTCCAAGGTTCAGTCCTCAAATAAGCATAGGCTTTCTGTGTGTCCCAGGTTCAAAATGAAGGTAAAACAAGCTCAAATCGGCTAAGTATGGAAGGTTCAGTAGACAACGCCATGTGCCTCATTGGCGTAAGCTTCAAGAGTCAAAGCCGGGGGCAGTTCTCAAACTTGCGTTAGTCCTCCATGTGTCCCAGGTCCAAAAAGAGAGAGAGTCGATTGTTAAAATTGACTAAGTATGGGCAGGTTGGTGGAAGTCTCCACGTGCCCTAATGGCGCAATTTTGGAAGTGAAATCAAAGGGTCAGTATCCAAGTAGTGTCAACTTGCCACGTGGTTAAAGTCAATGGGGAGACAGAGTTGGCCATTGAAAAGTCCAAGACCCACGGAACGAGACATGCGTCATCTTAGCGCAATTTCAGGAGGCATTTCCAAAACGGAAACTCAAATGAGCACTTGCCCTCCACGTGTATAGGGGTCAACATAAGTCAAGTAGGAAATAGACCCAAATCAACAAAGTATAAAGGAACTGGCGGATCTCTCCATGTGTCAGCCTGGCGTAAATTCAAAGGCAACAAATGTAAAAGGCATTTGCAGGCCCGCTCCAATCAATTCCTTCCATGTGGATGGCCCAAATTTAAAGTTGTAGAAACAAATCGAATGGCCCATGTTAACTGGCAAAATAATGTAATGGCTGTATATTTAAAAAACTAGTTTTTCCGCCATTAACGTTTCTTTGTAAATCAAGAATAAGTTGTAATTGTTTCTTGATTTCTCGAGAAATTTGTAACCATCTCTTATGAGCTATATCATGGGCTTTCAAATCCATTGTACAGGTTGGAATTTTGATATTCTGGAACTATAATTTCTAATTGGAAAAAATCAATACAAAGGTTTTCCCCTTTTTCCTCTGCTTTCTCTTTCCTTTTTGCTCTGATCTGCAAATCATTTAATCCTTGCATGCTTAGAAACTTTGTGTTCTAATTTATACAATCTCAAGAACTTTGAGTCTGCAGATTGTGCCTGTTATAAATGTGAATGGTTCTACTCTATATCTCATTTTTTGAATACATATAAGGGTTTTATCTACCATATCTTTTCCCTGAAAGTGTTGTCTTCTTCTTCCTCCCTTCTCTCTTCAATGTCTTCTATCCTCATGTATTGATAACTTTCCAGGCATAAAACACATTTCAAGATATTGGGAAACCACCATTGAATGAAAGATTATATATTTGTACATAAGTTTTTCCCCTGCTTTCAATAAGGGAACCTCTCCCATTAAAGAGGAGGGACTTGCTTGTCCCCTGACTTTGGTTTCATTCCAAGTGCAAATCTGAAACCCAACAATTTTTGGCGACTCCACTAGGGATTTGTTCAAAAAATTTCCTTTCCTAAAAGAACAACTAATTTGATCATTTATTTGATCTAACGACTCTAAGATATACTCGTGGTAGAAGGGCTCTTGGAATTGAAGATCCCTAATTTCAACTCTTAGATCAACAAGGTTTTCAACTTCCTCCAACAAGAAGAAATAGAAGAGCTCGTTCCACAAGCACACCTCCTGTTGAAGACAAAGCTTCTGGTAGTAGCATTCCTCAAGCACAACTTAGCCCTAATCTCCATGCCCTAATTCTTGTTGGTTTCTTGTTCATTCAAGAAATTTTCCAAGGATGGCACTCATCCTTGGGGACAAAGAGTTGGGCCTCTGGCTCTTCCTCAACCATTGCATGAGTTACCTAGATCTTGAAGAATTTTCCCAAATTTAGAGGTGATGGAAAAGTACACCCTGATGAACACATTGCAGCCTTCATTATTACATGTGGGGTCCTTGGAGTTCAACATGAGGTTGTCTCTATTAGGATGTTTGTGGAAACCTTGCAAGAACAATATTGTAGATTGGTTTTACCATCTTCCTGTTGGGACTATCATTGATTGGACTACTATGAGGACTGGATTTGAGCAGCATTTCAAACCTGCTGAGGATGTGTGTGCTTTTCTAGCTCAGATTTCTCAAATCAAGAAGGAGCCACATGACCCTATGATAGAATATGTGGTTAAGTTCAACAAGTTAGTTAACAAGATTCCACTAGATACTAGGCCTTTTGATCAGATTCAAAGTTTTACTTCTTGAATGCTTAATTATCCTAAGTAAGCTATGCCTTGAGGAGATGTAATCTTGCAACTTTGGATGATGATCAGAGATTGGCTATCAGTGTGGAAGATGACTTGATCATGTATGGACAAGCTGAAAATGGAATCTTTCAAATCCAAAGCATCATCTTCTTTTCCTTCTCCTGGAGGTAATGCCACATCCATTGGTGCAAAATTTGGCTAATGAGATCATTGTGCATAAAGTTTTAATTGGCTCAGCATGCTCCATATCAAGATGTTCCAAGGAAGAACTTTCAACCTAATAACCACTTTCCCTCTTCTCAAACCAGGTTGGCTATTGAAGGTCCACCCCTTAAGGTGCATGTAATGCTACTTGTGATGTTCTTAAGCCTGATGATGAGGAATAAAATGGGCTCTATGATGAACAAGAAGAGGAAGATGATGAATTATTGGAGGAGCCTGGTGGTTCTCAAGTTCATTTCCTCACCACTAAGGGTGTGGATGATCAAGATGACTATGATGACGTAGTGGTTATATGAACAGTGAATCATTTGTTGTTATGACCTGGGAGTAGACCAACAAAAAGGAAAAAGTGGTGCAACCTACAAAATTAGATCAAAGGAGTACCCCATCACCATCCCGATGATTGCAAGAAGAGTATCTCCTATTCCTACTACTTCCACCCGAAAGGTAAGCTCTGCTAGTCCTTCTTCCTCTACTTCTGATTTTGAGAATTCTTGTCCAACAAATGATAAAGTTGATAGATTAAAAGCTCCTCCTACTCTAATAGTGATTCCCCATCCACATCTGGATCTTTTGATATTATAGACCATCTTCAAAAGACCAAGATTCAGATTTCTGAGGCATATTTCTATCAAACCCATCCTAAAGCCTTTGCCAAAATGGTTAACTTTGTAAATTCTAAATCTAAAACCCCAACCCATTCTTCTAAAGGAATTTTTCCCACTCCTTATTCTCCGCCTCAACCCATCCTTGTGGTTGTAGTCACTTCACCCAATGAGAAGATCAAACCCTTCTATGTGACTCTCCTCATAGTTGGCCACAAGATTAGTGATTGTGTCATTGATTCTGGTGCATCTGATAATGTGATGCCTGCAAAAGTGGCTCATATTTTAGGTCTAACCCTAACCCACACTTATGGCTCTTGTTATTCCATGGAAAGTAGAGAATTTCCTTTGGTTGGGAGAATCAAGGATGCACAAGTAGCTTTTGTTGCTTTACCAGAGAAGAAGGTCTTGGCTACCATCTTGGTTGTTGATATCCCTCCTTCCTATGGCATGTTGCTAAGTAGGAACTTTTGCAAAGATGTTGGAGGTGAAATCCAAATGGATTGGTCACATGCCTTGATCCCTGTCAATGGGAAGATGAAGAAGTTGCTACCTGAGAAACAAGTAGAGTATATTGTGTAAAATACAGATGATCCTAAAGCACAAATATTGTATGAAGACATTGGGCATGGGAACTACATGATCATGTCACAAGAGGAGACAAGTCTACCAAAGGAAGTGTTTCTTGATCCTAATGGTGTGTGGACTTTAGAGTTTGATGGAAGTTGTTCTTCAGTTGGTTCTGGAGCTGGTGTAGTGCTTATTTCTCCTAGGGGTAAGGCTCATCCTTTCTCTTTCAAATTTTAGTTTGAAAATACCAACAATACTACCAAGTATGAGGCCCTTATTCTTGGGTTGAGCATGGCGAAGGAAATGGGAGTGAAGAACCTTCCTTCTTGTGGAGATGCCGAGCTAATTGTAAAACAAGTTAGAGACCTTTATCAGGTAAAGAGCAGAAGGTTGAAACACTATAGGAATCTGGTCTGGGATTCCATTGAATTCCTTGATGCTTTTTCCATTGAAGTTGTGCCAAGGGAAAGGAACACTAGGGCTAACTCTCTAGCTGTTTCGGGGTCCTTGTTGATTCCTCACCCTGATTTCCCTCAGGAAAATTTCACCATTGAGTTAATCCATAGACCCAGTGTTCTTGACAATGGAAATAATTGGAAAGTTTTCAATGATGACCAGCATTTTATTTCTTTCTTAGAGCTCAGAGACAGCTTTGATCAGTTTTACTTTGAAGGACAGTGACAATCTAACTAGGGAATGTGTGTCATCAAATGAAGATGGTGTCAAAGAAGAGATGGATCAAGAAGGATGCATCAAACTGAAAGCAAACAAAATTCTTAAAGGGATGGTGAGTTTGGAGGATATTTTCGATAAATATGATAGATATATGAATTCTAAATTTTTCCAAGGAGCCCGGCAATCTGCTGAGACTGAGAAAGTGAATATTGGGAGTCTTGATGATCCCAAAATGGTTGACATTGGAAAATGCTGCTCTTAGGAAGAGAAACATAAGGTAGTGAATTTTTTGAAGAGGTATGTTGATGTTCTAACTTACTCTTATGATGATCTTAAGGCTTTTCAGCCTAAAAAAAATGCAACATTTCATTCATCTTAATCATGGGATCAAACCCTTAAAATAGAAGCAAAGGCAATATAATCCAAAGATAGCTAATACAATTTTCCAAGAAATACAAAAGCTTCTGAAGGATAGGATCATCTTCCCCATCCACCAATCAACGTGGATTGCTAATATAGTGCCTATCAGGAAGAATAATGGTGTGGGAAGGACTACCTGTGAATAAGAATCCAAGACCACCAGATTATAGTCAGAAAATAAATGAGGGAACTTCCTTGGGCCCAGGAAATATTAAACTTCCTTTCGAAGGTGGTCAGTTCCCCTGCTAATATGAATTAACACAAATTATTGCAAAATCACAATTTAATTACTTCGTTAAAACAATAGAGGAAAGGTTGGTTTTTGGTTTTGATACACAATGACCGATGCCGATCACTGTCACTGGTACCGGTTTCTGATAACCGATATCGGTAGTGGCAGTGTTTTAGGGGCTTTTAGTGAAGGTTGGCCATAAGGTGGCTAGGGGGTTTATAAGGCTGGTAAATGATTGGGGATAGGTAATGGGGTGATGGAGAAGACTCAGAGAGTATGGGGGTTGTTCTTGGGGCAATGTACGGATAGAGGAATGACAGTTAGATGTAAGGTGTTTCCGGGTAGTGAATCTAGGAGTAGACTTAAAATTACTGTGATTCAGAAGTTCAAGAAATGTTATTACAAGAATGTACAAGACACTACTTACTTCTTTCTGATGAAGATACAGGTCCAGGGACTGTGATGGCGAAGGTAGGGCTCAGGTGGGATGATTTGACATTCAAAGATGAGCTATCTTCTCTCCCAATGCTTGGATGAGTGTCACTGGGCTCTGGTTACTCAGTTGCAGTCTTGGGCTTGATGTCCTTCTCCACAAACTCTTTTCTTTTCCTTCACTTGTCTCTGCTCAGCCAAGTGAATTCCCAATCTTTCCAATGAATTTTTCTAGATCCTTTGTTTTTGGTTGGGGGAGGTCATTTACAGGGAACCGATGGCAGTTACGTAACCGACGGCAGTTGAGTAGGAACCGATGTCGGTTAAGTCATAGTGGGCTATTTTTAGTAAAATAGCCAACTTTTCGTCCTTTTCTCTCGAGGAATTAGTTGTGGGCTTGGTCAAGTCATTACTAGGTTGATTCTGGTGTGGGTGAGGAGTAATTAGTCATGGGTGTGGATGTAGACCAAGTTATAGGTCTTTATTAGGTTAGTTTAGGGTTAGGACTAGGTCATGATGAGGTGGCAAAATGAGGTGACGGGTGTGGAGATGTGGATTTATTAATTATAAGGTAATTAATAAATAATTGTGCAAGGTTTAGGTGGTGAGACTAGGTTGCGAAATGAGATGCGGGGCACATGGTGTCATAAGACACAAATTTGGTGTCTACATTAGCCCCTTGTTGTCGTGTAGCTTGTCTTATAAAGCTGCACTGACAATAACAAGAAGTGGTTACTCTTGTTAAGGATATAGGTAATCCCCCTCAAATCTATCACAGATTGAGGTGACGTGAAATCAGGGATAGAGTTGATAAAGGGTGAATTGTGTTGAGATGATGGTAAGACAGGTGGGCTAAGTTCAAGGAAGCAGACGCACGTTGAAATGCAGTAGTGCGATCAGGGTACTCAATTTGAAGAGAAAACAAGCAATTCATAGGCAAAGGTCGATAGTTTATCCAAACAACGGTGATATAATCCTGGTATCTAAGGCATAGGAAGTAGCTCCAGGGGATATAACGGGTAAGGTACAGGAACATTTGGGCATGTTCGGCAGTACCAAATGGTTGGTTTGGTTGAGATAAACGTCACGGTCTTAGTCTAGGCAAATTTGGTCGGCTGATCAATTCAAGTATCCTAATCATGCTAAAACACAAACAGGTGAGCTCGATTGAACAAAAAGCTACATGATGGGTGTATAAAATTGTAATTTACGGGTCTTGGTTGAGGTAGTTAAGTGGTGCGGCCTTAGGTCAGGCTGATTGATTAGTGAGGGCCTTGGGTCGGGCCTGATTGGTTGGGTGCGACCTTGGGTCGGGCCAAATGGTTGGTGGCGGCCTTGGGTTGGGCCTGATTGGTTGGTTGTAGCCTTGGGTCGGGCTAATTGGTTGGGTGCAGCCTTGGGTCGGGCCGGTTGCGGCCTTGGGTTGGGCCAAGTGGTTGGGTTGCGGCCTTGGGTTGGGCCGGATTAGTTGATTGCGGCCTTGGGTTGGGTCAATAAAGTCAAAAAAGGTTAATTAGTAATGGAGGGTATAGGTGATGTGGTGAATAGGCAATGTGGTGAGAAAGGGAGATTAGTGAATAAGGGCAGAAGTTGGGTGAAGTTAGTATGTAACCGATATCGGTAAGCTATGACCAATATCGGTTAGATGACCGACATTGGCATTTTAGGGCACAATATAACCGATATCGGTTATAGGTCAAAAACCTATAAAAAGAAAAATACGGCCTGTCATTGTCACATTGTCAATTTGAAAACCAAATTTAGTTGTCTGAGGTGTTTTAGTGATATTGTTGAGTTTTTCAGCTGAGGTTGCATTATTTGAGTGGAGAAGTGAGTGGTTTGTATACCCCAGCGAGTAGGAGGTAGAATTTGATTGGTGGAGGACCCAGCTGAGGTGATTTGGAGCCATGGCACAGCTAGGAGGAGCAGGAGGTGCTGGACCAGCTGGACCACTGCCACCTATCCCACCACGATGACGTGTAGTCGTACCGGTAGGCTCTGAGCTCTTAGCTTTGTGAATTTAATGAGTTTATCATAGATGTGTGGTTTGGGTAGGAATCCTAATTTTAATGAAATAATGAATAAATTGAAGTAATTTGTAAAATGGGGTGGGTAGGTAGGTTAATTAGGCTAAAACGGTAGGGTGGGTAGGTTTCTAGGGTTTTCCAGTGGGTAAAAGGGGTAAAAAATAGGCAAAAACTTGTTTGGGGGGCCGCGTCGGGTTTGGCTCCGGGTTTGTATAGTGACCGATGTCGGTCACTAGGCGACTGACATCGGTCACCAAATGTTTCTCACAAATTGGTTTTTTTGTTGACCGGTGTCGGTCGTATGTCGACC
Source organism: Taxus chinensis (assembly GCA_019776745.2). Lineage (NCBI taxonomy): Eukaryota > Viridiplantae > Streptophyta > Pinopsida > Cupressales > Taxaceae > Taxus > Taxus chinensis. Next base: position 376,242,345 of record CM034155.1, on the reverse strand, counting down.
GGTGCCGGTGGTAAAATGCTGGGGAGGCGACCGGTGGCGGTCGAGGGTGACCGGTACCAGTCAGTAGGCAGGTCTTGTTTTGTTTTGTTTTGTTGTTATTTGTGTTTTGTGTTATGTGTATTATTGGTTGTTGTGTGTTTTTTGTTTTTTGTTGTTTGTTTGGGTTTTGTGTTTTGTTTATTGTTGGTTGTTTCTGTGTTTTTTGTTTGTTGTTGTGTGTTTGGGTTTGTGTTTTGTTTATTGTTGGGTGTTGTGTTTTGTTTATTGTTGGGTGGTGTCTGTGTTTGGGGGTGAAGGGGGAGGGGGTAGAGTTTGATAGGAAAGGTGATCAGGGTGGGGGGAAAATGGTGTGGTTGTGTGGTTGGTTCGAGTAGGATAGAGTAGGTGTTGGGTATGAAGTAGGAGGTGTTAAAGTGGCGGGAGTATAGGTAGATGGATAGAGTATATCGGGGTGGTTGGTTAATTGGTTGGTGGTAAAGGGGATGTGTAGAGTAAGTGTAGATGTGTGTTATAGAGTCAGGTTGTGGTTAGGTGGGTGAGTGGGTTAAGGTAGTTGTTTTTGTAAAGGGTAGGCTTGATGAAGTGGGTTGTTTTTGTAGGCATGTCAACAACTTACGATGCGGGATCGGATGCCCCCGCTATTGAGACGGATGTGGCCACATGTGTCCGCAGTGCATTGGGCCATTATGCGCAAGGTGGGACTCGGCTGAGTCCAGCGGTATAGGGCTGTGGATAGGGACCACATCCTTATGGTTGCCCTCATCGAGAGATGGGATCCGGTGACCAATGTTTTCCATCTCCCTACCAGAGAGATGACTATTACCCTAGAGGATGTATATCGCATCCTGAGACTGCCGATCATAGGGGAGGTAGTATTCCAAGTAGATGCAGAGATGGCTATAGAAAACATTCTTCAGGTATTTGGGGATGCAGCCGCATTATTGACCTATCATAGCGCGAGTATTGCCTATGGTGATATGTATCGTGCACACAGACATGAGACACGGCTTGTCGTGTTGATGATGATAGGCATCACATGCTTCGCCCTCCCAGACTCAGAGGGAGGCCGCTTTCTACGGGTTTTGATGGGAGTGCTGCACGAGATGGTAGAGGAGCACACGTGCTATGCCTAGGCACCAGTATATCTGGTGCAACTATACAGAGAGCTGTGGGGTTATCGCCGAATGAGGCGATTTGGGATTTGCTCCACATTTTTGTTACACTGCTGGGCATATGAGCACATCATATGTATACGACCAGTAGGGCTGCCCCAGCAGGCACGGCCATAGGTTATATACAGGTATGGCTTTCAGAGGTGGTTGGGGGTCGTGGGCCAGCCACGAGCGATGCTCGCAGGATGGGATGTAGCTTACTACCGTCATATGCTAGAGAGCTTGACCACACTGAATATTGTATGGAGGTCTTACAGAGGCCATCAACCCCAAGGAGGAGCCCGAGCACAGATGCGGTGGATCCAGTATACTTTCTGGATAGCTGGACGGAGGCCTGGAGAGCATGAACGGATATCCCTAGAGATGGTATGACAGCAGTTGGGGCTGCGACAGGATGAGCCACCTCCCTTCCCAAAGTACCGGAGGGATGATGTAGAGGCCCCACTGCCTACACCGCAGCCCGTTGACCTAGATTGGGTAACAGAGAGGCTGGAAGATGATACAATAGACGACGCCGGTTGCACAGGTTCATTTTTGGTGTGGTGGGTAGAGGAGAGAGCAGCGAGGAGAGCACAGCCCGCACAACCAGATTTAGCGGCTGTTATAGCAGAGAGGGACCGGCTCTTGGGACAGGTGTAGTTCTTAGAGGGGCAGCTTGCTGTTGCACAGGCACAGATTGGGGTCCTACAGGGGTAGCTAGCCCAGGCATAGGCTCAGCCACAGGCACCACCAAAGGTAGCGGTACAGCCACAGGCACCACCAGAAGCACCAACACCGCTGCAGGCATAGGTACAGGTACCTCCACAGGCACAAGGTGCACCGGCAGGGTAGGGTTTGCTATTAGGAGTCGGGGGACCAGCCCCAGTAGCCATGGTGGCACGGACCCGTTATATGGAGGCGAGAGCAGAGGCCCGGTATTATCAAGATGTCCTTTATGGTACCGGGGCTGACTATCAGCCATATGCGGCACAGCGAGTCGAGACCTCTCGGAACCAGAGATCCCAGGGGTGCGCAGCCACAGCCGGTGGGTCCGTTACAGGGAGGAGGCGAGAGGTAGCATAGGGACTAGCAGGGAGACAAGCCAAGGGCGATGGAGAGAGTTGAGATATCCCTGCAGAGGAGATAGGTTTTGTTGGATATTGGATAGAGACACCGGTCTGCGAACCGGTTATGTATATAGAGGCCTGCGTGCCCACATATTCATTCTTGTTGTATATACCGGCCTGCGAGCCGAGTACAGGTTGTATAGTTGATACCAGCCTGCGATCCGAGTATATTTTTGACATGAGAGACTGGCCTGCGAGCCGAGTCAAGATTTTGACAGTGATAGTGGCCTGCGTGCCGGCTTTGTATTATTTTGAGATCACAAAGGCCCCCATGTAGGGCAAGTTGTATATTTTAAACATGATTATATATATCGATGGTGATTTTGATCTACATGGTGTATAAAAATGTTTTATGTGGTTTGTTGATGGTTTTTGAAATTTAATGTGTATAGATGATGAGTTCGATCCAAATGGTGTATATACTGATGGGTTTGATTTAGATATTGAACTGTCATACGTATTTTGTTGATGGTTGTTTTATTATAGATAGATGATGTTGATGAAATTGTAATGATATATTGATGTGATTTTGATGAAAAATATTGATAATGATGTCATTATGCAAGAAAAAGAGGCAGGCGCCACAAAAATTTGCAAAAACGAAGAAAAGGCCTAGGTTTAAGCAAAATGGGACACATGACCGATATCGGTTATGTAACTGATGTCGGTAGCTATGTGACTAATATCGGTTACCTAACCGCTATCGGTTATACCAAAACTAGTTTTCCTAAAAATAGAAATGCTTGGTTGGTAACTTAAGATCTTATTTTTAGAAGCATGCAACAAGTTAAATATGAGAATACGACGCTGTTGACGATTTATACAGGTAATTGCATGGGAAAATTGAGTGATAAGGAAGAAAAAGACAGGTAAATTGATTGTGGGCTGAAATTAAGAAGGTAGAAAGGAAAATTATATCAAAGAGGGTGGTGAAGATGGCGGAACAAGGAGAAGCATCCAATGGGTAGAGACGAGAGGCAAGACAAGTTCCACCTCAAACTGCTACATCCCAAGAGGTAAAATTTTTTGTTGTGATTCAATTCTTGCATGTTTTACGAATAAGATGAGAGAAGGTAAGTGGGTAGAGATGACAAAGGTAATAGGAAATTGTCTGGGATGGGGTGAGTGTTATGGGGTAAGTAAGCAGGGATTTCGGGTATGTTTGTAGGTATAGAGAGGGGTAAACGAGCAAATAATTATCGTCGGTGGTATTTTTAAGCAGGTTGTATAAGATTGACAGTGACCGATATCATTTAGAGATAACCGGTATTAGTTAGGAAACTAGTATCGGTTATCTATAACTGATACCGGTTACTGTATGAAATTCCAGAATGTGAGAAAAAACACTTGGGGATTTGATTTATTAAATGGTTGTTTGTTGATTGGATGTATACAGGAAGAGGCAGGGTTGAGAATGAATGATAGTGTGCTAGCTTTGTTGTCATGAATCCGAGCGGATGTAACACCAACTGAATGGGCATTGATAAACCATGTGGGGTTAAGTGGAATCTGCTATTATTCATGAATCGCACGCAATCATGCTATGTTGCAGGCGTTGATTGAGAGATGGAATCCAGAAAAGAATAACTTCTGTCTGCTAACAGGGGAGATGATAGTGACATTGGAAGATGTGTTTAGGATCTTGAGGCTCTCAATTATAGGAAGACCAGTGTATCAAGCAGGGCCGAGTGTGGCGCGGGGAGCAAGAACTGTAGTATTTGGTCCAGCTACACGAGATTTGACACATCGAGGTTTGACATTTACTTATGGTATAATGTATGCATCACACCCTGAGGTAACAAGGTTGGCAGTAGTATTAATGATAGCGGTGGGGTATTATGCATTACCGAGGGTGGATGGGGGAAGATTTCCAAAAGCATTGATGTGTATTATTTGGGAAATGATAGAAAGGAACATGACTTTTGCATGGGCACCCGCAAATCTGGCGGAGCTATACAGGGGTTTATGGGCCTACAGGTGAAATCACAGAACGACACTAGATTGTTCATACTTATTACATTGTTGGGCCTATGAGCACATTATTTGTGTGCGACCGATAGGCCGACCCGTCCAGTCGGGAGAGACAGGAGTGCAGAGGTTGGGATTCAGACGATGGGTCCAGACAGAACAAGAGGCAAGATCCCAAGCCGTGACATGGGACATCGAGTATTATAGGTAGGTGTGGGAGATGGTGATGATTGCAGATATCCGTTGGAGGCCTTACAGGAACTATATGGTGATGGAAAACATAGCTGAGGAGTTGAGAGGTGTAGAGTGATTGAGGTGGATCGCGGGGCACAGGCCAGGTGAGTACGAGAGGATTCCTCTAGATCGCATGCGATGACAATTTGGATTTGTTCAGGATATACCCATGGCTTATAGACCATATATGAGGATCGACGCCGAGGCATCATTCTCACCTCCCCAGCCGACACCTCCGGAAGGACCAGAAGAGATAGCAGCTGATCGCAGGGTAATGGATGCAGGAGCGAAAAAGCCTTATAGATTATGGTGGGTAGCAGAGCTACGAGATTCACATGAGAGGGCCAATCATCCTGACATAGCTGTGATTATAGCGGAAAGAGATCACCTATAGGGCTTAGTTCACCAGCTTCAAACGCGGGTGAATGAGACAACGGGATTGTTAGCGGTGGCACAATCATGAGTGGAGGCATTAGAGGTGAGATTCCTCCGCGCGAGAGGGCGTATTCATATGTTACAGGAGAGATTGGCGGATCAGTGGGAGGAACCAATAGCAGTGGCACCTTTGAGGATGGAGAGGCCAAGTGGGCGACGTCGACGATCACAATCATCACCTGATTCGGGAGGAGGCGCAAGAGTCTAAGTGAATTTCATAGTGGTAGAAAAATAAATAAGGATGCCGACTTGCGCGTCGATGATAGAGAAGATGTATTTGTTTAACATCTAAATAAAACTGAATATGTATGTTGACTTGAGTTATGAGAATAATAAGAATGGGTGTGTTTTGAATGTTTGTTTTGAAAAGAACAAAGATGAATGTTATCAAATGAAAATACAAAAAAGTATTTATATTTACAACACATGATGGGTTATGGTAGGGGATGGTCGAGCTAACCTTGGGAGACCCCATGTCTCCTAAGTGTTGCCTACATAGCCCATTGCACAAAGAAAGGAGGGGCCTCAGACCGATGTAGTTCTCCCTTAGGACCAGGGAGAGGTAAATTCAGGAAATTTGGTTATAGTTAGGCAATTTGTGGGCTGGTAAAAATATTGATATTGGTAGGGTAACATTGTTGGTGTTGGTAAGGGACTGGCGATGTTGGTGTAGGTATAGGTGAAACTAAAGTTAGCTTACCCAAGTAGTAGGGAATCGTGTCCTGATTAAGGTCAACACACAATCCTAGATTTGAGTAAAAGAGGCAAAAGTGTCCCATAGTTGAGAAGGGCTAAACAAACCACTTATTAACGTAGGATGAGCTTGAATCCCTAGGTGCCTTGCATAGGCGAGAAGTCGATAGGTGAAAAGATTCGTATAATCACAATATATCAGATATACGTCACGTCCCTTGAGTTTTGTTGTTTTGAAAAATGGTGAAGTGAGGTGGCTGGTAAAACTAAGGCACAGAGAACTTGTTATAAGGTGATTATGCTGACGAAAGAGAAGCAAACCTAAATAGACAAGTCCATCACTCAAAAGTGCTATTGAATACTACTTTTTACTTTTCTGGATATAGACTGATCGATGTGGGAAGTCCATAGGGGATATGCATCTTGTTGTTCTTGAGCTCTTCACGAAGCTGATCAATGTCAGAAGCTTTTGATAAAGGATAACTTTGTATAGCTGTCCTTCAAGGGAGCAGTCTATTTATAGTAGTAGATGCGGTTTTTGTGTATAGCTGTCCTTCGGGGGAGCAGTCTATTTATAATAGTAGAAATGGCTTTGCACATAGTTGTCCTTCGAGGGAGCAGTCTATGTATAACTTTAGAGGTCTAGATGTCCGTTCACCATGAAGCATCTAGTTTTGTAGGAAGTTTGACTCAAGAATATCCCATAAGCGTATAATTGAGAACGTGTTATTTTGATACTTTTAAGTCATGGACTAGACTAAAAAGGGGAAGGCATATTTAAGGGGAGGTGATGACCAAATCATGTGAGCTTGATTCGATTTTAGATGCATGAAACCAAGTGTATGAGGTGGTAAATGAGCTCAAGGGACGAGCGCAAGGTAGATAAGAAGTGATATAACACTAAATTCAACAATAGAATGGTCGGAGATGCAAGGCATTAAGGGGTTCAGGCTCAGGTCTACCATTAAGCGAAGCTAAACGATAAGTGCCTGATCCATAAGTGTGAGTGATAATGTAAGGCCCAATCTAATTTGGAGAAAATTTTCCACGTTTGCTTTTTCCTAGTTTGGTTACATGTTGATTCTCTTTGAGGACCAGATCACCAACCTTAAAGGTACGCTCATGAATTCACTTATCATAAGCACACTTGATGCGCTTTTGATAGATTTGAAGGTGGTCAAGAGCTGTAAGACGACGTTCGTCAAGAAGCTCCAATTGGCTAACCGCTCTTGGCAGAAATCATCATTGGTGAGAATATCCTAAAGAGGTATTCTTAGTGAGGGTATTTGTACTTCGAGAGGCAAGACAGCCTTGGTACCATATACCAAAGAAAAAGGGGTGGCATTGGTGGAGGTACGAATGCTATTCTGATAAGCCCAAAGGGCAAAGGGGATGTGATCAGGCCAATTTTTCCCATAATCGTTAACGGCTTTCATGAGAATTTTGGTTAGGGTTTTGTTAGAGGATTCGGCTTGACCATTTTCTTGTGGATAGTAAGGTGAAAAGAAGCTAAGTTTGATACCAAAGTTATCACAAAGGTTTTTTAATAACTTATTTTTGAAATATTTTCCATTATCTGTTATCAGGCGATGAGGAACACCAAAACGACAGATAATGTGATGGTTGATGAATTCAACAATTTTCTCTTTTTTGGTTGAAATGAGTGGAATGGCATCCACCCATTTATTGTAATATTCGGTTGTTGTGATTATCCAATGGTGACGTTACAAAGAGGGTGGGTGAATCTTCACCAATAAGGTCTAAACCGCCATTGTGAGAAAGGCCAAAGATCTCCTGAGACTTGTAGAGGATGGCTAGGATTATGTTGAAGGTTGGCATGTTGTTGACACATAACACAATGCTTAACATATTCATACCAGTCATTATTAAGAGTAGGCCAATAATAACCTAGGCGAAGGATTCGTTTGGCCATGGAAAGGCCGCTAAATTGTCCACCACAAATACTGTCATGGACCTGTTGGATGGTATAGGTAATCTCTGCACGCCAAATAGACATCGAAGGAGGATGCCATAAAAGACACGTTTATACAGGATTCCCCTCATGACGACATAATGAGAAACACTGTTTAAGAAAATCATGTTTTCCGGTACTAGTAAGGTCAGGTGGGAGAATAGAGGTGGTAAGGTAGTCATGAAATTGGTGATACCAGATATCCTGCAATTTAGTAGACATATGTTATTTACCATACAAACAACTAGGACCGAGTAATATGGGGAAAAGAGTTGTTGGACCAAGACAAAAATTTCAGAGTCAGTGGATGAAGTAGGAATTTGCGAGGCCAAGCAAGCCATAGTATCCGCAAATTTGTTAGTGGAGTGAGGAATGGTTTGGATAGAGTAATGAGTAAATAAGGTTAGAAGCAAATCCAGGTAGTGTTTGTCCTTTTGAAGTTCCTCATTTTTACATTGGTAGACGCCCAGAAGTTGATTGACTACCAATTGAGCATCACCGGAAATATTAATAGATTTAACACCTAAGTGTAACACAACCTAGAGACCCAAAATAAGGGCCTCGCATTCCGCTATATTATTATTTTAGGGGAAATCGAGCCGGAATGAAAGAGGCATAGGCTCAGCGTTAAGAGGAATGAGAAAAATGCCAGCCCCTCCGCTGCATTAGCATTTGGATCCATTGAAGAAGAGGGTCATTGGAATACGACCCCCTCACTGATTGAAAGAGTAGCAATGAGTTCGTCAAGAAATGTAAAATTGGTAAATTACTCCCCAGGTAAAGGGGCTTCCGTGAGTTGGTCTGTAATAGTTTGTCCTTTGATTGATTTCTAGTGTACAAACTCAAGGTCAAGGTTGGCAAGGAGCATAAGCCATCGGGCGATGCGTTGGTTTAGATGAGGCTTGGCATGCATATAATGGATGGGGTCCGTGTTGGTGATGACAATTTTTTTGTGATTCAGGAGGTAGTTTCAGAGTTTGGTGGCCACAAATGATAGGGCTAGGCACAACTTTTCTACATGTGTATACCTAGTCTTGTAATCCATGAGAGTACGAATTATATAATAAATGGCTTGTTCATGATGCTCGGAGTCATGATGTGCGAGCATGGCTCCTACAACATGGTCGGTGGTAGAAAGGTAAAGTTAGAAAGGGCGATCGTCCTGAGGTGGGACAAGGACTGGTGGCTGCAAGAGATAGGATTTAAGAGCTTCAAATGCTTGGTGGCACTCTTTGCTCCATTGAAAGACAATGTCCTTTTTAAGGAGATGATGGAAAGGTTGACATCGATCCGAGAGTTGTGAGATGAAACACCAGATAGATTGGAGTTTTCCCTGCAAACTATGTAATTGTTTGAGGTTAGTGGGTGGGGGCATTTCTAGAATAGCCTTGACTTTATCTGGGTCGACCTTGATGCCATGTAAAGAGATGATAAAGCCAAGGATTTTTCCCGAAAGGACACCAAAGACACATTTCTTTGGTTGGAGATGGACACAGTATTGTAACAGGAAAACAAAAATTATTGTTAAAACATCGAGATGTTCACTGCGATGTTTAGATTTTCCTAGGAGATCATCAACATAATCTTCAAGGATAATGTTCATAATGTCATGAAAAATGTAAATCATAGCCCGCTGATAGGTTACACTAGTATTCTTAAGGGCCGAATGGGATGACATGATAGAAAAAAGGTTCCCCAAGGAGTTATGAAGGCAGTTTTATGTTGATCGGCCGGGGCTACCAAAATTTGATTGTATTTCGAGAAGCCGTCCATCAGAGAAAGCATCTCATGGCCCGCAGTAAGATCAACGATTTGATCAATACTCAGGGAGACGAGAAGTAATCCTTCAGACAAGCGAGGTTAAGGTACCAGAAATTCATACATATCTGAAGTCCCCCCATTTGCTTTAGTAATAGGTACAATGTTAGAGATCCATTGAGGATAGTCAATAGGTAATATGAAGGAAACAGAAAAGGAGTCATTGAAGCTCCTCTTTGACCAAGAGGGCAATGCGAGGATGCATTTTTCTCAATTTTTGTTTAACTGGTTTAGCATCGGGTTTTAGAGTAATATTATGGACAGCAATATCAGGATCAATTCCTGGCATGTTAGTGCATAAGACCAAGCGAAAGATTGATTGCGGGCCCGGAGGAAGGTGGTGAAGGCAGCTTTGTTTTGATGCGTTAAGGGATTTTCCAATCTTCACAATGTGAGGATCATCCTCTAGTGTGGATGTTGATCTCTATAGTTCGATTTGTTCAACATGGTTTGAGTGTCAGATGGTAAAGTGCGTTGAATATAAGATTCATCCGCACCAAGGTAAGTGAGGATAGAGTCGTCATCCTGGCACTCAAAAACATTAATTGAAGGTGAGTCCTCTTCGATCATGTCTGGGTACAAAAGGGGAAGAGAAGATGGGTCTTCATTATTATGTTGATAAGTGAGAGGACCCAGGAAGATAGCGTTTATGAAAAAAAAAAGTTAGGAGGGATAGATTCAGGGTCTATCAACTCTGTGGATGACAATGGCAAAATGGGTGATGATGGTTCGGAAGGGGTGACTTCATCGTCTTCTTGGATACAATGGATATGCGGTGTCTTTGGTGTAGGTGGTTCGAAAAATCCAAGACCACTACAATCTTTGTGTTTGCATGTAGTTATAGGAATGATCGTATGTCGGCCTTGTTCATAAATACTGAAACGGAAGCCCTTCTAAGCACAACGCGTCAAGAAGGTGAGAGCAAAATGACAATTAGTTAAATATTGAAAATCAGATTGGAAGGGAACCACACCAAGGGGAGGTTCAGGGGTGACATAGGATGTATCAACACCCCCATACGTTAGGTTGGTGTGGCAATTAGGTGGTCCGTAAGAGATTACTTCCCCCACATGACGATTATAGGTAGGATGTGTATGTAACTGTCCATATTCCTGTGGGGTATGGAACGTGCTAACATTATATAGGTGATACTCCTCCCAGTGTAAGGCATTGAAAAACATCAACTAAGGGATTTGAGGTTGGGATGTTGTCCGCGGGAAAGGAAGTGGAAGTGGGGGCGATGGTTTCATTAGTAGAATGTGTAGGTGTGTTTGATATGGATGGTTGAGGTGTAGTTGAAGTAGATGGTTGGGTTGGATCGAATGGGTGTCTTGACTGGTACAAGTACATCATTAGGGCGATATAACATATTGCAGGTTTTGAATGGGGGAGCGTCAGCTTTTATGGTGTACGATTTCCCCTCATAATTGAATTTTATGCATCTATGTAAGGTGGAGGGATATGCATCCCATAGCTCGGATCCAAGGGCGGTCTAACAACATGTTGTATTGGAATTCTCCCTCAAGGACATAGAAGAGTTCAGGTAAGGTACGTGGCCCTACACGAATGTTAAGGATCACGGTGCCTAAGGTAGAAGTAATAGCATCATTAAATGAACGTAACATGGTAGGGTTGGCACACATGCAGCTAGAAGGGATATTCGTTTGTTGGAATGATTTTGAAGAGATGATGTTTAGGCTAGCGCCCCCGTCAATCATAACACGATGTACTCGGATGTCCCGGATGTAAGCTGAGATAAAAGGAGCAGGGTCAGGATCTTTTGCACCAAAGTCAACAATTTTGTCTTCGGAGAAACTGACAGCAGCGGCTTGCTATACAGGGACGGAAGCGGTTAGGGAGGTAGGTTGTTTTGGTGAGAGAAGCAATGTGATTGGGTGTTAAGATGGAGCTAACAGGAAAATTTTCATTAGGTAAGACCTCTATCCCTTGAAGGATTTCAACGAGAGCTTGTTGATGAGATTCAAAAGTTTGAACGAGATCATACAGCATCATTTTTATAGGTGACTGGTGAAGCTTGTTTGATCATGGTTTGGTGGGAAACTCCATCAGAGACAGGGTATGCAAGTCCACGAATAACCACTTTAGGTGGTGGTGCGATAAGTATGGTGGATGGAGAAAGAGAGGCTGCAGGTGTGCTTTCTTTAGCTTTCTCATTGTTTTTTTACCATTGAGTAGCAGCACTAATCATGTTGATCTCGTGAACACAAGAGGAGGAAGATGGTAGGGATAATTAATGGTCCTCGAGAGGTGGGGTTGTAATAATGATAGATCTTGGTGAGGCGGGGACAGGTGGTATAGGAGATGGGATTTAAGCTAAAGGTTTCTCCCCTTTGTAAGTTGTCTTTCTTAACCTTTCTATCTGAGAGAGGTGACTGACGAAGTATGGATTTCAAAGCTTTTCATCCCTCTACATCATGTCCTAGTGTGCGGAGGTAAGCATATATTTTAGACTCATCGTAATCTATAGGTCGAGGTTTAGATGGATCATAGGATCTAAGTGGAGGTAGAGAAATAATCACATTTTCCACCAACATATCAAGGATCTTAGCATAAGATCCTTTGAGTGGGTCAAAGTCAGAGGAAGATGAGGCTATTGATTGGGTGAGTTTTGGTAATTCTTGGGTATGGTTGGTTCGTATGGGTGGTGGTTTAGACAAGGGGTTTTGATAATTGGATTTAACTAAGCATGGATTTTTCGGCGTAGAAGTTATGTTTAGCTAATTAGATGATGAGGCCACAGATGATACGGTATCAGGAAATAACCACGAAGAAAGAGGAATGACAACAAACAAATCCTTTGAGTTTGTTTAGGGTTGATAGGTGGACAGGATCTCTGTATGGGTGTAGAAGGTGTAAGTCGTTTTAAAGAAAACGCCAGGAGGTACGATGTATTGAGGTAAGGTGGAGGGGTGAGGTCCCAATATGGAAGGTAAGTGTGACGGCGAGGGTTTTAGTTGTGACAGAGGCAGGGATTGGATTTGAGGAGATTGGATTTGTCTCCTAGGTGGATGGACAGATTTATTTTTGGATAAATCTAACCATTTAGGTGGGTGTGTTAAACTGGGTATTGGTGGAGTCCTAAGCGTAGGGGAAGTTTTGGTTAGGTTAACAGAGGTGGATGAGGTATTCGGTAGAGATGAGGGGGGTGAAGATGAGGACATAGGCATTTTGAGTTTTGGTAAACACCGTGGGTATATGGTAGAGGTGTCTGGATCGGTCATCTGCATCTGAGTAGATCATGGTGTACTCAAACGTTTGCATAGGACTCGTCTATCTTTTGAGGGATGACAATATTCACGTGTGAATATGAATTTTTGTATGGAAGAAATGTGGGTTGTAATTCCGGTCCACTGTGGGTGTGATACAGGGGGTAAATGAGTCTCTGTATCAATGGGTGTTAAGAGGTCAATCGGTCGCTGAAAAGATTTAGGCGATGAAGAACTAATAGGTAGAAGGGAATGCTTGAAGGGATTTGTCATGATTAAATAATGTGGTGATGTTGATTCGAGGGGTTTCTCTTCTAAGGATGATAGAAACAGTGGCGAGCCTTCCTCTTGTATAGCAAGAGTGGTAGAAGGAGATCTTTGGGAAATAGATATGTTAGATAACATCATCTCACAGTCTTGCAAGGATGTGGCATAAGAAGGATCATTCGTGAGAATAGAATTTGGGGTAGTTAATTCCTTTATGGGTAAAGGAATGATAAGGATTTCGTCTTGTCTTGATGGCGGTGAAGGGTATTCTGGTCCTTGCGTTAGTGAAGAGGCTTGATTCAGAATTTTCTCGATAGAAGTGTTTGGTTGGGAGTCGAAGACTGCATGGATTTCATGAACACTCTCCTCGGCTAAGATATCTTGGTTTATGTTACTGTTAGATGAATGGTTTGGGAATGGTTTGTTGAATATTTTCAAATTTTTGATTCGCAAGGGGCATTAGGATTATTTATGGTTATATCCCCTGCATTAACCATTTCCTGCACTATGTTTTTCAACATCTTGCAGTTTTCGTGATTGTGTCCCTTCGCATGGTGGAAGTTACAGAAGTCATTTACTTTTTACCAAGAAGGTATAGCATGGGTGGAATCAAACCCAAAATGAGGTTTAATAGGAGGCAAGGTGATAGCTCCTGCTTTGAGTAATTTTTCCAAAATCACCCCATAAGTTTCTCCCAAGGGAGTGTAGTTGATAGGGCTCGGATTTATACTTATAGGTGGTTTTTGGTGGGGTACTAGAAGGTGCTTAGGATTTGACCATCACCGCATGTACAACTCCTTTTGATTTCGAAGTAGTCGATGCATGAGAATTGGTGGTGTTGGGTTTGTTTGTGGAGTCTTGGGTTTTGAAATTAGGGTTTTTGTTGCGCAACCGCAATTTCTCTTCCTCTAAGGCTCGAATCTCTAGTTTTCAAGCCATAGTAAAGGCTTCATCAAAGGTGTGGAAATTTTGAATTTGGAGGGTAGGAGGAATGTGCTTAGCACAGGCCCGCGTAAAGAGTTCGATGAGTTCAGCCTGAGGTAAGGCATAAGTAAGTTGGTTGAAGAGGCCTCACCATCGTCCAACAAAATCTGTGATAGATTCGTCTTCAAATTGTCAGACAGCATAGAGGTCAGTGATAGATACCTTCTTAGCAATATTAATGGAGAAATGATCCAAGAAAGATTGGGCTAATTGGTTAAAAGAGAAGATTGTGTGCTGGGTTAAAGCAATGTACCATTCCAAGGTGGGTCCTGTTAAGGACATGGGAAAGGTGCGGAGTAGCAAGGCATCGTCATGAGAAATTAGATAGCAGGCATGTCTAAATGATCACAAGTGTTGTTGAGGATCCTCCTTACTATTAAAACGAGTGAATTTTGGTAATTCCCATTGAGGAGGATATGAATGAAGGGGGACAGAAGGATGAATAGGCTCCTGACAAACTTGCTCGTATGTCAGGGTGCTACGACTTCCTAAAACAGAAGCCTCTAGATTTTGCATCTTGTCCATCATTTGTTTGATGAAATCAGTGGTTGGATGAGATGATGGTGCGGTTGTTGTAAAAGGTGGAGGATTGGGCCAAGGGCCTCCACTAGATAATGGTGGGGTCAAATGTTGATAAGGTATTGAAGATGAATATGTTGAGGCAGTCAAATAGGGATGTCCTATATAAGGTGTTGAAGCCACCGGATAAGTGTGTGGAAATGAAAAGGTGGGTGGAGCTTGAGAAGGAAAACTCATGTGGATAGGTGGCAGAGAGCAAGTTATGAAAGGGGCAGTCTACGAGAGAGACGGGGTAGGAGCAGTCAGTGGTAATGATATGTGCAGCCCTAGATTAACCAAAGGAAAGCCAATCTGTGCCATATGAACCTCTGAAGCCACTGAGTTGGGAGATGGGGCTAAGGATGAAGAAGTTAAGGCGGAGTTATTAGGTGGAGAAGGAACTAAATGAGTAGCTATACTAATACGCATACCAACAGGGAGTTGACCTTCAGGTGTACGGTCAGGGGTATGAGAGAAATAGTACTGTACGGCACTAGGATTGGCATCCAAAAATTTGGCAAAGTCCTTATCTCCTACAGGGATCTTGGGAACAGCACTGGTGTCCGTAGGATTCCCCACAGAATGTGAAGGGGGTGATTCAAGAAAAGGCATAGAACAGGCATGTGAAACCATAGCTACGGCTTGTTTCTGAGTGATAATAACCATGGAGAAGAGTACACAGCAGAGATTTGATCTATCAGGAATAGAAACAACCACAAAATGTTGGAATTGGTAGGCTGCTGGTTTGTCGGGAACTGTGAAAGACAGTAACTGATATCGGTTTGATAACCGATGTCAATTAGACTGTAGCCGGCGTCGGTCAGTTAACCGATGTCGATATAATAGGACCGGTGTAAGAAGCTGTAAGGAGCTGTTGATTTGGGGTTAACAATGCTTAGTATACCTACCAAATTGTTCTGAAGTGATCACTGAAACAGCGTATGATAGGGAAACAGAACTAAAAACAAGTGAGATGCACATGCAAATCAAGAGACTAACCCTAGGATTAGTTTTAATTATTGTGGGCTTATGCCTTAGACGCAAGATGATACCAATCCTAAACAGAAGACCTAAGGGAAATGTCAAGTTTGTTTTGGCTTATAAAGTTACCTCAATCAGGCGGAGGAATACCACGGAAAAGAGGGGATATTTGAGCTGTTGTGTTGATTATGATGTGATTTGGTATGTGTTGTGTAGTGAAAGTAAGATTAATTTCTTGTCAATACCGTGGATATCACCCCCACGTGTACGACCTGTTACTTAATCTATGTTCGCTAGAATTGAAAACAACAAGCAAGAATGTGATGCACGTGTTTTAAACCCGAATCGAAAATGATATTCGATGAAGCAAAGGAGATGACTTTCACTAATGCAAAGATGTGAAAGTGAGACAAATTCTTTTACCAAAATGACAAATTATCTTGTGAATACTTAGCAGAAACAAACAACAAGTATGCTCCCTATATGAAAGCAAGCAAGAATCAAAGAAACCTGAAATGGCTCCCACCGGGCGTGCCAAAATGTTTCACACATAATGTTTCAGTCCCTGGAATAGAGTTGCTTTTATCCTTTCATTCTTTTGAGAAACAGATAAGGGTTAGGGCTAGGAGGAATACCTATTGAATGCTGGGAGGGTGTGCGCGTACCGTAGAGAGAGATCAGATCGATTGCAAAGAGATCCTTTTTGTCTGGGAAGGACTACCTGTGAATAAGAATGCAAGACCACCAGATTATAGTTAGAAAATAAATGAGGGAACTACCTTGGTCCCAGGAAATATTAAACTTCCTTTTGAAGGTGGTCAGTTCCCCTGCTAATATGAATTAACACCAATTATTGCAAAATCACAATTTAATTACTTCGTTAAAATAATAGAGGAAAGGCTAGTTTTTGGTTTTGAAACACAATGACCGATGTCGGTCACTATCACTGGTACCAGTTTCTCATAACCGATATCGGTAGTGGCAGTGTTTTAGGGGCTTTTAGTGAAGGTTGGCCATAAGGTGGCTAGGGGGTTTATAAGGCTGGTAAATGATTGGGGATAGGTAATGGGGTGATGGAGAAGACTCAGAGAGTATGGGGGCTGTTGTTGGGGCAATGTACAGATAGAGGAATGATAGTTAGATGTAAGGTGTTTCCAGGTAGTGGATCTAGGAGTAGACTTAAAATTATTGTGATTCAGAAGTTCAAGAAATGTTATTACAAGAACGTAAAAGACACTACTTACTTCTTTCTGATGAAGATACAGGTCCAGGGACTGTGACGGTGAAGGTAGGGCTCAAGTGGGATGATCTGACAATCAAATATGAGCTATCTTCTCTCCCAATGCTTGGATGAGTGTCACTGGGCTCTGGTTACTCAGTTGCAGTCTTGGGCTTGATGTCCTTCTCCGTAAACTCTTTTCTTTTCCTTCACTTGTCTCTGCTCGGCCAAGTGAATTCCCGATCTTTCCAATTAATTTTTCCAGATCCTTTGTTTTTGGTTGGGGGAGGTCATTTACAGGGAACCGATGGCGGTTACGTAACTGACGGCGGTCAAGTAGGAACCGATGTTGGTTAAGTCAGAGTGGGCTATTTTTAGTAAAATAGCCAACTTTCCCTCCTTTTCTCCAGAGGAATTAGTTGTGGGCTTGCTCAAGTCATTACTAGGTTGATTTTGGTGCGGGTGAGGAGTAATTAGTCGTGGGTGTGGATGTAGACCAAGTTATAGGTCTTTATTAGGTTAGTTTAGGGTTAGGACTAGGTCATGATGATGTGGTGAAATGAGGTGACAGGTTTGGAGATGTGGATTTATTAATTATAAGGTAATTAATAAATAATTGTGCAAGGTTTAGGTGGTGAGACTAGGTTGCGAAATGAGATACGGGGCACAGGGTGTCGTAAGACACAAATTTGGTGTCTACAGTGAGATCTGGATCTGTGTGGACTTCAAAAATATAAATCAAGGGTCTTTGAAGGACAATTACCCTCTCCCCATGAAGGACCAAGTATTGCAGGTTGTTACAGGATCGGAGATGCTATCTATGTTAGATGGATTCTCGGGGTACAATCAAGTAGAGGTGAATACTTCAGATCAACATAAGAGTGCCTTTACAACTCCTTGGGGCACATTTTCATACAAGAGGATGCCATTTGGTCTCATCAATGTTGGTGCTACTTTCCAGAGGGCCATGGACTTGGATTTTTGTAATTTGAAAGGGAAATGCATTTTTTTGTATTTGGATGACTTGACATTGTTTTATAAAGCAAGAACAGATCACTTCCAACACTTGAAACATTATTGCAGAAGTGTAGAGAGCATGGAATTTCTTTAAACCCTAAGAAGTCTATGTTTTGTGTCACAGAAGGAAAGTTGTTGGGACACATTGTTTCAAAGGAAGGGATCAAGATTGATCCAGAGAGATTTTAGGCCATCCAACAAATTCCTCTTCGATCAAGTAAGAAGGGTATCCATTCTTTCTTTGGTAAGATCAATTTCCTAAGGAGATTCATCCCTGATTTTACAGAACTTAATATGAGCATTGCTCACATGATGGAAGGGAAGAAAACTTTTGGTTGGTCCTCTGAAAGGAAGAAATCATTTTAGGACATTAAATAGGCTATTGCAAAGACTCCAATCTTGGTGTGCCTTGAATTTAGCAAATATTTCATTATATATTGTTATGCCACTGAAAATACCGTAGTTCTTGTGTTAGCCAAGAAGAATGCTAAATATCATGAGCTCCAAATGGCATTCATGAGTTATGTCTTGAAAACTCATGAGCTGAAGTACACCATGATGGAGAAACACGCTTTCGCAATTGTCAAAGCTGTCAAGCAGTTTAGGTTTTACATCCTTAATTATCATTCTGTGGTGTTGGTGCCTGATACAACAATCAAATCCATTCTTACTCAACAAGAATTTGGAACCAAGAGAGGTAATTGGGTAGCAAAGGTGCAAGAGTATGATCTTGACATCAAGACAAAAAAGCTAGTTCGAGGTAAGGGCCTATGTGAACTCATTGTTGAAAGAGCTACCAAGGAATTGTCCAAAGATGGAGTTGATTTCCCTATTTTTTTGTTCCTTAACTCATTAGATGTATGGTATGCTGACATTGCTCACTTTCTAACCTATGGAGAGTGTCCATCTCACTTGAGTGCCAAAGAGAAGAGAGCCATCAAACTGAGGTATACACAATATGTGCTAAGGGAGAATGCTTTGCTCAAACGAGGCATAGATGGAAGGTTTTTGAAGTGTGTAGACAAAGAGCAACAAAAGAAGTTGTTCTCTTCTTTTCATGACCAGGCTTGTGGAGGTCATTTCTCCTTCACTGTAACAACTCATAAAATACTTCATGATGGTTATTATTGGCCCACTCTATTTAGAGATGCATCAAAATGGGTTGTTAAATGTGAAGCATGCCAAACATTTGTTGGAAAACCTAAGTTGGTTGTGTTTCCACTAAAGCCAATAGTGATTGATGAGCCCTTTCAATAGTGGGGATTGGATTTCATTGGAACTCTTTAACCACCTTCCAGTGTTGGACATACCCATGTGTTGACTACCATAGATTACTTCACCAAGTGGGTGGAAGCCATCCCAGTCAAGAGCACTACTTCTGAGGTAGTTTGCAACTTCATTAAGGAGAACATATCGATCAGGTTTGGGACTCCAAACAAAATTGTGACTGATAATGCTTCAAAATTTTCATCTACTGAGATGATGGACTTCTGCTATGGGTATGGGATCTCACTTGCTCATTCTTCATATTAATACCCCCAAGGGAATGGACAGGTAGAATCAAATAACAAGAACTTGGTGAACATAGTTAGAAAGATTGTAAATGATTCTCAGAGGAATTGGCATAAGAAGCTATATGATGCACTTTGGGATAACAGAATTACACCTAAGAAAGCAATTCCTTTCCAAGTGGTGTATGGTGTGGAAGCTCAACTGCCAGTCATGGTGGAATTTCTAGCCTTGCATCTGATGAAAAAACCATTGAAGATTCAAGTTTTAGTAGTTCTTTGGACAAGATAATTTTGCACCTTCAGAAGCTTGATGAGCACAGATTGCAAGTGTTGACAGGATAACATCTCATCAGTTGAAAGTGAAGGCTTTGTTTGACAAGAAATTCAAACCTAGAGTTTTCCAAGTGGGAGACATTGTGCTTCTTTGGGAAAAAATACATGAGCCACAAGGAAGTCATGGTAAGTTTGATTCTTTTTGGCTTGGTCCTTTTCAAATCAAACATTTTGCTGGAGAGAACTCTTTTTATCTAGATTACATGGATGGTTCTCCTCTCCCACTTCCTTATAGTGGGCACTATTTGAATTTGTTCAAGTCCTAGGTGACTAGGCGGTCCTTCTATATATTATGTATAATGTTTTGGTTTTGGGTCGTTCCTTTGTGTTTCATTTTTGTTCTTCCCTTTTGGTTTGTTTTTTTAATTTTCCTATCTTGTGTGTTTTTCCTTTTATTGGTTTTTATTTTGACTCCTTTTCCCAATGGATAAGGCACTGGTCCTCTTTCCCATAGTTATCTACAGTTCTTGATCTTACCTTGTGTCTTTGTTCCAAGCCAAGTCATCCCTAGAAAGAGCCAGTTGTTGTCGTCCTCAAAATTTCCCTCTTTTGAAGTCAAGTTTCAGAATTTTGATTCTGTTCCTTGGAGTATTGGATCACTTCAAACCTATCATTGTTTTTAGTTTTTCCATTCATGGAGAACAATTTGAAAGTTGGGAATAATGGTGAAGTTTCTTTCCTCCTTTTTATTTTTCTTCCCGCAGTCAGGAATGACAGGCATATCTTCCCCATTATTTTTTACCCCAGAATCCATGGGTAGTACGTGGGCATCTCTCATTGGATGAAGTTTGGCCATGTTTCAAGCATCAATGGAAGCCTCCATGCATCCGAACAATGCAACTCTAGGGGCAGGGTCCAAGGGATAGTCCTCAAATAAGCACAAGGTCCAATGGATAGTCCTCAAATAAGCGCAGGATTTCCGCGTGTCCCAGGTTCAAAATGAAGCTAAAAAAAGCTCAAATCGGCTAAGTATAGAAGGTTCAGTTGACAGCACCATGTGCCTCATCGGTGGAGCTTCAAGAGTCAAAGCCGGGGGCAGTTCTCAAACTTGCGCCAGTCCTCCACATGTCCCAGGTCCAAAAAGAGAGAGAGTCGATCGTTAAAATCGACTAAGTATGGGTAGGTTGGCGGAAGTCTCCACGTGCCCTAACGGCGTAATTTCAGATGTGAAATCAGAGGGTCAGTCTCCAAGTAGGGCCAACTCACCACCTGGTTAAAGTTAATGGGGTGACAGAGTTGGCCGTTGAAAAGTCCAAGACCGGTGGAAGGAGACACGCGTCAGCTTGGTGTAATTTCAGGAGGCATTTCCAAAATTGAAACTCAAATGAGTACCATCCCTCCACATGTCTAGGGTCCAACATAAGTCAAGCAGGAAATAGACCTGAATCATCAAAGTATAAATGAACCGGTGAATCTCTCCACATGTCAGCTTGGCACAACTTCAAAGGAAAAAAATGCAAAAGGCGTGCACGGGCCTTTTCCAATCAATTCCTTCCATGTGGGTGGCCCAAATTTAAAGTTGTAGAAGAAAATCAAATGGCCCATGTTTTAACTGGTGAAATAAGGTAATGGTTGTATATTTAAAAAATTGGTTTTTCTGCCATTAACGTTTCTTTGCAAATCAAGAATTCGAGAGGGTGCAAATGATTGGAATAAGTTGTAACTGTTTCTTGCTTTCTTGAGGAAGTTGTAACCGTCTCTTACAAGCTATATTATCGGCTTTCAAAGTCATTATATAGGCTGAAATTTTTATATTCTAGAACTATAATTTCTAATTGGAAGAAATCAATACAAAGGTTTTCCCCTTTTTCCTTTGCTTTCTCTTTCCTTTTTTCTCTAGTCTGCGAATCATTTAATCCTTACATGCTTAGAAACTTTGTGTTCTAATTTATACAATCTCAAGAACTTTGAGTCTGTGGATTGTGCCCATTATGAACGTGAATGGTTCTACTCTATATCTCATTTTCTCAATACATATAAGGGTTTTCTCTGCCATCTCTTTTCCCTAAAATTATTGTCTTCTTCTTCCTCCCTCCTCTCTTCAATGTCTTCTATCCTCATGTATTGATAACTTTCCAGGCATCAAACACATTTCAAGATATCGAGAAACCAACATTGAATGAAAGATTGTATATTTGTACATAGTTTTTTCCCCTGCTTTCAATAAGGGAACCTCTCCCATTAAAGAGGAGGGACTTGCTTGTCCCCTAACTATTGTTTCATTCCAAGTACAAATTTGAAACCCAACACCCATCAAGTTAACAAAATAGTGGAAAACTAACCCTACTTTCGATAACATTTATAGTGAGCTACAATAAAGATTCATATGAATATGTTGATAAGATCACACATCAAAAAGGATATTCTAAATAAGAAACTCAACAAAACAAGGTGTTCATATAATATAATCATCGAATCCTCCAAAACAATAAGTCTAGACTTAGGCACACCTTATGAATTTACTTTCAACATTTCTTTAAAAAAAACCCTCCAGCAAATTAACACTTGCAACTCAGATTCCAATCTTCAGAAAACATTGCAAATGCATAGAGCAATAAGTGTAGGAATAAATCATCCAAATATAATCAAATAAACCCCCTAAACAAACCTTTTAAATTCAAGTTTGTCATAAAATCCCAATCATAAAAAAAAAAAGATAGGAAAAACTTATATGAAATGAAAAATGTTAGCATCCTTTCATTAGACAATATTTTATAACAGAAGCCAACGGAGAGGAGGAAACAAGATAAATATGGGAAATAGTTTCCAAAAGGTAAGCATAAATAAGAGACATCACCATTATTTTCACATCACATGAGTTTGGTGGAAGTTCAATGCTCTAACTTAATTTTTTTAGTTTGAAAAGTAATGATAATAATACAATTGTCAATTGTACTAATTAAAGGAAAAGAATCCAACATTCAAAAATAAAATTAAAAGGGTGCAACGTCCATTAAAAAAGGTCAACATCAGAGGAAAAAATGCTCTGCAACTCTAGCGCAAAATTAAAATCAGCTTTTCTAGGGTTTTTCCTATGCAACCATCATACCGCAGCCTTCTCAGGCTCTGCGGGAAATTATTGCTATAGTTTCTCCTAGGGTTTCTTACTCTCTAGGTGTCCCCTATATAATGTCCTCACCATCTTCAAACCCCATTGTTTCAACCGTGGTAGGAGATACTGGAGCAAGCGATGGCACCACCAATGTAGCACCCCAGAAAATTCATTCCGAAAATATTCAACGAGGTAATACTTCTCCTCCGGATGTGGTTTTACCCCTTCCTAAATTTAATGTTGTTTTTCAATGGTTAGAGTAATTTTTTCTCATTGGGTATTTTCTTGGTCAAATTCCCTCTAAAAGCATGCTCAAATCTATGGTTAACATAGTCTAGACTCCTCATGGAGTCTGTCTAGAGAGCATTTGAAACATGACCAAGGGTTTCTTTCTTTTTCATTTTTTCGACCTTGCCAATGCACCCAATATTTTGGCTAAGAAAACCACTTGGTATGTTCGCAACTCACTGCTTGTGCTAACACCCTGGCATAAGGACTTTGTGGTATCTGAATATACTGCCCTTAAAGTTCTTGTTTGGGTCGAATTTCTTGGTCTGCCTCTGCCATGCGTGTCTTTTCTACCACAAATTGTTGCCTTGCTTGGATGGGTTGTTTGTTTGGAAGCTGAGAATTTCTATCACGCTCGTCTGTAGAAATGAGTATGTGTTGAGATTGACCTCTCACAGGATCTCAAATAATTTTTGGATATCCAAATGGGTGATAAGCGCTACTCCCAAAGGGTCATGTACATGAATTTTCCTAGCATGTGCTTCAGTTGCCAAGTGTCAAATCACAAGATCAAGGATTGTCCTCTCTATGTACCCCATAACCGTCCTGTGGTCAGAGATACTCCCAAGCCATTCAAACCTCAATAGGAGGAAGGTTAGAAAGTTGCCGAAGTCTGAAGAAACAAGAACAAACCCTAGCAATCCAAAGCTTCTAGCTCCCATGGTCATCAGGAACCAAATGTTAAGGAACATGTCCTCAGTATCCTCGCTAAGGAGCCTACATTTGTGCTAAAGAACTAATTGTTAGTGCCATTGGTTATTCCGGTGCCAAATTACTCCAACACACCCCTTGTGGCATCTGTTCTCATGGACCAAACAAATTATGTTTCCCTCTTTCCTATCCTGCACTCCACACCCCTGTTGCGGCCAAGCAACTCACAAGGGCTGTCCAATTTTGGATACCAAGAAAAATATCTTTAGACATATGTATTTGTTTTCAATGTCTTGCTTTGTAAGTGTAGTCAAAAAATATTACACTTTAGACATTTTATTTATCTCGGTAAGATACTACTATTTAGAATATTCTTGAGTAAAGAAAGTACTAATTAACACCCATCCTTTGGCCATCTTGTTTATTTTATTTAATAATTTTTGACCTATTGCACATGCATGCCCATCCATTTTTGGAAATCCTATGTAATTTTAGCCTCGGCTGGGGTGCCCAGATTTAGTACTGGGGCACCCATGGGTGCCCTAGTCCCACTTGGGGGTGCCCTGATCCTTATAGCACTTTTTTTCCACTTTCTAGGCCTCTTCTAGTCATTTTTCATATTTATCTTTCTTCGGGTCGGCCTTTTCTGGGTTTATTACGAAATTGGAGCAAGAGAACCCTATAAATATAAAGTTATGAGACCATAATGATGGACCTGACATCATACACTACTATCACTCTATTTAGAGTTACATCCATCTATTGATCTAGAGGATCCTCACTGAGAATTTCACTGATCTATAATCTTCCTAAAATTGGTTTCCAACAATTGAATGCAAATAGGTTGCAAGCTTTGGAAAGAAAGGCTCATACTGGAAGCTAGGAGAGGAATTTTGAGATGAAGTAAAAAGTGACTAGGCCTGATTTTTCGAGAGAAAATCCATTTCTGATATTGATTGTAAATGTCATTTATTTTTAATGTTAATAGAACAATCCCTTTAAATTGTACCTAGAGACATAGGTCACAAGTGTCAAACTCCGTTATCACGTAGTGTCGTTTCTTTTGATGATTGTTCCTAGCATTTTCTCTGATTTCTCAGTACTTACAGAGATTTAATTTTAATTAAAAATACAAGAAAGCCATGCTATCAAATTTAATCCAAAAAATCATTAATTAAAACAAAATTATGGATGAATGTTTCAATTTTTCTTATGATTTTGGATCATCTACTACATAAGCATCTACATAGCTCCATCACCAAGGAATAAGCTAGGACAATCTGCATCACACTTTATAGGGAGGATTCTATTTTATTCCATGCACACATTCTACTACATTTAATTATTGTTCGTTACTTCACAAAGTGTGACTGATACAAGAACACCTAAGGAATGACATGCACACATGCACCAAAACTACATCTGCGTCTGAAATGTAGTGCAATGCTTGGTTACTAAGCCCACTGTTGTAGCAGCTGAGGTCATCCCGACCCATTCATTATGCATCTTTCTTTTTTTAGGGTTTTGATACTTCCTTTTGGTCTTGTGCAGGTTATTTTTTCCTCTTGGAATATTTGGAGCATTCAGCACAATATAGCAAAAGTAATGCGGTAGGAATTGAATATTCTAGATCACCTTCCGACCTTGTGAGTACCAGTTACAAAGCTTCTACACAAACCAGGGCACACACAGGTGCCCCAGACCTTCTCCAGGTTTTCCATTCTAACCACATCATCCAAATCTGTCTACTATGGGACCTCAGAGTAGTCGCTCCTACTTTCTAATTATATGTGCATCACTACAACACAGTCCAACAAGCTTCTATTATTCAGCTGAGTTCTTTCATTTCCCTTCTTGCACATTAGGGTTTTAAATTTCATTAATTCTATTTACTTATCTCATTTACATATTGTTTTAGAGCATTTACTTATTGTGTTACATGTATTCCTAGATTAGATTAATTATCTTTTACTTCATTAGTTTAGTTAATTTTAGTTAATCAACAAGAAACATAAACCAATATACCCTCTACTTGTAGAAATGGTAAAAGTGAGGCAACATCTTCCAATTGTGTGTGTTTTCTACCTTTCCATGTTGTAAAAAACCTTCAGGAACAATGAGGAACAATATGTGTGTGTGTGTGTAAAGATGTTATTTACTTTGGAATTGCCCTTAAATTAATATTAATAAAAGAGAGTTACATTATCAGCGGTGACCTGCAAACTCCAAAGTCTCACAAAACGCCATGTAGGATATAACAAAAGGTCGCATAAGCTACAACTAAATACCCAAAGGGCAACTAGAGACCACTAGAAAAACAAAAAATCATAAAAACTAGGCAGAAGTCACTACTGCGAGAGGAGGGTCATCTCGAGGAGGGATAAACACTCCACTATTCAACTCGGTCAAGGTAAGATCCACCTTCCAAGTATCATGTTCAGGAATCTGTATTTACAATGGAACAATAATGCCCCACCCAAGGGGTAGAGAACCAACCATAATCTACATGACAGGTGGAAGCGAGCCCCACCATGGAGAACTTGCAACAGCCTTCCCACATGAAGGAGGGATCCAGTTTTCCATTTACATTTGATTTTGCATAGACTACATGATTGTTAATCAACTATAGACTACATTTGATTTTTTAGGGTTTTGATACTTCCTTTTGGTCTTTAATATTACAAGGAAGTTGTTATCCAATTTTTCCCCTCAAGATAAATTGGACAAACACGACTTGTACACTGAGAAGTGGGGTTGATTTAGTGTGGGAGCTTACATTTTGAGATTGGCAAAACATGTTTCAGTCAGGCTCGAAAATGGTGATGATGTCGGAGAAAAGAAATTAAAGGAAACTTGGAGTCGAGATGAGAAAAAATAGGGGCCCCAAAGTTTGAAGTTTTCAGACTTCGAAGGTTTTACATCTCAGAGTTTTGGTGGCTAAGAATGGAAAAAACAAGAAAAAAGGCCTGAAACCCTAAAGTCCAAAAAGGATCGGGGGTTTTCGGGGTCAATGACACTATGCATTGGGATTTTGGAGTTTGAAATGCTGAGGTATGAATTTCAAAGGTCGAAGGTTCAGGGTCTTGGCTAAGAAAAACGTAAAAAACGCGAGCCAAAGCCCAAAATTCTAAAATTCCGAAGTCCGAAAGGGTTCGGGTTTCAAGGTCAAACTTGACTTCGAAGTCAACGCGGTGGAAATTTTCAAACTTTTTGAGGTCTTGATTCTAGAGATTCATTTTGGGGTTGAAGTAGCAAGAATTCTGAAAGGCGCAAGGTTCAAAACCCAAAGTCTAAATTTTAGAAATCAAGGTTTTAGAGTTTCGGAGGTTTCACGTGCTCAAGCGAATGAACAATAAGATCAACCTCCGAAGTCAAAATTGCTGAAATTCTAAAATTTCAGATTTAAGAGCTTGTGAGGCATTTCGGAGTCTAAAGAATAGAGCCAGGCACTCACCATTAATGTAGTATGGCACCCCAATCTTCAGACGGCCATAACTTTTGACTAGGAGCTTGGATTTGCACAAGAAATACAAGCCGTCACTTTAGGGGCTGTTTCCATTTTTCTCACCTACCACAATGATGAAGTATTGGCTTCCTTTCTTCTCCAACAAGGTAAAGTACAAGGAGGTATGGGTTTTGCAGTGGCATCCATTATGCTTGCAGGATATTTTAATGCATTTTAGGGTGGTTAAATCAATATTTCTAGTTTCTTCCCTCTCTCCCTTCTCTCATTCTTCTTATATATTGTAAGGAGGGGAATTGTTCTAATGTTGGATAATTTTTCTTTACACCCTCCCTTTTCTCTTGTTTGTAATTGAATTTATGGAGTTCAAACCTCCCATCTAAACTGTAAATGTAGTTTTTCCTCTTAGCCATTGTAATGCACTTTATCATATCTGTGGAGCAATAATAGAAGTCTGTGGATGAATTTCAACCCTCTCTTATGTTCATTGCTTTTTTCCTGATCTCTCATTGCAATATTGGTTATCTGTGCATGGTTATTGTATTACATGTTTAATGGTTAGTGGATTCTCATCAGTGGATTGATCGGTGGTGTGTTTTCATCCTCCTTAATCTGGTTTTGGTTTCCATCTCCATGCAAAGTAGGTGTTCAACATTTCTTTTGGTGCATCACCTCTGTTAGTTTAGGTTTAATTTCTTGTAATCTTCTTAACCTTGTCTCCTTGGCAAGATAGAGTAGATTTTAGATTAGATCCTTTTAAATTTGTATGTGTGCATCAGAATAGAGGAATAGGAATCGATCTTCATCCGAAGAGCTTTCCCGATTGCAAAGTCCCACACTTTGGGAAAATCTCCATGTTATGCAATCACACTGACAGTTTCAATCTATTGAGTTGCAAACATTTGGGGGTGTTGTGATTGTGCATAAACAAAAGCCATAGGCATGTTATATTCTTTGCATAGTTTTAAAATTTTGTGAGATCGATGAATAAAATTCCTGCACCCTTGTGACATAATCATGCAATTAAATAGAAACTTATTGTTAAGATAAATTTCTTGTGTTTTAGTGAGTTTTTCCTCATACCATAAACAAGTGCGTCCAACATGTTTTTATTCAACCCCACAATGTTATAGTATTATGCAATGCTTACACTTATAATGATGAATAAATTGACCTGGGGCAAAAAATAGTTATGATTTACTTTTTCGTTTCCACTAACAAGTTTATAACCATAACCATTTGTAATACAGATATGGAAAATTTTCTTAGAAGTCATTTCTCTATTAAACTCATAAAATGGATGTTTCATATATAAGATTCTTATTTTTAATAACCACTACAAAATAGATATAGCCAAGTAGTGGATTGGATTCATTTTTATTTTCCAAGTAAAATGTTCCAGTTTGGTTTATTTTTGCACAAGTGTTTAGTAAAGACAACGATCATAGCAGTACTGCATTCAAAAAAGGGAAAACCCTTATGAGAAAAATAATGGATCAAAGGAAAAATTATCTCCTTCACTCACTAGACAAAGTATAATGATGCACATACAAAGTAAAGGAAGAGAAATAACCCATCAAGTTAACAAAACAGTGGACAACCAACCCTACATTCGATAACAATTACAGTGAGCTACAATAAAGATTCATATGAATATGTCTACAAGTTCACATATAAAAAAGGATATTCTAAATAAGAAACTCAAAAAATCAAGGTGGTCATATAATATAATCATCGAATCCTCCAAAACAATAATTCTAGATTCAAGCACACCTTATGAATTTACTTTCAACAATTCTGTAAAAACCAACCCTCCAACAAATTAACACTTACAACTCATATTCCAATCTTGAGAAAACATTGCAGATGCATACAACAATATGTGTAGTAATAAATCATCCAAATATAATTAAATAAACCCCCCCAAAAAACCTTTGAAATTCATGTTTGATCATAAAATCCAAATAATAAACAAAAAAATAAAGATAGGAAAAAATTATATGAAATGAAAAATGTTAGCATCCTTTCATTACACATTTTTTTATAATAGAAGCCAATGGAGAGGAGGAAATAAGGTCAATGTGGGAAAGAGTTGCCAAAATGTAAGCATAAATAAGAGACATCACCATTATTTTCACATCACATGAGTTTGGTGGAAGTTCGACGCTCTAACTTAATTTTTTTTATTTTGAAAAGTAATGATAATAATATAATTGTTACTTATACTAATTAAAGGAAAAGATTCCAACATTAAAAAATAAAATCAAACTGGCACAACATCTATAAAAAAAGGTCAACACCAAACGAAAAAATTCTCTACAACTCTGGAATAAAACTGAAGTCAGCTTTTCTAGGGTTTTGCCTTTGTAACCGTCATACTACGGTCTTCTCAGGCTCTGCGGGAAATTATTGCTATAGTTTCTCCTAGGGTTTCTTACCCTTTGGGGGTCCCTTATATAATGTCCTCGTCATCTTCAAACCTCATTGTTTCAACCATGGTAGGAGATATTGGAGCGAGTGATGGCACCACCAGCATAACGCCCCAGGAAATTTGTCCTGAAAGTCTTCCACAAGGTAATCTTTCTCCTCATAATGTGCTTTGACCCATTCCTGAATTTAATGTTGCTTGTCAATGGTTAGAGAATTTTTTCCTCATCGGGTATTTTCTGGGTCAAATCCCCTCTTAAAGCATGCTCAAATCCTGGGTTAACATAGTCTAGAATCCTCATGGAGTCCGTCTGAAGAGCATTTAAAACATGACCAAGGGTTTCTTTTTTCATATTTCTGACCCTGCCAATGCACCCAATATTCTGGCTAAGCAAGCCACTTGGTATGTTCGCAACTTGTTTCTTGTGCTAACACCTTGACACAAGGAATTTTTGGTGTCGGAATATACTGCCCTTAAAGTGCTTGTTTGGGTCAAATTTCCTAGTCTACCTCTGTCATGCATGGCTTTTTCTGCAGAAAATTATTTCCTTGCTTGGGTAGATCATTTTTTTGGAAGCTGATAAGTTCTATCATGCTCATCCACAGAAGCGAGTATGTGTTGAGATTGACTTCTCATAGGATCTCAAATAACTTTTGGATATCCAAATGGGTGATAAGCGCTACTCCTAGAGGGTCATGTACACAAACTTTCCTAATAGGTGCTTCAGTTACTAGGCATCTAATCACAAGATCAAGGACTATCTGCTCTATGTACCCCGTAACCGCCCTGTGGCCAGAGTTACTCTCGAGCCAGTCAAACCTCAACAGGAGGAAGGTTGGAAAGTTGCTGGAGGCCGGTGAAATAAGAACAAACCCCATAAATCCAAAGCTTCTGGCTCACATCGTCATCGGGAACAAGTTGTTAAGGAGCATGTCTTCAATATCCCCACCAAGGAGCCTACAACTATTGCTAAAGAACCAACTGTTGCTGCCATCTCAGTTACTCTGTTGCCAAATTACTCCAGCACAACCCTTGTAGCGTCGATTCTCATGGACCAGACAAATTCTATTTCCCTTGTTCCCATCCTACACTCTATACCCCTATTGCTACCAAACAACTCACAAGGGTCCTTCTCGCATCTCTTAGGACCATAGCCCGACACGGAGTGTGGAATCCACCGACGCATAATACAATATTGAGTATGCCAACCGGAAAAAAGTTGATCTGTGGTATTTTTCACATCACAATTCTGCTCGTTTCCTGCACAATCAACATGATGCCCTTGATGGCTTGGATAATGGGGATATGGCTCTGGATCAACGTTTCACATGAATTATTTATCTTCGAATGTTTGGGGTCTAGATGTTTTGTTTTTGCATGAAGTAAAAATTATAGGTTTTCAGTTATAGATGGTATGTAAATCCATCTAGCTTGACAGCTTAGCTTTCTGTAGCAATCATGAAGCAGGGAGTGGGGGATTAATTTTAATTTTTTCTC
This sequence comes from Taxus chinensis, assembly GCA_019776745.2. Lineage (NCBI taxonomy): Eukaryota > Viridiplantae > Streptophyta > Pinopsida > Cupressales > Taxaceae > Taxus > Taxus chinensis. The sequence continues at coordinate 376,211,471 of CM034155.1, read as the reverse complement.
CTAAATGATGGCATTTATTAATTAACCATGGCATCAACACCATCAACCATGCCATATTGGTCCTTTTTAATGTTGATGGCCACCCTTTTGGGCTCATTAATATTTACGCCTTGAATGATGCAGCCGAAAGGGCCGATCTGTGGCGGTGAATAGCCAACTCCATTCCTAATGCTTACTGGGTCACAAGTGGTCACTTCAATATGATTGAGTCACCTATTGATAAATGTGGCCACCTGCCAATGAGGTTTACACCTGGTGAAAGGGAAGTGTGGTATTTCATGCGTAATAAATTTGGATTTTTTAATCCTAATTCTTCTCGCTTCCCCACCTTTGCAGCTTTGTATACATGGACCAATCTACATGGAGGTACATATCGCTTTCTTAAATGGATTGATAGGGACATATTGTCAACTAATTTTTTTTTGAATTTGATAACATTTATTCCATGCTAGTGAAGGCCATGCCTAAATTTGTCCTTTCGTACCACTCTCCAATACGATTTCATATTTGTTGGCATGATGTGCACCCTTTTTGTCATAAAGGCCAATTCTTTCTTAATACTTCCTTGATGGAACATGGCCCCACTGTCATTCATATGAAGTAGGTTTGGAATTTAACTCTGCGACCCAGTCATTGTCAATGGTTTCATCCACCTATGCAAGCCAACTAGATTCAATGGTGGGAATACACACTAACTCAGATGACTAGATTTCTTTGAATTTATGGCAGACAGCTAGCCATAATTCGGCGTCGCTTATACTCCGCTAACACCTCATCCCTCATCCAGGCGGTGGTGGTGCTTCAAGGCAATCCTATCTCTGATCCCCTGCAACTGTAGGTTATAATGTTTCAGTAAAAAATCCAAATTATTGATAACTATAATGTCAGGGGTGCCCAAATACGAGCTCAGATGCATTGTCTCAAAGTTGGCAATTGGATCTCGAAAGAATTTTTTCTTTCTCTCAAAGCCAAGAAGCCTTCACAACAAATTCATGCTATCATGGACAATGAATCTCAAATTATAGACCTGTAACTTATGATGCAAGCCTTTGTAAGCCACTACAAGCTCATTTTTCAAGCTCGGCAGATCATCAAACAACTCTTGACCAATGTCTAGGAGTTGTGCCATGAAATTTATCAGAGACTCAGAAGGTGATCTGCGAGAGAATGCTCACCATTGAAGACCTCTATGAAGCCACTATGCAAATGGCTAATGATAAAAATTCGGGCTGCAATGGATTCCCTTGCAAATTATATAAATCCCTTTGGGATTATGTTGGATAAGACCTACTTCAATTTTATGTTGAAGGCTTCCAGAAAAAATCCCTCAGACCATGGATCAATAAGGGAAACATAAAGCTCATTCCTAAGCAAGGAGACCCCGAAAAAATCAAATATTGGCAGCTTATTACGTTGCTAAATGTCTCCTACAAAATCATTTCCAAAGTGTTAGCTCTGTGATTATGCACTCTTCTACTTGTGATCATTCAGCCAGAGAAAACCGGCTTCATACAGGGACGCTTCATCCTGGACAACATCACCATTGTTTGGGAAGGCATGGAATGGGCCCGTAGGTCTAATTAGGTTGTCATGTTTATCAAAATTGACTTTGAGAAAGCTTATGATCTGATTGAATGGTCATTCAATTTATCCATGCTCCAAGCCCTTGGATTTGGTCCCACTTTCATTCAAACTATCAATATGTTGTTTGTTGATGCCTGTGCACAAATCTCGATCAATGGCCTCATCTCGGAGCCTTTTGGGATTTTTTTCTCTATTCGACAAGGTTGTCTGCTTGCCCCTACGCTCTACATGATTACGACTGAAGGGTTTGGTTATCTCTTAGCTAATGCCAAAGCTCAAGGTATTTTTTGATGAATATATTTGCCTACCAAGTCCAATGTTTAACTTCTTAATGGGAATTTTGTGGATGATTCCTTTCTTACTCTTATTGAAGATGAAACAAACATTCACAATGCTATGCAATGTTTGGATATTTTTAGTCTAGCTTCTGGCTCCTCCATCCAATGGCAAAAAACTCAGTGTTATCGGAAATCCTTCCTTGTCATGCCTGACTGGCTTGTCACTTTCGATTGGAAAATTCTAGTACATGGAGATATTTTTAAGTTCTTTGGTATCCCTTATGCCTATCAAGCCTCCCCAGCCAATATGTGGTAGTATGTCATTCACCGGGTGGCTAAAAAGCTAGAATACTGGATCACCAAGCCTCTATTCGTGGTCATAAATTCTAAATTTTCTCTAAAGTGCTTACCACCATTCATGTTTACTACTCATCATGTTATGTTCCATCCAAAGGCTCCATCCAGAAGTTGTAAAAACTGCTCAAAGCTTTTTTGTGGGCTAATGATTCTACAGGAAAAGGTTTTCATCGAATTGCCTAAGATATATGTTGTCTGCCTCACAATTCTGGAGGCCTCGGTATTATTCACATCCAACGCCAAGGGCAAGATCTTTGTGCTAAATGGATTATTAGAAGCATTATTGGCCTAGAAGCTTGGAAATTTCTCATATGACACGGTATTTTGGAAGGCTATCCTTATAGCTATCATGTATGGAAAGGCTTAAGGTTTGTCAATCTACTCATCACCCCCGTGCCCGTCAAAAATTTTGGCACCTTTGTGCTTAAGAGTATCTAGAAAGTGTGGGAATGTGTAAAACCTTGGCTTCTATGGAAGGGGGATAACTTTCATAATGGGATTTATGTTAACCGACATTCACTTTAGTGGTCACCGAATTTTAAATCTCAAGAAAAATGCCTAACTGAAGTCCTAGGAATCTCCGCACTCAAATTAATCAAGCGTGGAATTCATACTATTGAGGATTATTTATGAAAAAACACACAAATATGGTTCCCTTGGCTAGAATTTAAAGCTCTGTTTTGGTTTTTCAACCAAGATCAGGATACTTTTCAAGCAGTGATCAATTCAGTTCCTAACCACATGCTGCATAAAATTGTTGTGCATTTATCTCACCCTTGGTGGACAAATTAGAAATGGCATGTAGACACATTTTTCTGTAACTACAAATCCAGTAAGGGTTATCATTGTCTCTAACCCCATCTTCCCATGGTGGAAACAATCAATGCACGTTAGGGAATCCACTCCACCTTATCTACCTGGGGACGGTGGTTTGAAAATGTTTGGACTCTATATGTGGAGCCTAAGAATGCTCATTTCCTCTAGTGTATTCTTCATCAAGGAAATGATTTCTTTTATCACACATTTCCTCTAACAACCCACCCTCCTCTTTCGGTGGAATTGTTATTTATTTTCTTGTTTATTTACATTGAATCTTAGAGGTCCCAACGTTTTTCTTTTTACAATCAATCGGGAATATAATTATAATAGCCATTAGTTACTTTAAAGTAGTTGGACCCGACTGTTAACATGATCTTCATCCCGATGCAAAGTTGATTCCCACTCACTCCCATTTGTTTTTTAATTTTACCATAGTACCAACTCATTCGCATTTCATATGAGTAGTGCCTCACCCATGGGCCATAATGTTAATGATGTCTTTGATGTTTGATCTTTTCTTATCATGAGAACATTGTCTTGTTATTTATTATTTTCCAATAATGTTGTCTATTATCCCTTCCTCAATTACGTCTTAACAATATGATTATTGTATATATATATATATATATATATATATAAACGAAATGAACTTATTAAAGTTATAATATAAAAAAATGTCTCATTTTTAGGTTTTTAGGTATGTTGGAAATTGTTCTAACTCTTTGTAAACATGGAAAGATCATCTTATCTATTCACATATAAATTATTTCTTCATTTGGAAAGCAGTGTGATATCCTTTGCTTACCATGAAAACACCAATGCCCAACATTAATACATTTTCCACATTGAGTTTTTTTAATATTTTCTATCTCATATTCTAACTTGTGTGACTAATGCAGATGATATCGAGACAGAAAATTTAAGCATAAATAGATGTTATTATTTTGGTTGGAACAATCTAAATATATTATCGATATACCTCTTTTGATTTGATGTGTGTTTCTTCATCTTTTTTCCATTCAAAATTTCCTCACATGAGATCTCGACTCTCCACAACATGTTCCTATCTCAATAGCTACTTTCATAAGGCACAAGAAAAATCCCATATAATGGGTTTGGGTCTTAATTATTCACCACCTCTCTATTTGATGGCATCGCGAAAAATAGGGATAGATTATTTGGGCAACGGAAAAGTTTTGTTCATTGACCATTAGACATTATAGATTTGTTTTCATAAAGGAATTCAAATTTTGGTCAATTAGCATGGTGCATCAACGCAATAGTGTTGTAGTTCAGTGCCACAACTTATTGCATGTTGTCGGATATTGATACTCGTCGCATACAAATATATTTTTTCAATGCGTACTAAATAAACAAATGAGGTTCGACCTTATATAGGTCTGACATTTAATAGGAAAAAGTTCTAGCATGGGAAACATATGAACATGCACAACTTCTAGAGAGCATCTTATATGGTGACTTATCCTCTTACAATTTACATATCTTATTTGTAGTTTGCATATGTGGCGAGGCCATCTTAACATCCAAGTTGTGCTCCATTCCATTGGATACCAAGTGGAATCTCTTTAGACATACTTATTTGTTTTCAATTTCTTACATTTCAAATAGCTTAAACCAACAAGTCCGTTGATTGTAGAAATGGTAAATTTGAGGCAACATCTTCCAATTGTGTGTGTTTTTTACCTTTCCATGTCTCAAAAAAAAATGAGAAACAACTACGAATAATATATATGTAAAGATGTTATTTAATGCTTATTTATGTATGATAACAATTGCTACCATCACATTTGCATTCAACAAGTGGCATCTAACATAATTCTACCCAAATAACCATATTCTTTTACTCAATTGTTGTTTTATTAATTATTACTTTAATAGTGTGAAGTCTATAGTAAGGAACGCCATTTTTCAAATCACATTAGGTTAAATCAATGACAACACAGATTTCATAGGATTACTAATGAGGCCTGCAATCATTTGAGCAAGAG
>CM034155.1:376106127-376197084 GCA_019776745.2 Taxus chinensis | reverse complement strand
CATCCTTTGTGAAGTAAACACTTTATAAATTGATACCCCTAGCTAAACTAGCGAACACTATCCCTTCGGGTTGAACTCTTAAACAAGCTTAAAGGAAAAAAATGGTTAGTTTCTGGAAGATATTAAGATTTAGTAAGTAGGAGAAGACTTTAAGTGAACTACTCTTCAGTGTATAAGAAATTAACTCAGTTGGTGAGATGAATTTGTGCGAACCATATATTGATTCCTTTTGAAAACTTAAGTCATGAGCTAAAGGGTGTCTTACCAAAATAAATAAACCCCAACCATTTCCTACTGTGGCTTGCCCTAGCTGTGAGTGTGTCATGTGGTTGGACTTCCATGTTGTCTCGTCAAAAAGAAAAATAAATTGTCCTTGATAAGTGTGAATGTTTCCGTGCTAACCTTGTGGTCTTCCCCATAACAAATGGTTCCAAGTGTTGGTTGTAACCTTGTGACGCCATGTTGTGTCATGTTGAGACAAAGCAAGTAGTCAAAAAAAAAGTTATCCTGTATTTCACTGTGTTGTTCTTGTGTTGGTATTTTTGGTGCGTTACATTTTGGTATCAGAGCGATGGTTCATGCTCTCGAACCTATGGGCCGGATTGGTGTTGTATGGTGATGTTGCATGGTGGTGGTGGTGTTACATGATGATACTAATGATGATGATGATGTTGCATGATGATGATTTATATTGGAAGAGTAATGTGCTTTAAGCGTGATGTGATTATTGTCGTAATTGTGATATTGTGAACGCACGTGATGTGTATGTCACTCAGTGCATATTTGTCATCATGTTGATGTGTTGGGGATGAGAGTATTCTCTCTCCTTCTTGTGGATTCTAGGAAGAATTCACGTGTAAATTATTGTTTGTGATGTGTGAAAAGAATTCTAATGTGGATGACGTAGTGTTGGAGCATTGTGGCATATTGTGATATGTGGGTGTATCAACGTGTTGTATGACTAGTTGATGTTAAAAGAAACAAGATATATCATGATGTTTTTACCATGTTCTGAAGAAATGTGTGTACTACCTTGTTATGAAGCAATTATTGTTATGTTGTGATGTTATTATGTTCATCGTATATATGAGTTGTGTAATATGTAATGCTTCATGTCGTGAATTAGGGTCATACGGTGAGTGATGAACCCTATCATATTGTGTTTGCACTTTGGGTGCAGAATGTAGTAAAGTGATGTATTGTGCCCTGTGAATGTATAATTGTGATCTACCCCATATACCTACCATACGTGAGACGTTATGGTAGCTATGTGTGTACCACCATGGTGTTAGTGATGTAGTTACATGTTATGTTGTGAGCCTTTCACTAACCGACCCTGAGGGAGATCGGTAGAAGTGTATGTTGAGAGTGAGGAATGGTGTACCATGGGTCAATAACTCGAGTCAAAACTCGGTTTAGTAGATTACATGTGACTCTTTCCTCTCTCCCTATGTGGTTATATGTATGCAACCTTAGTGTATCTATGACTATGTTTAGCCTTGTCGAAGGGTGGCGGGATTGATATATATATTTTACGAGCTGAGGCTCGATGTTCTGAGTTCCAGCAACTCGTTGAGTACCCCTTTGGTGGCTAGATAAGGCCACACAGTTATCGTAATGTGACATTATTATAAGTTGATTTTATTCGTAAATTGAGCTTTTACTTTATTTTTGCAAGGACCAGCATCTTTTCTTGATTGCAATGCTTTACAATTTTGGGCATTTCCTTGGTTTGTGGCACTAACATGGGGATTTCGATACTAACTTTGGCTATTTGGCCATTTATTTTAGCTTGATTTGGGGTCTTCTTTTAAATTTGGAATTTTTACCACCTTGCCCAAGGCTTGTACTTTGCCACTTGGCACTTTGATTGGATTGTTGTGCTGGTTCTAATGTCGTGATGTGTGGAATAGGGTCATGGGATGCACCATGGATTGGTTGGACCTATGGACCCGCTTCGTTGTATGGGGGTACGCCCCAAGGGGTACATATGACTAGCGGGTTATGGAGAACTACGCGTCATTATGTCACTTGGGTTAGGAGTGTCCAAACTTTGTGTGTCTTTGACCATGGGGACAACCGGCCTCCTTGAGGGAGGCAAAAGAGTTTGAGGGAGGCATAAGAGTTTGAGGGAGGCATAAGAGACTTGAGGGAGGCATAAGAGTTTGAGGGAGGCTTATGATATTTGTCTGTATGGTTGATGTTTTAGGATATATGTTGAGTTATTGTGATGTTTGGTAGTGGTCTTTTGATGTATGTGTTACTCATGTCAGATGGTTATGTGTTGTGATGTTGTGGACATGTCATTGATTTCCTTGTGGAAACTATGTACCTGTAGCATGGTTTGTTGTTATGTGAGTCTTTCATTGATGCAAATTGAGGAAATGTCTGGTGGATTGTAGTACTCTTTTGGTTGAGTATTTGGTATGTCAGTCATTAATGTGTGATGAGTACCTATGTTATGGGAAGTGTGCCTATTCTATTCCGTATTTGAGTAACCTTTAGTGGTATAATACAATCATGAAGTATATACTTGTGTGCTTGTGAATCTGTAGTGTCTTGTGAACCTGATAGGGTGTTGTGGTAGCAGTTCATGTTGGGCACCCACAATAAAGAATAAAACCAAAACTCTTCAATGATAAAATTTTAAAAGGAATTAAACTAAGAATAATGTTAACGGAAAAAAAGACTAATGGAAATAACAACAAGAAAGAACTACCAATCTTCACAGAACATTGAAAGTTAAAAATTCTACCAAATGTTTCTAAGGCTACCTTGTGACCGTGTATTAATCAACTAAAATTTCAAACCATAAGGTGTGTTTTCTTCTGTATTTATCCCTTGTTGCGTACCATTTCTTGTCCTATGTGTAATGCCGCATCGAGGACGATGATTTTCTTAAGGGGAGGAGAATGTAATGCCCTGCTGGGCATTGGAGTCTTTTTCTACCCGCCACCATGGCCAGCCTGGCAAGTCTTTTGGCACGTGGGTGCTTTGGGTCACCTCCCAACCACCCTACCTGTCGTCGGCATGGCTGTCTTGTCTGTCGTTGCGTGAGGAAAGGGGTGGAGTCCTGTTTTTCCTTGCTGTGATCTCTTTTGATCCTCTTTCAATGCGTTTAGGTGGAATTCGGGTGCATTCTCCTTGGGCTGCGTGTGGAGTGGGTGAGAGGCCAGAAAAAAACCTGCTCTGTCCAGGCGCCTTCCCTACTGGCCGCGTGAGTTTCTATGGCCATTTTAGAGGAAGCTTCAAGCTAGCAAAGCAGACTGGTTGCCTTCATTTCCTTCCTCGAATGTTGCAAGGGTGGGCGTGGGTTCTCATAAAATCATGCTGTTCAGGCAAAAATCCAGGGGGTGCAGAAGAAAACTTCTCCTGGGAGTGCCGTGAGGAGGCATTTGGCCGTATGTAGCAACTACAAAGCAGAGAAGTAAACTTATCTCAGAAAATAAGTGGCCTCCAGAGAGAGTGAAGTGCGACAGCTGCAGGGCGATCCTAAGGAACCGCTGGTGTTGATCCTGGTGTTCTGGTTGCACGCGACCAGTCGTGATCAGTTGTAGCAAATCTTGCAGCTGTAGTAGAATGAACGAGGTAAAGTTTTTGTTGCGCTGTCCTTCCTTTTCGTTTTGGAAAGTTGCTTCTGTCCAGGTGGCGGATCCAACATGGAAGAAGCTCGATCAAATCTTGAGGCAAGTTTTGCTGGTGAGGCTGAGATCGTGTTCACCACTGTTCCTTGTTGTTCTGGCCATGAGTTTGATATGGCAGTTACAGATGAAGCTACAAGATAGGGAGGTAGGCGTGTTACCTCCACGTCCTTTGGGTGCTGTCTGGTGTGTTCTTGTTCACGATCCACAGCAACTACCCACATCATTATTTAGCTAGGCTGCAGGCATGTGCAGTAGTAGAAGTTTTGTTTGAGCACTCCAACCAACGGGTTGTCCAACTTCATTGTTGTCTGTTCAGTACAGAATGCATCCTTAAACTCGAGTTCTCCTTCAAGGTATTTTTTTTTCTGTATCGACTGGGTGGCAGTGAGTTTGTTTTGTGGCTAAGGCCACACCCTTTGCTTGTTCGTTGGGCATTCTAACTCCTCCTCCGAGTTTTCTGTCTAAATGTCAGCCGAGCCGTTTCTGAGTCATGGGTTGGCCTGTGGACTAGTTTGTTCCCACCGCCCTTTGTGTCTGAATCTTCTTAATGTTATATGCAAAAATTTCAATGATATTTTGCACTGGAGGTGCTCTCCCTATGAGAATACCCCTATCAGAAAATGAGACAGTGATCTCCTTAAGCACGTGCCAGAGAGGATGCAAACTCAGGTGAAATTTGCACTGTTCGCAGTTGTGGGGTTTTGGGTCCTGGAGGAAACTGTTGGCCTCAAATGGCTAGTATGGTCCCTGTTTCTGATGACGAGAGGGTGAAGAATAGTGTGGGAGCCGAGCAATGGAGCAGATCGGTTATGGAGCAGGACACTAATCGTCTCACTCTCGCCTACTTCGCCATTTCAGGCCTCGACATCCTCAATGCACATCTGTTGGTATGTTATTTTCTGTTAAGTGTCGAATGCACCCTCAAATTTGAGATTCTCCTACCAGATATTTTTTATCAAAATTGATTAAGTGACAATGTGGCTGTTACCAGGAGACCTGATGAAATTTATTTACAAAGATTCTCTTTAGAGATCTTCTTGCTGTTTGATGTAACTCATGGAAGAGAACCTCATAGAGGCGGGCCTGTTTCATATCAGAATATTCATGAAACACAATTTACTCTGCTATTATATGAGTTTCTTCAGCGTGTCACCAAGCTGGCAGCATAAAGTTTTCTGTTGGAATAATCACACCTTTCAAGCTACAGCTGCAATGTTTGCACCGCGATTTTGATGCTGTCCCCAAATCTGATGAAGGAAAAGGTTGTGTATCATCACGGTAGATGCCTACCCGAGCCAGGAGCGTGGTGTAATCAATATGTCTCTTGTCCGAGCTTTAAATCATGGGGTTGGTTTGTAGCTGTTTCTCACTGCGTGATTGTGGCGCTAGCTCGAGCTCGCAAAGCACTTTGGGTTAAAGGCAAGCAACGACATTGAAACAATCATATGCATATGGAGATGGCATTTTAAACCAGGCATGTTAAATCTACTCCTTGTAATAGTTTTCTACCTCCTTTCAGTATCTTGAAATGAATTTTCTTTCCTCTTGAATGGCGCCTAGACTAGATGTTTTCGTGGTTGTTTATATCACTGCCTGATTGTGTGGTTGTTCCTTTAAATCTTATTCCAATTTCGCTGATTTTGCTTGGAATGTTCCTTCCTCTCTTATAGCTTACTCTATTTCATATTTGTCTAAATGGGTTACTGCAATATTGAGTGATGTAGTCTAGTTCGTAGGGAAGGAAACAATATTGAGTTTTGTTTGCTTATATGACTTTCTCTTAAAAATAATTATGTGATGGTAATTATAATTGAAGGTTACTAAATAGAAGGTTAAGCCTACATACCTCTTTTGGTTGAATAAATACGCATTTCCTATTTATGGGCTCTCTTGTTTTGCTAGAAGGTACATTAATAGTGACGTTGTGTTCTGAAACTTGTTTAAGCCTGTGGGCATTCCTTCCTTTATGTTTGATTAAAAAATGGCATTTGGGGTTTGTTTTAGAACTGTATTTGGTTGACTGTTGTACCTAGTCTAGATGAGGGATAACCTGGCATATATTTTGACCTCCACGTGTTGAGAGAATTACTATACCTATTTCTTGATGTAAACTCTTGTTTGATTAAAGCAAGGGGAAACATTGTAAGTTTAACTGAATGAAATCTCTACTTTTATTTTATTAAGGGTCGCAAGCAAGCTATCTCTAGCTGGACAGAAACAAAAGTTGTAGGTGAATCCATGGTACTGGACTCGTGAACTCGTTTCCTGTTTGATGACAGTTGATTTCCGTGATAATATCATAGGTGGCTGTTATATTTATCTGTTTGATATTTGCTAAGACTTTTCCTCGATAAGCCCACATGGATCGGGTAAAACTTTCCATCTTCTTTACCCTTGGCAAGGAGTTCATAGAACTTCTAGGCCTGACTGCACTGCGTAACCTTCCTGATAGCTATGTGCGTTGGTTCTTGGGTTGTGCTTGTACTCGTGGTAAGGTCTTTTGAGTCTGGGGCATCGTTGGTGTTTTTCCCTCTGCGTATCAAATCCCTTTGATTTCGAACTCAAATACCTTATACTTAAAACTTGGTTACTAAAAGGTCCCATTTTGTGGCCTTGTTAGGGAAATCAGTTTTTTTATTTTAATGTTTATTGACATTGTCTGAATTATATAAAAATTATTAACGACTTTTGAGTTTAGTCTTCCCTTATATTATGTAGAGAAGTTGACGATTAGAATAGGGTTTGTTGGTAGAATAATGGCCCTTTCTGTGTCTCTTTCGTATGCTTTTGGAAAAGTGGATTTGTTTTGGTTGCTAGTACTACGTTTTAAGAAATCCGATAAGGAGGTAGTGGTAAACTCCTTGGTTAAAACCAAAACTATAGTTGTGTTCTTTTAAGGGCATCAAACCCATATTACTTTGAAGCCCCCGTGGAAGAATTGGATAACGTCATTTTTGCTTCGCGCCTACGATCATAATTAGTACGCTTTGTCTTCGCTTGGACCCCTTAGTTGGATGAAGTAAATTTTGGATTCCAATCACGTAACCTATAGGATTACATGAAGGAGATATCAACACTCTTGACTTCCTTGTTCCCAACCCATAAGGTCTTGCCTTGATTTATGTAATTTTGTTCTTACTAGTATTTGGACTTTCTCCTTGTTGGATAATTTTAGTTTTCTCTCTCATGAGATTAATATTGGAGTTGTGAGTTGTGTTTTTAATCCATTTCTGAATTTAGAATATTCCTTTCTTGATATTGTTAATTGTTAGCTTACTATTGCATTGTGTAGCCTTAACATGCTCAGTTCTTGCGAACTGACTTTAGTTAATATTTGTGCAGATGGATTATGCGAGTAGACTAGAAGAAAAGAGTGTAAAAGTTTCATCTGTACCATTATGAAGTTCCTTGTAAAAATGTCCAATGTGTTGTAAATTGTGTAACTTTGCTTGTAAAGAGAGTTGATACGACCTCTTGCCTTGTATTGTTTGGTAATGGTGAAATAAAGTGTCTTGTTCTGGTGTAGTTAAGCTTGAAATTATTCCTTGTGAAAAATGGCATTCAATCTTTACATTGATATGAGTATTGTAAAACTTTGATCTTGAGAATAAATTATTAAGTTAAATCTTTCTAAGACTTAGCGACAATATTTTATAAGTAAAGTAAAACGAGTCGGTTAACCCTTAAAGAAGCTAAACAAAATAATAATTTTATATTCAACAAATAAATGTAAAGGTGATCTATTTGAAATCAAATGCTTCCAGGAGTGATCAAAATGAAAACATCCTTTGTGAAGTAAACATTTATAAATTGATACCCCTAGCTAAACTAGCGAACACTATCCCTTTGGGTTGAACTCTTAAACAAGCTTAAAGGAAAACAATGGTTAGTTTCTGGAAGATATTAAGATTTAGTACGTAGTAGAAGACTTTAAGTGAACTACTCTTCAGTGTATAAGAAATTAACTCAGTTGGTGAGATGAATTTGTACGAACCATATATTGATTCCTTTTGAAAACTTAAGTCATGAGCTAAAGGGTGTCTTACCAAAATAAATAAACCCCAACCATTTCTTACTGTGGCTTGCCCTAGCTGTGAGTGTGTCATGTGGTTGGACTTCCATGTTGTCTCGTCAAAAAGAAAAATAAATTGTCCTTGATAAGTGTGAATGTTTCTGTGCTGACCTTGTGGTCTTCCCTGTAACAAATGGTTCCAAGTGTTGGTTGTAACCTTGTGATGCCATGTTGTGTCATGTTGAGGCAAAGAAAGTAGTCAAAAAAAAATTATCCTGTATTTCACTGTGTTGTTCTTGTGTTGGTATTTTTGGTGCGTTACAGAAGATAAGCATCAAGTCACAAAAGAGAAGCATCAAGAAACAAGGCCCAACAGGCCAAAGATGGAACAAACAAAAAAGCCAGAGAAACCAAAAGTAGAAAAGCACCAAGAAGAGAAAGGGCTACACAAAATGGCCCAATCAAAACTGCTTGACCATCAACCGAAAGGGTAGCCCTAACTAACATGGTCTTTCCCCTTATGGGATTTAAGGCTCGTCTTAAGACAATAATTTCTAATTTTTCTTTCTTTTTGTTGTTCACTACCTGCCAACCATCACCCACATTAGAATCCACATTCTCATCAAGGTGGACAGGTAGGGCCGAATTTCAAGAGATTCCTTATTTTTAGTACTTAAACGTTGTGGGGGTCCAGGGGACCATGACAAGGCTCCCTTTACCCGCAACTTATTGCGAATCAGACATCAATCTAGTAGGAGAGGGTTCAAGTTCACCTTTCTTATCTTCATGATTCTCCGTATAACTAACTGATTCATTATCACAATCATTATCCTCCAGAGCATACACCACTAAATTATCTGAGTTAAAATCCTTCCACCAAGAGACTCGTCCCTTGCTCTGTTTCTTGACAATGTGACAATTTGAAGCTAAATGTCTGAATGTTTTGCACCTGAAAGGAAATCCTTCATAATCCAAGTTTTGTGTACATATTGTATCCTTGACTTTAAACTCCATGGTAGTTGGGAAGTCAACAGTTATATCCATATCCACCAAAATGCGAGCATATGTGGTATGATCATAAGATTCAATTTTTGGGTCTATAACTAAGAATTTACCCAAAGCATCACCTATGGCCTTGAAATAAACATCACTTTAGAAATACAAAGGCAGATAGGGTAGCCTTATCCACACAATTCTAATATTAAATGTTTCTGTCAAGGGATTAAAATGAGGGAACCAAGGCTTCATGAGAAGAAGATGCGATTGAAATTCTCAAAAATTTCCAAAAATTATATCCTTGTCTAAAGAACTGTCAAACACTACCAAGAAAATGCCATGTGCATAGGGATAGATGTTGACCTTACCTTCAATAAGAGGGTGTCATTGTTCCGATATACATTGGTGTAAGGCAGGAAGACCAGGGCAACAACTATTGAATCTACATATCAAACCCTTGTTCTGATAGAAATCAACCGATTATGTAACCTCCTCCCCAAAGGTAACCATAAGAGTCAATTTAGCATAGGCCATGGGTTTAGAGGAAGGACGACCTCCAGACTTGGCCGATGTGAGGAAGGATTTCCCCCTAACCACCAGCACAAGTCCTAAAATGTTCAAGGAAGAAACAACTCCATCGAAACCCTTGTGATTCCCAAGGATTGATCCACTGTTAGGAACCCCAACATACCCAGTGAGACTGTTCCCATCAACTTTGCAATCACCGCCGCAGCCCTCATTCTAGTCACTACCAAAACCCATAGCCTCAACACCAAGGGTTGTTTGTCCTGCACCACGGGATCCACCAAGATGTAAGTAGTTAAAATGACCATCTCAATGAGAAATCTATCCTCCCAAAATATGGCGCAAGCAAAAAAAAATCACACTTTTTTTCAAGACAATAGCATAAAAAATGCTATCGGTCGGTAGCATGTTTTTATGCTCCCAATCGACAACATAATTTTATGCTTCCAGTCGACAGCATATAAAAATGTTGTCGGCCGGTAGCATAGTTTATGCTACCAGCCGACAATATAATAGTATGTTGTCGGCCAATAGCATTTTTTATGCTACCAACCGATAAAAACATGCTAGCGACTCACTTTATTCAAGCGAATTTTACAAATTTATTTTGCGTGGGAATGGTGAATTGACCCCTAAAATTAATTTGTACCCAAAAACAAATTGATGAACTAGTCCTAATTCCTACCCTAAAAATACACCAATTTCAAATTTCAAAATTTGGAATATTCGTGAATTAACGAATATTCGCCACTAAAATTTTCCCTACTAAATAAAGGATAAATTTTATGCTACATGATTTATTATTCACATTCTTTTTTGGTCTCTTATGTTGATCTTTAGATATGTATGTTTGTATGTATATGTATATATATATGTATATATACACATTTGTATATACATGTGTGCATGTATGTAAGTATATGCATATGTACACACATCCAAAATAAATATAACATGACATTTTCAAGCGTGTGTTATTAGTCATGTATATTAATTGTTTTTATTTTTATGTAGGATAGGTTTCACCTTAAACATTAGATAAATGCACTACTCAATAATAGTTGTCACATCTCCTTTGCTATGTTTTAGCATATAATTTTTCAAATAATTGTTATTTTGTTTTCTAAAGATAAGGATATTTATCAATTATATTGATCAAAATAATTTCCTAACCATATGGCTAAATATTGAAAATAACTACTTTTAGCTAGCGAATGTGCCATGTGGTACATATTTTGGTTAGACTCTTGGAAAAAACATTTTTTAAAAACGTAATTGTGTATGTTTAATGTTTGTTGACTCATGCAATGTCAAGCCTATTTATTTTATATATCTTATACTTTGCCTTTTAAAACATGTTCAATAACACTCTCTTCAAGTACATTGTGCCATTTTGTAGTTACACCACTCATATGAGATTATAACTTTACAAAATATGGTTACATTTTTTATTTAGCTTCTTATATATCATGCATCTTTTTATACGATATGAGATTTTTAGTTGTTTTGATTGAGCTTGCGAAATTTGATGAAGCTTAGCACTTAATGGTTTCTATGCAATTCTTGAGATCAAGAAACCCTAAATCAAAAGAACCTCATACCATAATACTATTTCAAAACTAATTAATTTGATTATTAAAGACTAATAGCTAGTCAAATATTACAAAATTGAGAATGATCTCTTCTGATTGATCCACCTCGAACATGCTCTGAGCGGGAAAAGGAGCATGTAGCTATTACTCTCACAAACATATCCTCACAAATATTAAGTTTAAATGAAAGGATTTCCTTTTTCAACAAGCTTGCGGCCAAGGTTTGATTTTGGATTATAATATTTGCAAGGTGTATGCTAGTATATGCAATCCAAAACAATTTCTTTTGGATTATTAAAATATGAATTTTCCCTTGTCAATTTTCTCAAAGATGGACAACGATGTATGATGAGTTTCATCATATATTTGTACACAAATGAAAATAAATGATGATGGAGAGAAAGAAGTTTATTATTTGGTGAAAAATTATATAATTTAGTTATTCAAGTTATTGGAAACTAATAGGTCAACAAAAAATAAGACATGTTGGAGAGAATTTTCCCACAAAACAACACACTTCATAAAAATGTAATGAAATCCTCAATTAGAGAACTTTGACATGTATGATCATGTTTTCGAGCACACTGTACAGGCATGTGGTTGTACTCAGTCATTTCCTGGAATGTATCAGTTAAATTGGTTGTTGTAACTTGAGTACTATTAATAGCTCTCGAAATACTAGTGAAGGGAAAGTCGCCACTAGTATAAATATTGTATATGAGGTTCGCTGTATGGGGGGATAGAGCTGTGTAGTGATAAAGTTGGAATAGTTAAGCCTTGTATATTTTATAGAGCAGAAAGCTTATTGTTAAGCTAGTATGAAAATGAAGGTCGCTTCAATAGCATGATGTGCTTGTGTAATTGTTGATTAATATATAAGCAACATGTGTTTTGATCAATAGTGGGATTTTCTTCTTATCTGTGTTAAGGTATTTACAAATTTAAGTTTGTTTATTTGTTAACCATTCCAATTAGACCATGCTAACCTTGATGTGACCTCGAAACCTTCCTTGCTACATGTGATTGCACCCTAGATTATACTACGATGTGATAGGCCAATGCGAAGGGTAGGGGAAACTTGTGCACTTTGGCTATATTAATATCATATGTATGATTACAAAGTAAAAGTACAACTAGATGCACAACATCAGTCTTGACCCTTCAGTATGGTCTTTGACCTATATGTCTTCCAACTACACTTTAAAATTGACATATTTCATTGAGTTGTATACTTCATTAGGGTCATCCTTTTTAGATAAATCATCTACATAACCCTATATACGCAAGTAAACACTACCTCATTTCCTAACCTGGAAATCGTAAGGAAATACACTACAACACTCACTTTATACACTTACAAAACTCATCCAAAGCTCCCTAAATCTTATAATTACACATCTACAACCATTAGGGAAACACTCATATCAAGTATGAAGCTACAAATTAGGTCAAGGCATCCATATCTCTCATATACAAACACTCAAACATCTTCTCTCCAAATATTTTAGCAAGAGACAAGTTAAAGCAAGCATGGTAAAAAAATGTCAAATTTGATTGATCTATTTAGATATCATATGTGAGGTGAAGAATGACATGTGGTTTGAGGCCTCTTTGGATTATTTCCAATGTTAGTAGTGTGTGAGGGTGTCTACTATTGGGAACTCTGAACAGTGGAATAGTGCTATGATTCAATAACAAACCAAATCATGCAAATGTGGAAGTAGACAATTCCCAAAAATCTACGGCAGTGGAAGCATATACTATAAAATCTAAATCAAAACAAAATACACACACATAACATGTAGCATGTATCATGGTTCACCCAATGTGGGCTTCGTCCACTAAAGATAGAGATCTCAATGTACTATAACAAACAAGAGTACAAACCAACTTTTCCATAAAAAGAGTACAAAGCATCTCTCCAAGAGTATCTCCTCCTCCAAATCTCCAAATGGATCTACATGAGTGCACTACAACTGTGCCTCCAAACCACCACCAGATCTCACATAACCAGGAACTACTGCATCTCTAAATTGTGTAACTAAGCTCTCATGTGAATATGCAAACAAGACCTCTCAAATGGGTCTACCAATGTGCAACCATAACTATGCACCAAGAAGTAAGTCTCTCCTCCATCGCTGCATTAACTTGTGAAAACAAGAAGATAGCCTCCTCTACAATATCTAGATACTATCACGTACCCACAAACTATCCATTGAGCTACAATACTATATCTCTATGGACTAATAATACAACATGTTCTCATGGATCTACAATACAGGATCTCACAACATGTGGGTCTACAAGAATAAATCATATGTGCTTTGCATACTATGCAAGCCATTACATTGAGACAAAACAATACAAAGGAAATACAATAGAATACATTACCCTCTTCTCACCATTCAGATGTACCTGTCATTTCCTTTTGTCCAGCTTCTGTTCATGGAAGCTCTGTCTTCATGTAACCTTTTTTATTTTTCTTCTTCATCATCCTCTTAACCAAGGAGAATCAACATTCTTACTCAATCCTTACATATAACCCTAGTTTTCTAGCTTATATAAGAATACACAAACTTAGGGCATCTTCGCTATGCAATTACAACCATCTGATCACCTTTATAACTAAGGGTCAGATTAAATCCCACGTCTAAAATAAAAACATAAATGCACAGGTAACCAATACCGGTTGCTTCTAGGTGACCGATGTCGGTTGTTCCCAAATGACTGACGCCAGTTACTCCCAGGTGATCGACGTCGTTATTGTGTAAACCTACAAGTTTGTAAATCATGCTATTTGTGAAGCAATTTAGCTCCACAACTCAATAATATCCCACTTAGAGATAATTTTCTAAACATGTACTTGTACATTACCGTCCTCTACATACCATGAAGACCAACTATTCTATACTTTAACAATTATCTCAAAAATTAGGAAGATTAAATGATCTTCTAAAACCAAGAATATAAAAAACTGTGACTTACCATATACCTGCACGAAACTACTTACTGATACATGATACACGATATATCCATACATCAAAATCCCACTGAATCATAACACTAAGCCTCTCATGCAACCAAGCCACCATGACTAACACACCAGCAAGAGCTCCCACTCAAACTGAAATACTGAGCTTCAATTGCAACCATAGACATACCTATAAAACCAATCATGTTCTCCAACCATCTATCCATATCTCCATGCAACCACCAATGCAACTAACCAAAGACAAGTCAAATTGGAATATACATAAGTAAAAACAAGATCCTGGGTAAAGATAGCTCAAACGAGTTCTACGTGCAACTAGTAGGTGATCAATCCACAACACCTATTTAACTCAAAGAATTAAAACACTGCATTCTGCAAATCCAACACTGCATAAACAACTTGCATGTACAAGACAACCATCTGTAGAAAACATATCTTTCATGGAGTAACATAGTAATAAGAGGAAATACAAACATCCCGTACTCATGTTCAAGGGCATCTAAACCATGCTCATAGACATCCATGTGTAAAACAAATATATGCATCATCATATACTCACAAAATAGAATCTATCCACATGTACAAACTCATCATGTACATCCATCCATATCGTCAGGCTCTCTAGAAGCTCCAAATCTTTCACCAATTAACTCCAAGGCCACACACAAATCATGTGCTAATCAATGTCAACAATAACAACCATGTTAACCATGCTACTAATAGCTAGTGAAAATAGCAGCAAAAATTTCATCAGCATACTGCACAACCATCCAAGATGAAAGCAAACAAGGGAAACATCAATAAACTATAAGTACACACTACTGTCACACCTGTAACTTGACTGACCATGGTAGATCCTGCCGATACCTGTGAACTATGTGACTGTAACAAACAAATTTTCCTTCTTTCACCCTTCAAACTCTAAAACATTTCTCACTCTTCTTAACCCAACTGAAAAACCTTCAACTGTCATCCTATAAGGATATCCAGGCACTACAAAATAAAACTAGAAGTGACATCACAATGCACTAAACAAAAAATAGTTGCAAAACTGTGACTGTCCTCCAAAACAACTTGTCCCTGATGCTACCCTGAATAGTAGCATTCTCCTCTCACTCTGCACGTGCATATGTGTCTAACCTGCAATGCAAACAACCATGGCTTGCTCCCACTCAACATGAAATCACCTGAATTGCCTCTAATTATCAAGCTCAAAAGCTCCAATATATATGAATGCGATATAAAATAGTTGAAAGAAAATATAAAATTGATTCCCTTCTTATCAAAGAATACTTCTACATCACAGAAGTTTGGGCTTCTTGTGAAGTAGGTTGAACCACCTTCTTTTCATCCAAGTGTACTCAACATCTCCCGTTACCTACAACTGTGTCTAAACATGAATTTTCATTAAGGATCTCATCCTTATACTAGATACCATTGTCCTTAAGATTCCAACACATCCCAAAAATAAAATTAAAACTCACCAAATATCCATGGTGCATATTTTACTCATGCACACAATCCAAACATAATACCAGTTGCTTCAAACAAAAGGAATAAAACATGAATTGTATAAAGATACTTGAATTTGACCCAAGTCTCATTGGACTTGCCGATAAAACTTTGTCCTCTTTCTAATTCAAACATTTAAGTGATCTACTCCATTTCTGCATGTACACTCTGTGCAAGAAACATGATCCTCCAAACTGGACACTAAACCTTCATGCCCTCTTCTGGTGCAAAAACCCAAAACATACTTTTTGTAACAATGACCAACCTCGTTCCTTCTAACTAGTACCAGTTCCCTCTGTGACCGATGTCGATGCTGCTGGAACAATCACAATGCCACAAATTGGCATAGTGCACCAAACCAAGTTCCTACTCCGACCAGAGCCGATAGCTGTGCTGAGCCAGTCGTTTCAAGAAGCACCCAAATCTTGCACAAAAACTTTACAACAATAATACATGCAATAAAACTGCACCAAGATCAAATACATCACCTAAACAACACCAAGACACTCACCCACATCTTCAACTGAAGTACTTTCCTCTCTGTTGGAATCCCCATCTTCATTCTGTGTTAGTATATTTTGTATCTCTAACGAATCCTGTGCATCTAACTACACCAAGGATGTATAACTACTCCTCTATCTCTTACTCAGATCTGCAACCAAAACACACAAGCATTGCAATACCAAGATAACAAAACCATACCTCTATAATCTAGATTTGCAATCTGACCAACATGCTTGTGCCCTTAAGAACCAGGGACACCTCAGTAATCAAGACACATTCATTGAATCTTCTCAAATTACTTCAGATCTTTGATTTTTTGTTTAGCAGGCCGTTGACACCGGTGTCCAAATAACCGATCGCGGTCACCTTTTCGACATCGGATAAGGAACATTGTCGACAACGGTATAGCATACCGATGTTGGTCACTGTCATTTTCCAGTAACCTTACATTTCTAGCTCCCACTTGATATTAAATCTCTCCTACGATTTACACATCAGACAAAACAAAACCATTATCTCATACAACTATCAGTAATACCACTAACAAAACCCTGAAGCAAACCCTTGCTCTGAAAACTTAAGCCATCGCTCTGATACCAGTTGTTGGGGAACTAGATTGCAAGATAGTGTTATGATTCAATAACAAACCAAATCATGTAAATGTGGAAGTAGACAATTCCCCAAAATCTACAACAGTGGAAGCATATACTAGAAAATCCAAATCAAAACAAAATTAATAGTTGAATAGAATTATAATTTGTTTCAATGCATATTGTACGGTGCATCATGAATCAAAGATTATAATTCTTAAGAAACACTTTTAATTTTCTTATATCTTATTATATATTTGTGTAATATTGTGGATGTGTAATTGATTGTTGTTTAGTTGTTTAAAATTAGTTTATGTATATTATTTATTTCCATTTATCAGTCACATTGTAGGGGTCTCAATAATCTCTTGTTGCACCTCGTGTGAGTGCTTAAGTGTTGTGCTTAATTAATATATCGTTGTAGGAGTGTCATATATGTTGTGTAATGTCAAGTTTGTCTACAAGTAAGATCGATGACCTGAAAATCCCAACAAATTGAACCAAGGTGAAAGATGTATCATGAAGTTTATTTTCTATTATCAACACCACTTGCATAATTTGAATGTATATACACCTCTAGAGTAGGTTCTCCTCCGTGTTTGCATTTAATCCCTTATTACTATGTACATTGAATCTACTTTATTATCCACCTTGAATTACGTAATTATTCTTATTGTTTCTTTATAATGATAATATGATGATATTCATTGCATCTCGAGATAATGTAGGCTACATGTACAATCCCTTCTAGTTTGGATCCAATCCAATCCCTTCTAATATGATATCAAGATATATGATGATATCACTTCTAGTTTGGATCCAATCCCTTGTTACTATGTACATTGAATGTACTTTATTATGCACCCTGAATGTACTTAATTATTCTTATTGTTTATTTATAATGGTAATATGATGATGTTCCTTGCATCTTGAGATAATGTAAGCTATATGTACAATATCACTTATAGTTATAGTGAGGTAAAAAATATTACAAACAAGATGTTGATACAGTGTGGTAGACAAAGTTATGTACTCAATTTCAACTCAACTTCACATATTTTGTAGCTAGTTTACTCTAAAACATCACAAAGTTTCTTAGTACATCAAGAGGCCATTTAGATTGATATATTAAGATCTTGTATTCTACTTTCGATACTTGCATACTCAAAATCCAGTGCACTAAGCCTAATTAGATTATCTCATAAACATGTTTAATTTTGTTCCTTAGTGTCAACATCATACTATATGTGATTTATGTAATGATTTAATCATAAACATATAATGCAATAATAATAATTTGGCTAATATTATATGCTTCACATACATATTAAGATCAGCTTTACTTCTTTTGAACCCTACTTCAAGAAGCTGCTCATTCGTTTTAAGAAGGATACCCCTAGAACTTGTTTAAAACTATCTAAAGACTTTTTCAATTTGCACAGTAGATGTTCTTAACCAAGTTCAACAAAACTTGGTGTTTTTCGCATGTAAATTACTTCTTTTAAATTACGATATAAAAAATCGCATTTTACTTTCATTTGATAAACTTCAATCAAATGTTCACAACTAAGATAACTATCACATGAATAGCAAAATGTCTAATAACTAGAGCAAAACTTTCAATAGAAGTATGTCTAACTAGAGCAGAACTTCCAATATAATTAATACCTTTGTTTCAACAATTGACATGTCCCATATGCCCGTGCCATAACCAACTCATGTCATCAATTTTTTTTTATAGAACACATCTATCTTCACATTTTAAAGTGAGCGCTTGAAATTTATATTTAATATTTTTTCAACTTTACCAATGGTGATGACCTTGTAGTTAGCATTCATGTCTTTGATTTGGCACGTGTCTTTATAGAACTCTTAATATAATTGATTTGCATTTACACATAATCAATATTTCCTTTCAAATATAGAACTATCTTAACATTTTTTTACACACCGTTATCAACTTTAACATTCACGGTCCCTTTTTAAAATTTTGTTATTTGCCTACTAAAGAATCTTTTTAGTGGTTTCTCTACATAATGATTCAAATTCTTATTCACCATGGAATGTGTTGTGTAGAACTGTATCGATAATCAAACATATTTATAAGATACTTATGATCTTGGGATGAGTTTTACACGGTATTGTGCTTTCATTTTTGAATTTAAATTATGGTAATTGTCTTGAAACTTCCCATTATTTTTCTTTCTTATTATCGCAAAGATTTAGCTTGAGAATCATCATTGAAAGACCTCCTTTCTTGGCAAGGTATTTTTCTTCTTACATTGGCTTGGCACATAAGCATTTACTTTTAATATTTATAAAAAATTTAGCAATGTATAATTATCTTATTTTTAAGAGTATATAAGCCTCTTACTTTTTAAGATTCTCTTTACAAATTGTTAAGCATTTATATCATTTTTAAGAAAACACAACTGATTTTTCCTTTCCTTCATTTTGTTTGAATTAGGGACTAGTTCTTTTGATTTAATAGTCTCATATTATGTAATTTTGTAGTAAAGGAGTCAAAATCCGTATATGGTATTTCAATGCAAAAATAAATAAAAATCCATATAATATATTTTAGTAAATAAAATAAAATCCATACATCATTGTTCAATCAAAAAATAAATAAAAATGTCCACCATTATCATTAAAAAGGGTTGTAGTGTAATTGGTACAAATGATAGTAAAATGTGTTGTTGCACCATCCACCAAAGTACAAATCACCCGATATGCAACAATTGAATGAGATTGAGTTTTTCATTCGAGATGTTTATCCATCAATAAAAAAATCATACATCATTTTCCAAACTTAATAATTTTCCTTTATAAATATGAGAATAAAAAAAATAATAGGTCACACAATTAATTTTCCCGACTTTATGATTCCCACAATCGAACAAAGTAAATATTATTACATACTAATAATTGGAATTCATTCAAATTTATGATCCCCGCACTGAAATAAAGTAATTGAAAGAAGAATTGATGCCAGTAGACCCAAATGCAAATTTTCGCCATTGATGTTTCTTCTTCAACTCCTTGACAATAGGCATTGAAAAATAGAAGAGCTACCTCCAAATCGTCGTAGGTATAAAATTTGGTAGTTTCAAGTTCAGGGCCACGGACTGTAAATCGTTAGAGAATTTCCTCACAAGTGGTTACAATATAGACGTCTCATATTGAATCTTAAAAATCCTACAGGATCTCGGTTTTGATTTTTTAAATAGAGCAAGAAGAAATTCTCCACATGAAGATCGCACATTTCACACCCAAATTCCTACATCCTCCCGAGCATCGACTCTTTTGTTTACAATCTCCCGGCAAGATAATTGGTCCCCTCCAAACTAGACACACAAGAAAATATAATACTAGTTTGCCTTGCCTATAATACTAGTTTTCATCTGTGGAATAACCTGAAGGAGATTAAGGGAACCAAAGATATTATTCAATCCTTGGCAATACAGTCGGTGCTTGTTAAGATTTATAGTTGAGCTTGGTTAAGCCTTCTTCACGACATTGTAGTTATGTTTTCTCATCTCTTTAATATATATTTCTTGAGAAAGCGTAGTTTCACGCTAATAAGATAATGAAATCCATCACATATGGTCCATCAAACAGTAAAGCTGTCCATGCCAAATCAGTGCAGATAAACAGACCAGAAATCAATAGGGATAAAAAGCATAAAGGTCTAGTCAAAATTGAAGTATTCAACAAAGACTTCATCTTAATAGGTGGCCGTCTACCTCGAATAACAGTTGGACCCACATAAATCCCTTACCGTCCAGGTCCAACTTTGTTAAATGCGTAGTTGTTTCAATAGGAAAATGGCCCCTTTTACAGGGAGTGGGCTCAACTTACACTAACATAACACTGCGTCGCCCATTAAGAAACACATGCATTAATGACGCAGGCAAGCCAATTGCACTTTGAAATTGGGTCATAATTGCTATATACAATTGTATTACAGCTAGACCAGAACCAATAAAATACATGTTAATCTCAAAAAACATACCAACTAGGTACCACTAAAATATTTACAATAAACAGAGTTACAGAATTAGATGCTGGTTAATATTTCATAGGGATCGCTTCCTAGTGCTGGAAGTACTAACTGTTGCCTCAATTATATTGAGAAATCCAAAAGTGTGGAAGGCCATGGAAGGATGAAAAGCAGAACTAAAGGTATGATGCTCTAATCCGATGGCATTGGTTATAATCTAGATTCCAAGAGATATCCGATGGACTCACACCTATCATTACTATCGGTTCTAACGTCTACCCACACTAAATAGATGGAATCCGTGTATTATAAATGGAGGTGAATAATTCATTCATTTATAAATTAAAAGACATGTACAGAAATGTTAGCAAAACTTTATTGATCTGAACGTTTGGTACATGACTCTCTCCCATATAAGCATTTTCAAATCCTGTTTGAGGCCCTTTCATGGTGATAGATGACGAAGCTATTGGTTCTTCTGGTCCAAGCCTTATCCCAGACATGTGAAAACACTAAGTCTCCTTTCATGGTCTAGAGCTTGATCTTTGTGAGCCCCGCGTTTCTTTGCGGAGTTCTTCCCTTGCAAGGCTATTTATACTTTTACTATCTTATGCTCAGGGTTTAACGATCTTAGGAGGTTAAAACCCCTCGTTACTTGTTTCACCTTTCTTTTGTACTTTATTTTTAGTTAATTTTCATAACCTTGGGTCGTTTTTACCCTAGTACTTATGTTTTATAACTTATTACACCTCCCAAGTCCCATTTAGACTCTCAATCTTCTCTATCTAATGCAAGCTATGTATGTTGATATATATAAATTAATTCTGCAGAAGGAAAGAAAAACATTTTGGTAGATAGAATGGTCTCTCTTCCACGTGTAATTTTAGCAATTCCAAACGACCGATGTAGAGCAACAACCAGTCCTAACATACGCAGGGCTTGCCCCACAAAGAAAGGTGATGATTCAACTGCCTAAAACATGAAGTGTGTGGTTCACAAGGCACAATGTGTAGTTTTGTGTTGTTTTTGATGTGCAATATCCAATGTTTAGTATGTCATGCCCAGTGTGTAGACTTGATCATATACATAATTGCACAGTGCAATATATAGTACTTGCACAGAGGCAATTGAAGTCTGACATTCATTTGGAGCACAACTTGCGGTAAGATCAGGATGATGACTTTTGGAGAAAAACATCCAAGTTCAACCTCCTTTAAATAATTTGACAATGCCATTTGAGGGAATTTTTCCATGGACTAGGTCCAAACATTCTTTTTACTGCAAATGATAGAATCCAGCGCAAAAAAATGATGTAATTCTACACAGTGAGAATTTCATTTACCATAAGAGTGTGACGTATATGCAATTCAATTACCACAACAAAGAGTAATTTTGGGATGAAACCCCTTGGTGACACTATTCTATAAATCATTTGACAACACCATTTGTGGGAATGTTTACATGGACCACGTCCAAGCATTCTTTTTACTGCAAATGATAGAATCCAACACACACATGAAAAAATCATACAAAGTGGTAACTTCATTGACCATAAGAGAGACATATATACAATTCAATGGCCACAATAAAGACCAATTTTGGGTTGAAACCCCTTGGTGACACCATTCTGTAACTGCATATTAACTTCATTAAATAAGTTTGAAAAATCAGCATTTAACATTTTAACTTTAGATCATACTATAAAATCTACCCAAAAACATGCAAAATAGATTATGTACCGTTTTGTTGCCTAAAATACCTTCCTAAAAACATTTTTTGTCGGTCTCCTAACTGACATAATACATTCAACCACGGGATTTGGAGGATCTTACTAGACCAGTAGTACTTGTGCTGATGACCCACTCATTGGTCTAGCTCATTTCTTCCTTGAAGTGAAATGTCTACTGCTACAACTGTACCTACTGGGATTTGGCTTTTCCTGTAAACACCTGAATTGATGCAATCTTTTCACTTGAACATAGATGCCACAAAAGCTTGTGAATGTGTTGGAAGTTATTTCCTCAAAGCCTTCGTCCACATCCAATACACTGGTCATCATAGCAAAAGTATCATCTAAATGAAGTTGTACCTTATGTTGGTCTATAACAGCTTGCTGATGCTACCTTAATCTCTTTTTGCTCGGAAAAAAAATGGTTCATGCCTTGTGCTAACTTGGCATTCTCTTCTTTATATCCCGTGTGAGTTTCCTTGGCCTGATTCAACAGTCTTTCGTTGCATTATGTCGTTACATTATGCCGAACACGTCAGCTGTTTAAGTGAGAGCTACTGCACATTATGTGCTATTTTGTCTTATTCTTTGTGTAGTAATCTTAAGAATATGTGATTCTCTTATCTCTTCCTTACATTGATCTCCGAATAACCCTTAAATAAATTCAATCATAAGGTACACTCTTTCCTTACCCATTTGTCAATTTATCAATCCATCCTTGAAATTTTAGAGATGACTAAGCTAAATAAGCTGCACATTTTTTTAACAATTTGTTTTCAAACTGCACTATTCCTCCATTACATATTTATCTAGATAATGATAAGCGAGACTATCCTGCACTAGTTATGCCACCTCTTGTATTATATTTTTGGCTTTCATATCATACACATTTTTGTGTACCTATTGTCTACAGTTTGAACTGCCCCATTTTTAATTTTTCAATTGGAACCTTAATTTACTAGGGCTTACTAATAAAAACAGGGTATTTTTTATAGGCTATTTTCTTTTTTTTCACAAAGTGTAAGAAAACAAATAGATTTCTCAATTAGTAAATAATTGAAAAACAAATTGGTAACTTTTTTATGAAATGTATGTAAAATGGCCAAAATACACGTATTAATACAAACATTTATGTTTTTCCTCAAAATTTGCCTAAACTAATATATTTTTTGGTTCTTGAGTTGTAATGATTTGTCAATCATTTGATACTCAAAAAAACTTCAATTCCTTATATATTTGTTAAATATGACTAAATCCGGTGACCACCATTGTTTTCTCTTATCGCAACAAAAATTAGGGCCTCAGTATTTATGCGAAGTAGGTCGCGGGATCGAAACTCCTCGATTCTCATATATATTGATTTTTGAGTTTAAATCCAGAATGCAAGGGATTTTAATTTCACTGTCAAAATTTAGTTTGGACACACTGACCATTTGCTCTAGACATATCTGTTGTTGAGGAGGTCATAATTTCAACACACATGGACATTTTTACGAACAAAGCAAAATCACTATTGAAGGAGGAAATCACCAGCTATTAGGGTTTGTTTTCGAAGTGTGTTCTAGCAGAATTCAAGAATTAAAGGAAACATCTCTGCCATTTTAGGTTTGTTCTAGTTCATCCTTTCCAGTGTCACGACTTGCTGAGGTCGGGACAGGGCTTTCCATGTAAATCTTGTTGATTTTCTTGTGTATATATTTACAGCTGACCCGGTATATATTGCAACTGTGTGAACTACGATCTTTTGGTGTGTCCCGTAGTATTCGCATTCTGTGTGGTTTTGTAGTGTTGTTCTCAGTGCCTTTATTTTTTGAGTGTCACCTGTAGCCTGAAGAATCTCTTTCTATTCAACATCCTTGCTTCAGAAGCAATGTGGAGGCATCGAGCTGCAGGGATATCCATTTGTATCTATCGTTAGTAAAGCTAGATGCTTATGGTTAGCAAGAAGAAAACTGACGGAGGCACAAATAATCTCGGGACTACGCATGGCTTCCAGACATCATTTAAAGAAGGCCTACATGGCTCTTCTAAGACTCATATTAATGGTAGAAAATTCCAGAAAATGCCCTTGTGGATGCCCAAGCTGGATCCTTAAAAAATTGAGAAGGGGTGCATGCTAGCAGTGGATGGAACACCGGTTATTCAACTTCAGAGGACTGATGTCCAAGGTAATATCAATGAGTTGGAGAATAGTGGCCTAATTGTGCGATTTCTTGGTTTCTGACCTTCGCTAGGGGTTTTCAAGGAGTGGGCTAAAAAATTTTGGAACACGAAACGTGAGTACTCAGTTTCTGTTTATCCTAATGGCTATTTCTTGATTCTCTTTGCTACGACATCCTACCATGAACTCATTTTTCAAGGTGGACCATGGTTCATGGGAAGAGTTGGGTTATTCATGAAACCTTGGCATCCCATGTATAAAACGGATGAAGAAATACCCTTCGTAACCCCTATATGGGTAAGACTTTTTGGACTTCCAGCTGACCATTGGAATCAAAATGCTTTTATGGAAATTGGGAACACATTGGGTACCTTTATGATGACTATTGATGCTTCTCTACAGTTGGAACACATGATTTATGCAAGGATTTGTGTTTTGATGGATCATAACAAGTCGTTTTCTACTAAATCATAGAGGAGGATAAATGGGATCAAGTTTTGTACTATGAAAACATTCCCTTTTGATATTGATTATGCCATGAGTATGGGCATCTTGTATAGGATTGGAAGCATAAAGGTTTGGAAGAACATAAGGAAGAAAAGTCCAAAGATGATTTTATTACTTCAAAGAAGAAACAAACAGTAAGGAATAAGCTGAAACTAACAATAATAACCGATTTTCTAGCCTGCATGAAAAAGAGGAAGAGGAACCGGATGCAATTATAGAATCACAGGTGCCAGAAACACAAATCAAGAAGAAACCAGCAGCTTGCGAAAACTAGGTGGTTGGAGCCCAGAATCACATGCTTATTTTTCATGCACAACCGAATAATACTGTAAGCGAAAACAAGGTAAAAATCTACCAGCGTAAAACTAAATTCCATGAGCAATTTTAAGAACATAATCAACAAACAAAAGAGATGACCCAAATGAAAAAATATCTTGTTGTTAGAGACCCTAAGGCATCAAAAAAAATAGAGCCTACCTTAGGATTGGATCAGAAAAAAACAAGAAATTTAAAATGGATACCAACATGAAAGTTGGTAGAAATTCAAATGATTTTTTGTGATGAAATAGATCTTATATTATATTAATTTAATATGATACACTATAACTTTCAACGAAAAATTGAGTGGTATGGGAGCACGCCCCAAAACCATAAACAAAGTTAGGTCGAGCCAAGGAGAACACAAAACAAACTAGGTTAAACCTAGGAGAACACAAAACAAACTAGGCTGAGCCTAAGAGAACACAAAACAAACTAGGCTGAGCCCAGGAGACCGTAAAATCTAGGCAGCGCCTAGAAGCATACAAAAAACCCAAGTCAAGCAGCAGCAGCAAACAAGCCCGAAGCGGGTGGATCATGATCATTCGGCCAACCCAAGCCAGGTAAATCCTTTCCAATATTCGAGAGATCCCAGCCAGTAGGATTTTCTTCTTCCTGATTTTCCTCACCATTAGTGGGGATGGTGAGGCTGAGATGAGGAAATGTTTCGAAAGACGGTGGCAGTGGCGGATTCCATCCATCAACAATGTGTTGAGCGGTGGTGGTAGGAGAGCCCCACCCAAGTTGGCAAGACAACGATCCCTAGCCCTGTTGGCGAGATGACAAAGGACTCCTGTGATGGTGAGGTCGTGGCAACCCTTGTCCACATTGGCGAGTTGGAGAGTAACTTATTTGGTGCAAAGGACTTGGGGAAGGCCGAGCCAAGCTAAAAGCATGCCGTTGTGAATGGCTATGCCAACCAACATGGCTAGGAGGCGAGGAGTGCCTAGTAGGATACAACACACGGGAAACATTACACGGGGCTTCCCTAGTGGTACAACAGGGACTAAAGGTGGTCCAACTCCAGTGTGACCTTGTTTTTTTGGACTTAAATCTGCAATAGTACATTTAAGATCACCATAGATTTTTTATAAATGGAAAAATACTGATCAATTTTAGAATTAACAAAAAAAAAATTTCTTTTTTTCATATCCAAAAAAGAATTTCCCCTTTGAAAACATGCCAAATCTGGGTGAACATAGGTAGAAGCATGGGATTGTCTCCCTATAGGATATGGTGTCAGGTAAATCATTTTGGTCTTAGCAGAAAGAAAAATGAATGAATCCAATTCCATGCAAGTTGAACTTTGGGACAAAAGCAAAAAACATGCATAATAGATTATAGATAGCCGCAAAATGGGCATTTGGGAGCTGGGACTCCAATTTGAACAAGACAAGCTCCGAGAGGGAGACCTTGGTGCAAAATGCACCAGATGAAGTGGGCAATCTTGGGCTCCACAGAGATAGTCAAATCAATTTAATATTCAGCAGGAGGGATGAAAGCTAATGAATTTGGGAATAGCTCAGGATTTGTCCCAATTTTTCCAAAGTTCTCAATGAAAGTGATCACCTGGAATATAAGGGGTTTGAAGGGATCTCCTTTAAAAGTTCAAGAACTCAAAATAATGATTAATACAGATCATCTCAAAATCGTTTACATTCAGGAAACCAAATCATCCAATGAGCTTATGTATGTGTTAGCTGAAAACATTTGTCCTAGAGCTAAACACCTTTCCCTAAGTTCCCAAGGAGCTTCAGGAGGTACTGTCTCTCTCTCGGACCCAAGCATGATTATGGTGTTCAATTCCTATGTGATTAAAGGTGCATTATGTTTGCATGCTTATTCTAAAATGGAAGCCCAATAGTTCTTATTTGTTAAGGTTTATGCTCCTTTTGTGCTAGAAGACAAAAGATAACTTTGGCAGGGGATGACCTCCATTATCCAATCTCTTCCTCAGTTGCCTATTATTTTAGGAGGGTATTTTAATACTATCTTGAATATTCAAGAGAAACAGGGTGGTAAACCCCATATAGAATACAATTCGAGTGTCATGGCTCAATTCATTCAGACTCATCATTTGGTGGATGTGTCTACTGTTAATGGCACGATGACATGGTCAAAGAGATTACATGGTTGGGATTGTATAATGGAAAGACTCGATCATTTTTTGATATCAGAAGATTGGTGGCTAAGGGGTTGTGCTCCTAAGACATTGATTCTCAATAATAGTGAATCGGATCACTAGCCAGTATGCTTAGAACTGGGAATAATGTCTCCATACAAATCCCTTTTTAGATCTCATCTCATGTGGCTTCGTCATAAAGATGTTGCTAATCATGTTCAACGATGGTGGGAGGAGGGAAATCCCAGGTTTGGAAATCAAATGTTTATGTTTGTCAAGAGGTTGACCTACTTAAAATTCAAGGTAAAAGCTTGGAATTGGAATGAGCTTGGAGATATTAAGGGGAAAAAAATTCTAGAACTGGCATATATTAATGACCTTCATTGACATTCAGGTTTGTCTTTGGACCTTTTTAAGAAAGATTGTCTCCTAAAAACAAAATTACAAGAATGGGAGATTAGAGAAGAAATTATGTGGCAGCAAAAATCAAGGATACAATGGTTAAAAGAGGGAGATAAAAATTCAGTCTTCTTCCATAAATCTTTATTAACAAGGAGGGCCCATATATCCACTCCTTATCCAACAGGGAAGGAACAAAATCATATTCGATTCAAGGAATGCAACAACTAACCAAACAATATTTTTAGCAATCGTTCACCTCTCAACCTCTCAATCTGAATTCACAACAACAACTTTTGGACCTACTACTAAGCAGTATCTCCCCACAGGATAATGAGAAGTTGAGTCAATCGATTACGGAAGCATAACTCCAAGGTGTAGTCTTCAATATGAAAAGAGGTAAAACACCGGGTCTAGATGGCTTCCCTATTAGGATTTGTTACAAGTGGTGGAGGAAGCAAGAATGGATAAAACCATGTTTAAAGAGATAAATAAGACTTTTATTGCTATTATCCCTAAAAATAATGAAGTGGAATATAGCTTTGGTTTCCAGCCTATAGCCTTATGTAATGTCTTTTATAAAATCATCACCAAAGTTATAGCACAAAGAATAAAACTCCTCCTTCATAAGATTATTTCTCATGAGCAAGGTGGATTTATTTTTGGTCATCATATTCATGATGAGATTGTGCTAGCTAAGGAAATATTGCACTCTATAGACATTCAGAGAAACCCAAAAATGTTTATTTGACTAGATTTATCCAAAGCTTATGACAGAGTTGATTGGGCCTTCCTAGGCATGGTGTTGGCTCAATTTGGTTTTTCTAGGGAATGGATTCAATGGGTACATGCATGTATACCTTCTGTTTCCTTTCTTGTTTTAGTTAATGGATCTCCCTCATATTTTTTGGAACATCCAAAGGAATTCTACAAGGAGATCCCCTATCACCTTTCTTATTCTTTATTCTGGAAAAATCTATGGGGATACTTGTCAATAAATCCTCCCAGGAGAAAAGAATTCATGGAATACGGTTGGCTAAAAACATTCATTCAATATCTTGTCTCCAATTTGTTGATGACTAAACACTGCTTGGATGAACTACCTCTTGCGAAGCTAAACAAATTAATAAAGTGCTTCATATATTTTTGATAACCACTGGTCAACTAATCAATCAAGGAAAATCCATTATTTTCTTCTTTCATTGTTATGGATAAGAAGAAGACCAAATTCTGAATATTTTTGAGTTTAATAAGGGAGTGTTTCCTTTACAATACTTGAGTCTTGGGTATTCGTTTAGATGTTAAGAATTTAAGCGATTGGCAGTGGCTAATCAATAAGTTTGACTTAAAATTACATAAGTGGACTAATAAATGGCTTTCTTCAAGAGGTAGGATGCCACTAATCAAATATGTCATGCAATCTCTACCAATATATGGTGCATCTGTGTTAAATATTCCTAGAACTATCTTGAAATAGGTAGATTCTATATGCCAAAAATTCTTATGGAGTGGAGCTCAAGATAAGAAAAAACAGTCCTTAGTCTAATGGGACACTCCGTGTCGGCCAAAAAAGGAAGGTGGTTTGGGATTTAGATCCTCCCCCAAGCAGAAGAAAACCTTAGCTACTAAAATTTATTTGAGGTTGCTTGTTTATTCGAATGATTTGTGGGTAGGTACTTTCAGAGAAAAGTATGTTGAAAGTAATCCCCCAGAGAAAATCATCAGATCATCCCTCCCTAGTAGAGGTTCTCCGACCTTGATGTTTATCAAAATGGGAGAGGAAACTATTAAACACCAAATCTTTTGGATTGTTAATAATGGGAAATTAGCTAATTTTTGGACTGATTCTTAGGATGGACAACCCCCTCTTATCCTTCAAAATCGTCAATTTCAGACTATTATGAAGAAAATGCAAGTGCTGGGATGGGTTAATGTAGCTCATTATAGTACACAGTCTAGTTCTTCCTGGGAGAGTGGAAAAGTTTGGATTCCGGTTTCTGAATGGCCGCTTGTGATATAGACCATGATACTTAGGTTCTGTTGCATAATGTCTTGAAGGATAGTCCTCTTTGTTTTTCCCCATTTCTTGATAAGTTGGAATGGGAACTTGACCCTTCTGGTATGTATACAATGTCCACTGGATATACCTCTTTGATGATAGATAATCCTCATCCTCTGCAGTTTCTCTTCAAACACTTATGACAACCGGGTATGTGGCCTAAAGTAAGTTCTTTTTTGTGGATTATTATTCACACAAGAGTCTTAACAGGGGAACAACTTATGAAGAAAGGATATAATGGCCTTTTCAAATGTGGTTTGTGCTTGGAAGATGAAGAATCTTCTATTCATCTATGTTTCCTCTGACCCTAGGTTAATCCAATGTGGAAAAATCTTGCTACTTTGTTTAAGTTACATTCAAATGATTTTGCTTCCCTTGAACAAGATTTTAGAGATTGGCAGAGACGCCTCCCTAAGGGACAAAATATTCTCCCGATGTTATAAAGTGGTGTGTCTCTTCTCTTATGGAACATCTGGAAAGAACAAAATAGCATAATATTCCAACAAATCAACAAAGATGTCTCATATGTCTGGGAAAAAACTAAAATCAATAAAGATGAAAGTCTAAAACACAAAATATCCTTGCCTTAAACTCTTTCGGTGGAATGACAACATATATGCAATCAGGTATCTCTTGATCCTATGGATGCTTCTTTGCCCCAATTTCATATTAAAAGGAGGATTGTCAGAGACATCCATTTGGAAGCCCCTTTATTGGGATTTGTAAAGTTGAATATAGATGGGGCTTCCCAAGGAAATACATGAAGAGTAGCTATGGGAGGAGTTGGGTAAAACAAGGAAGGGGATGTGCATTTCATTTTTTCCAAGAATCTGGGCATTACTACTAATACTCTTGCGGAGGTGAAAGAATTTTATAAAAGTATGTAAGAAGCTCTAAAAGTTGGGTGGTAGAAGATTCAAATAAAAGAAAACTCACAAATCATTATGCAGTTGCTATCTGGAAATCATATTAGCTCTTCTCCCAACTAGTGAATTGCTAAGGATGTTTGGAAGAATAAAATATTTTTTGTGTCCTGTCTGAAATCATGAGTCACAATAGGGATGGTGTTGTTTTAGAGGTTTCCAAATCAGTAATTGAAGGTAAACATTTTTATGATCTTCTCTATAAGGAGGTTAGTAGTATCAACGATTCATTACATCATCATAATATGTTATTACAACAGTTCTATCATGATGGCATTCATCCTATTAAGGATATGAATGCCAAGGATTTGGTGCAAGAAGTCAAGTTATTCTGAAGACAAAGAATGATGAAGATCTTGATGGTACTCCAAGGTGTGATAGGAATGAATATGTGTCAAATTTATTTATGCGCATCAAATCATTTCAGATTTGCTTTCTTCATGAGAAGTATGGTAATACAAGGTGTAATATGGAACATGTGGATCCTCTGTTCCAATTTCATGATTGTGGGAATTATGAGAGCTAAATATTTTGGCAAGAACTCTCTCATTTGATAACACATTTTGTTGCAAAACTCTAACATGGATATTTTCCAGAATACAACAACACGGGATCACACCATACAAAGAAACAAGAAAATTAAGATGAGGAATAGGTCCTCATTATCATGTATGCAGCCACCATTTGTGATTACTATCACTTACTCAGTGATTAGGGAATCATTTTAGTCTTCAAACATTCCCTAATTATCTCTAACCTGGTCAATGTGGAAGATCATTCAGAGAGCTTTTTGTCGACTATTTCAACTCAAAAAACGGAGTTCATACGTTGAAATTATGGCCAATCATAGTTCAAGCCAAAATTGGTCAACCGGTGTCAACATACGAGTCACGCGTTGACACTTGGCGTATTGGAAAAAATGAATATTGATCGTTTGCGAAGTTGTTTTGGAATGCCGGTCTTCGACGATCGATAAAAATTTAGTGTGCCCCACTATTTGCTAGTTGGGGGCCCTCAGCCAGGTTCGACACACTCTTTTCCCGGAGGGGTGCCTTGGTCGCCAGGTTCGATTATTGCATTATATTTATCACCAAGACAACTTGATTTATTATCAACTCGACCAAGTTCATTATTCATATTCACGAGTTGTTCATTGTATTGGTCGAGTGTTTATTATATATGGTGAGCTCGTTATACATTTGGAGACCGAGCTAGTTGTCAGCTCCACGAGCTCATATTAACATTGGCAAGTAATTATACATTCGCATGGATGACTTTCAACATGGCGGAGTAATCTTACCATACTCGGAAAGGGACCTGACCACATTCAATGTGGCGAAACAGTAGAGCTCACCGCCTATCTTTACTAGCTCGGATAGGCATTATAAACCATACGGGCCCCATTCAATACCTCACTCCCCTTTTTGGTGGCGGCTACCCTCCACTCAATTTGCACCAATGTATGGTGCATCCCCCATAAAGCATGCATGATGACCATTGTTGCACCATTATGTAGGATGAAGTGGCAGGGAAGTCTCTGGGAAGCCAGGGTGGTGTCAGGGTGGTGTTAGTGCCGGAAATGGTCTTGTCACCGCTGTAGCTCCTACAAAATCTGGCACAGTCAACTTTGAGTGGAGGGTAGCCGCCTCCAATATTAACTGTGGATTATCCACGACTGGATAATTCTCCCATGCCTCTTTTACCCTCGATATTTTCTTGGTCTCCTTTCTGCAACTTGTGAAGTGTGTGGAAAAATTTCTGCAATGTGGTCTATTGTTCGGTCATCTATCCAAACTCTCCCAACATTAAAAAAACGCAGAGCGCAATAATTACTCCGACATAGTCCGAACCAAAAATGGTGAGGATTATAGAACTTCTCAGTATTTTTCAAGAATCTTCAAAATCTGGAAGATGAGAGGGATTGTAATCTGAGACGGATACGCAAATTCAATTTATGAGAGGATAATTCAAATTATAAGTGAGAAACAAAAATAAAGAAGACAATATTGTAAGTAATTAATTAATTAGTTGGAGAACACTCTGCACTGGAGGTATTCATATTTTGGCTTAATGTGAGCTTTCGATTATGATCCTTTACTTCTTAACTATTTCAATTGACAATATGCACATTTATAAACAATAAAGCAAAATATGGTTTATTAAAAAAAGTCCAAAATAACTAGCATAACCCACAATATGTTCTATAAACTAACCAGTGTTGCCATAAGATAGTATCTTTCTATTGA
This sequence comes from Taxus chinensis, assembly GCA_019776745.2. Classification (NCBI taxonomy): domain Eukaryota; kingdom Viridiplantae; phylum Streptophyta; class Pinopsida; order Cupressales; family Taxaceae; genus Taxus; species Taxus chinensis. The sequence continues at coordinate 376,164,250 of CM034155.1, read as the reverse complement.
AAACCAACAAAAAAAGAAAGACTCTATTAACCATTGCTCAAACACAAATATCATATTATGTATTGTTCACTCTTTCAATCAAGAAATAGGTTGTTTATGGAGGAAAGCAACTAAAATATCAAAACAAAAGTAAATTTGTCTTTGTTCGCATTACAAGAATACTTGGAAGTTGGAATTATGACAAATAAAATTGTGATTTTAAATTTTCCTCCGCTTTCTTTAAATACAAGTGGAAAATACGACATACTTTGAACATGTAACAACCTTCTTCTATTTGAAATCATTCAATACCCCCTTCATATCAACGAGTAATTGTCTTGCTCCCTTCCAGTTATACTGGACATGATTGTGAAATCGTCGTATCTATGACTTCAAAAATAAATGGCCCACTCCTCCATATATCTTCCCATCTACCACATCCCACTTCCTTTCAAGAATATTTTACAACACAACATCCTTAAATTTTCCTAATATCTTGCCATCATTTCAACCCCCAAACACTTCACCATGGAATTCAATTTCCATGCCTCAATCATACATCCCTATGATAGGATCAATCATATCAGTAGCATATACGGCTAATGTATGTTTCATCCCTATGTCTACAATGGCTAATGGTCATTCTAGTTTCTAGTTTATCAACACAAATTAAAATTTCTATGAAATGATAGATCAGTTGTCACCATACATGCTCCATATGCTCAAAGAATTAAATAACAATGAAAACTAGAATATCAAATGGGTTCTATGATTGTCATAGATGCATTACAGAGTGACCTAGAGATTGTTTATCTAGATGGAATAACATGGATCTATGAAATTATTCCAAATATTTGCACACCCTTATGCAGGTTGAGGAAACAATTATAGAAAGAGTAAATCCGATTTCACATGTTAACAATGCGGGTGAAGGACAATACAAATACAATGGGAATACTATTAGATTCCCCCAATAATATTACCACAATTTCCAAATACATGCTGAATTTATGAGTTAGAGATGGTGTTGGAGAAATAACACATGCCTCATAAAAAAAAAGTATGAATTTTATGTCACTATATTACGTGTCATGCAATCCTTGGAGTATGATGTATCTCAATGATCCATACAACAAGGTCATATTTCTCAATAAAGTGCAACCTCATTATTTCCTCCTAAACCTACAAATGTATCTTCCATGCTTCACACTACATTCAATGAAATTATAGGATTTCAAAAGACATTTGGGTCCCTTCATGATGGAAATAACAAACTTAGTGACCATAGAGAACAACGAACCTCAATTGTTTTGTGTATTGTTCCTAATATAGGAACACCGTGAAATCTATACAAAGATGTTTATAGTCTCCAAGCATATAAACTCCATACTCTAGATTATCACCCACTAAGAAATAAGTTATAGAAGGATAGTTCACTTTTCCATTTCTATATTTGTTTCATATCTTTCAATCCATGCTTAAAATGACCCACATTGAATAGGTTTAAATGCAAAAATATGCACTTCATTTGATGTGTTACCATGATGAAAAAATATCTAGGAAACGTTTCTTATTACTATTACAAACTTGCGTTAGAAATCAAATTACTTTCAAAACGGTAGTCTTATAGATAACCTTGTGCATTTCGGATCTAACCTATGAGGGACTAGTTCCTATCATAAAAAATGTAGACTAGAATTATTAGACACAGTCAGGGAAACATTTCCTTTCACACTATTATTCACACTTAGTGATGCTGAAATAAATTGGATTGAATTGTAAACAATTATTCTAGCTAGTGGAGGGCCATAACTTAATTTCCCCCATTATCTATATATATCTCCCAAAGAACTATAGATGGTTTTCTTGATGCATGTGATGCATACCATTACAAGATCGAATATGATATTATCTAAATTTTACATCCTGACTCAATCTCCATGCATCAAAACTTCAAAATCTTCTCGGAGTAAGTGTTTGAATAATATTTACATATAAAGTACTAATAGTATATATAGAAAACCAAAAACCTCACTTATCGTTTATTCATGAAACAACCTATATCCCCAAATATAACTATTCACATATTATATCCCTGACACTAAGTGTGAATGAAAACATAGAGGCTCCACCCTTGCTCATAGTCTCCTTGTTATCCATATTTCTCCCCTGTGCCAAATATTAGATCGACCATGATCCCGCATAAGAGGAAACAGAGTCAAAAGGCGGACAGAAAAGACTTCAAAATTGGCTAAGTATAAAGGTGTAAGCGGAGAATACCAAGTGTCAGTATGACGCTGATTCAAAGGGTGAATAGAGAAAAGGTTTCTAAACGAGCGCCGAAATGCCGCGTGTCCCAGGGGAAAGAAGGGAATTGGAGGAAAGGGCAAAAGATAAATTGCGGACCCGTAGGCTTGATTTTTGTTCCAATCTAGCTGCCACGTGTCCCATATCAAAAGGGGATCCATTTTTCAAGTTGTTTTCCCACCCTCCTATACGGACCCGATACAAAATTTGAAGGGGAATGTCTTTCAACTCAGGGCTCGAAATATTGTAAATCTTATGCCGTTGGAAAAATCTCGGCCTCACCCATGCCATGGAGGTCTGAAACTTTAATTTTGAGGAGTTTAGGTGAAGAAAAATGCAGGAAAATTCTTTGGGATTTTAATGCAGGATCTTCTTGCCTCAACAACCAGATGAGATTTCATGGGTTTTTCCATTTCCTCTTCCTTCAAGGCACCAAACTAAGGATTGATGCAGTAAAGACAGATTTGGGGAGAGATTTCATCAGAGGCATTAACAGCGGTGTTTGAGCTTCAACTTGCTTTTCCCGCTTCTCTCTCTTCTTCTTTCAGGTTGAATCTATAAATACGGGGGCAGGATTCATTGTAAAGGGTTAGACATTCTTCATTTTTCAGGCTCCCTTTTCCTCTTAGCAAAGGGATTTGTGAGGTTCAGGCCTTCCATCAAAAATTGCATTACATTTCTGCCTCTTGGCTACTTTGTAATCAATCTACAGAGCAATAAAACATGTTTGTGATCAATTTTAGATCCTTTCTTGTCTCTTTTGCTTTCATCTGGTCTCCCATTATATATCTGGCTATCTATGCTTGTTTATTGTATGCATTTTGTTGGTTTGTGTCTATTAGAAAAATAAGTGTTCATCAGTCCTTTGGTGGATCACCTGGTAAATAGTAATTTCTTATTTCTTATACTCTTTTATCCCTGTCTCCTTGGCAAGTTTTAGATTAGGTATAGAGATAGATCCTCTACAAATCCTTACGTATGCACCTAAACAGAGGGATAAGGAACCAACCTTTGATCTAGAGAGATTTTCCATTTTTGCAAGGTCCCACGCCTTGGGAAAAGTTCAATGTTATGCAATCACACCAAATGACTCTGCCTTGGAAAAGCAAACTTATAGAACTAATTTGGCGGTGTTGTGATTTCTCACTAACACTCATATGGTTGGAAAATGTACCCAATATTTTCATATTGGATTGGGAAAATCAAATTGTGGTACCTTCTGCAAAATATTAATTTGAAAATTATTTAATGTCCTTGATTCTACAAGTCATCTTCTATAAAAAACAAATCATTCACTACTTCATCCTCAATGAACCTTGTTTGTTATACATGTCTGATATATTTACATCCTCTTTTGGACTATGAAAAGCTTCATAACCATGTTTAAAGGTATACTAAATGAAATTACATACTTTTTGAGGAAAGGAACGTCACCTCAATTTCATTATAATGCCATTTGGAACTAAATTTTTGTGTAGAAACAACTTTTTCACCCCTAGGTGACCCAACACATATTAATCACTATCCTAAGTCCATTATCCTTAGTATAATTTACCATTGTAAACAACCATTTACACATGTAGAATCTCATTTACCCTCCCTAACCACCTAAAACAAACCTAATCTAAATTACCCGAACCATCCAAACCCCCTAACCTCTTCCTACCCGGATTCCTAACCTCCAACCATTTCTAAAACAACCTCAATCCTCATATGGAGATTAGTTTCAACTATTTTTCATCCTTTCATAGTTGGTTTTCAACCTCTTTTAACATATCGATGGTGATCCACAATCACTAGCAATAGTTACGGATGTCTTCGATCCTATTTAAACCACCTTCCTTCCGAATTTCACAGTTAGATAGATCAGAGAGATTGTTCACCCTGACAAATTATTGAGACTCTGCACAACCTCAAGAAATTAGAATATTTTTCATAGCCTTCTATCATCCTTTGGGAGTCCTCCTCCAACATTCACTCTGCCATTTGGAGCTTTATCATCCTCATCAACATTCAACAAGGTATAATGCATTTATTTCAATCATATTTTACATTAGTTATATTTTTAAACACTCATCTTCATACCCATGTCTAGCCATCATAATCTTTTTCCTTCATTTGACCATTTGTCTAAATTTTAGCATATTAGCCAATTTTACTAGGGATTGTCGTCGGTTATCGATCGTAATTGATCAGATCCCCAATCCCCCGACACTCAATTTAACTCTTCATACACATTGCAATCTCAACTATTTTTATTAATTCAGTCTCCTCAACATCTGTATCTCATATTAACATTGCCAACATAACAATATGCATCCAAAACAATCTTTTTTACCAACATTTATTGAAATAGACCATTTTGTCCCTGATAACCATTGATCCTTGTCTTCTATCCTTACAATTGCATACATTATCATATGATTTTGCTAAAAAAACTTAAAATCATGTATTTTCATTAGATGCTTGTTCCAGGAAAGTTACACCCCATTATAAGCATATACCATACATATAGAACATCCTAATTATGCAACAATCCTTTGTGTTGGAGTAGTTAGATATCTCACACAAATTTAGTCTATGTTCCATTGCCCTTATGTCTGAAATAGAAGACATTGAGGAAAAATTAGAGATCATACATGAAATACAAGATGCAATAGAAAAATCCTGGTTCCACTATTTCTTGGACTTTGAGCTCATTGTAACCCTATCCTGGGCCACCTATAATGCAGAGCATGATCTATCTATCCCTTTGTAATTTTAATCATATTTTCATTATATTATTTCATTATCATATCACTTGATTGTATCACACGAGTTGACACTCTTCAAGAAAGATATTTGGATTCCTAGGATCGGCCTCTACCAAGAAACATGTTTAATCATGATCTAATATCTATCTTTTTCAGTTGTATTTGTACACAGGTCATCTCGCTCAGTGAAAGGAGGAGTATTCTACATCATTGGTGTATCCACTCATCCCAACATTGCATTTTTTTTTGTCGGTATCAGTAAAACTTGCTTTATTTAGAGTTTTTGGTATTTTAGTATAATAGTAACGATCGAAATTCACTTCAAACATCCTAGCACGCCCAGCGGGACACTAGTCCATTTTTTATTTAGATTTTATGAAAGTGAAAGTAGGTGGGTTATAGGTAAGGGTATGGTCGTTGTGGGTAATGGGTAAGGATGAAATCAGGTAATAGGTAATGGGAAATCAAACACATGTACATGTACAAATTATGATATGGTACCAGGTGGAAAAGCTTGCAAACTCTACATCATCCAAGGTCAATAGGTTTATCCAAGCAAGGTTGAAGTGATTCAGGTATCTAGGGTACATGATATGCTCTGGAAACACAACTTAGGTTAGGTGCAGGATCGTTTAGGTATGATATGGTACACCCAAGGTCTGGTCAGGATAAACAACACGACAATAGGCAAGGTAAGGTCATTAGGATAAACAACACGGGAACAACATCGCAAGGTATAGTGAGTACCCAAGTTCAAAGGTCATACAAGGTGGTTCCGGTCAGGGTATGTAGGTTGTGTCACGGGTAATACCGAGGTGTAGGTAAATAAAATTTCCCTAAATGCAATTAAAGAAATGAATAGGTAAGTTAGGCTTGTAGGTAGAGTGTAATAGGTGTTGGTAAGGTCAAATGGTATGTGGTCAGTAATGGTTTTAGGCCAAAATGGGGAAAATGTGGTTTAAAAGGTAATGGTAGGTAACCGATGTTGTTTATGGTGTAACTTACATCAGTTTAGTAGGGCATGACATGAACTACGTCAGTCATGTCGATTTGGGGTAAAAAAATAAAAATTCCATGTCTTACGAAGTTATTTTAACTTGTTGTCATTTGTGAAAATGAAAGAGAGGTTGTTCTTCCGTGGAAAGTGACTTTGTAAAGTGTCGAGTGGGGTTGGTGAGCTACGAGTACAGGAGTTGGTGTTAGCAAGTGGGTCCGTTAGATCGAGCAGAGTGATTTTATTGGCATAGAGATTTGAGGTATATTTTGACATGGCAGAGGTGGGAGAGGGTTTCGGTGGACCACCGGCGTAGCGGCCAAATGTGCCATCAATGAGCCAACATTGATATGAGATAGGAGGCAATTTGAATTCTCATTTGGTTGAAAAGTGTGTTGTAAATGTGGTTTTAATGTAAATTTGGGTGGGGGTTGTAAATTTAAGTTTGTGAGTAAAATGGAATGAAATGAAGGGTGGGAATGACATATGTAGGTGAAATAGGGGTGCTGAAGGAGGCTAGGGAAAGTTTATGTGGGTGTTTTTACGTATTTAGGTGCTTTTGTGAATTACTTTAGTAATGGGGGAATGGGTTTTGGTTTTTGGGTGTCGCGATACAGACCGACATTGGTCTAGCTTTGGCTAACGTCGGTCGGCTTTGGCTGGCATCAATCAGGTCTTAGGTGACCAACACCGGTTAAATAGAACCGATGATGGTCAAGGAAAACTGGTGATGGTCAAGGTGACCAGCCCGGTTATGGTGAAGGAAGAATAAGGGTAAGAAGGGCTAGGTATGAAAGGAAAATAGGGTTTAAAGGAGGAGGGTAGAATATGATTTTTGGTGATATGGGATAGGTAACTAAGCGAAGTGAACTGAGAGAATGGGTAATAATGATAAGGGTTTGTAGGCTTGTAGGTGAAGTAGGTAAAGAGGGTAAGCACAATTGATGTGATTGGGTATGGTTTGGGGTTAATAGGTAATTGGAGGTAGTCAGGTCTTAACAATGTTGTGGTTTGTTGGATGCAGGCTAGAGACTAGCTTAGGATGCAGGACAGAGTACCACCTCTATTGGTACAGATGCGGTCCAACGTGGCTGTAGAGGAGTGGGGGCATACGAATGAGGTTGGAGTGATTGGGATCTGTGGTTATAGGTGTATAGCTCGAGATCCTAGCTTGATGATCGTGCTCATTGATAGATGGGATTCAACAACCAACACTTTTCATTTATCGATAGGTGAGATGACTGTCACCCTAGAGGACGTGTACAGGATCATGCGGCTTCCTACTGTTAGGGAGCCTATTTATTCTATTAATTCTGAGGCACAGATGGGATTACTCCAGGATATGATGGAGGAGTGGATACGCTTCGCTTGAGCACCGAATTTTCTAGTTTAGTAATATAGGAAGTTATGGACTTATGGGAGATTGCGGCAATTCGGGATGTGTTACACTTTTCTACTATACTGTTGGGCATATGAGCACATCGTATGTGTGCAGCCAGTTGGTTTTCCCCAACATGATTGGTTTGGGGGTGGATTTATTAGAGTTGGTTACAGATGTTGGGTACCAGTTGGTTACTCTTTGACTATTTTTAGAGTATTTAAAAAAAGTTCTCGGTGGTGTTAGCAAACGTAAAAACGCTCATGTAATATATGGATAGTATAAATTATTTTAACAAATAGAAATTTGATGTAGTTATGATGTAATGATGTAATCGACAGTAACAAATTATCATGTCAAATTTTTATTGCTAGTATCAAAGAGCTGAAAAATAAACCTTTTTCAACACTATAAAAAATTAACCATTGTTTTCCACAAGGTAAAAACCGTGTTTCTATTTCACCTTTATGTAATAATGTAAAGCAAATCAAGTAAAGAAAGGAGAGTGTGTTTTCTGCCACATTGGAAAATGCATGATGTTTTTCAGCACTTTGGAAAACGTAATCCCATTCACCAAAAGGTGAAACCCACGGTGCTTTTCCTTCTCCTTGTAAACATTGACTCCACATCAACTAATTTTTAGGAAGAGAGGGGTTGAATTTTTCTAAAGTGATGGAACACAGAGGGTGTTTTTCACCACGTTTAAAAATGCACGGTGTTTTTCAGTACTTTGAAAAATGTAATCCCATTATCCAAAAGGTGCAACATGCAGTGCTTTTCCTTCTCCTTGTTGTAAACATTTACTCCACATCAACTAATTGTCAGGTGGAGAGGAGTTGAATTTTTCCAAAGCGATGGAAAATAGAGGGTGTTTTTTCCCACATTGAAAAACACAGTATTTTTCAGCACTTTGAAAAATACAATCCGGTTCACCAAAAGGTGCAACCCGAGGGGCTTTTCCTTCTCCTTGTAAACATTGTCTCCACATCAACTAATTGTCAGGTTGAGAGGGGTTGAATGTTTCCAAAGCGATGGAAAATAGAGGGGGTTTTTCCCCACATTGAAAAAAACATGGTGTTTTTTAACACTTTGAAAAATGCAATCCAGTTCACCAAAAGGTACAACCCGAGGCACTTTTCCTTCTCCTTGTAAACATTGTTTCCACATCAACTACTTATCAGGCGAAGAGGGGTTGAATTTTTACAAAGCGATGAAAAATAGGGTGTGTTTTCTTCCACGTTAAAAAACACACAGTGTTTTTCAGCACTTTGAAAAATGTAATCCGGTTCACCAAAAGGTACAACCCGAGGCACTTTTCCTTCTCCTTGTAAACATTGTCTCCACATCAACTACTTGTCGGGCGGATAGGGGTTTAATTTTTCCAAAGCGATGGAAAACATAGGGTGTTTTTCACCACAGTGTTTTTACTCCTTGTTGTAAAGATGCAATCCACATAACCTAATTATCAGGTGGACAAGGGTTGAATTTTTTGAAAGTGCTAGAAAATAGAGTGTGTTTTTTAACATGTTGAAAAACACACAGTGTTTTTCAGCACTTTGAGAAACACACAGTATTTTTCAACACTTTGAAAAACATATTTTGGTTTATAAACAAGGTGCAACCCACGATGCATTTCCTCCTTGTTATAATGATGAAATCCACATAATCTACTTATCAGTTGCAGAAGAGTTGAATTTTTTAAAAGTGCTAGAAAATAGAGTGTGTTTTTCGACACGTTAAAAAATGCACGGTGTTTTTCATCACTTTGAAAAATGCAATTCATTTTTTAACAAGGTGTAACCCATGGTGGTTTTCCTCCTTTTTGTAATGATGCAATCCACATTAATTAATTATCAGGTGGACAAGGGTTGAATTTTTTCAAAGTGTTGGAAAATAGAGTGTGTTTATCCACATGCTGAAAAATGCATAGTGTTTTTTCAGCACTTTAAAAAACGTAATTCGGTTTATAACAAAGTGGTGCAACTCACAATGAATTTCCTATTGTTGTAATGATGCAATCCACATGAAATACTTATCAGGTGGAGAAGGGTTGAATTTTTTTGAAGTGCTGAGAAATAGACTGTGCTTTTTGACACTTTGAAAAATGCACGGTGTTTTTCATCACTTTGAAAAAAACAATTCGGTTTTTAACAAGGTGAAACCCATGATGCATCTCCTCCTTTTTGTAATGATGAAATCCACATCAACTAATTATCAGGTGGAAAAGGGTTGAATTTTTTCAAAGTGCTGGAAAACAGAGTGTGTTTTTCGACACGTTGAAAATGCACTGTATTTTTCAGCACTCTGAAAATCATAATTCACTTTATAACAAGGTACAACCCACGATGCATTTCCTCCTTGTTGTAATAATGTAATCCACATCAACTACTTATAAGGTGGAGAATGGTTGAATTTTTTCAAAGTGTTGGCAATCAGAGTGTGTTTTTCGACACGTTGAAAAACACACGGTCTTTTTCAGCAGTTGGAAAAATGTAATTCATTTTTTAACAAGGTGAAACCCACAGTGATTTTCCTCCTTGTTGTGATGATTAAATCCACATTAACTAATTATCAGGTGGACAAGGGCTAAATTTTTTCAAAGTTCTAGAAAACAAAGTGTGTTTTTCAACATGTTGAAAAATGTAAAGTGTTTTTCAGCACTTTGAAAAATGTAATTCATTTTTTAACAAGGTGTAACCCACAGTTCTTTTCCTCATTGTTATAACGATACAATCCACATTAACTAATTATCAGGTGGACAAGGGTTGAATATTTTCAAAGTACTAGAAAATAGAGTGTGTTTTTTGACATGTTGAAAAATGTAGTGTTTTTCAGCACTTTGAAAAACACAATTCTGTTTATAACAAGATGGTGCACCCCATAATGAATTTCCTCTTGTTGAAATGATGCAATCCACATCAACTACTTATCAGGTGGAGAAGGGTTGAAATTTTTCAAAGTTCTAAAAAATAGAGTGTGTGTTTAAAACACGTTGAAAAATGCACGGTGTTTTCAACACTTTGAAAAAAAAATTTGGTTTTTAAAAAGGTGCAACCCATGATGCATCTCCTCCTTGTTGTAACAATGAAATCCACATAAACTAATTATCATGTGGACAAGTGTTTAAATTTTTCAAAGTGTTGGAAAACAGAGTGTGTTTTTCGACATGTTGAAAAATGTTAGGTGTTTTTCAGCACTTTGAAAAACACAATTCGGTTTATAACAAGGTGGTGCAACCCACAATTAATTTCCTCTTGTTGTAGCCATGAAATCCACATCAACTACTTATCAGGTGGAGAAGGGTTGAATTTTTTCGAAGTGCTAGAAAATAGAGTTTGTTTTTCCAAATGTTGAAAAATGCAAATTATTTTTCACCACTTTGAAAAATGCAATTCGGTTTATAACAAGATGGTGTAACCTACACTGAATTTCATCTTGTTTTAATGATGAAATTCACATCAACTACTTATCAGGTGGAGAAGGGTCAAATTTTTTTGAAGTGCTGAAAAATAGAGTGTGTTTTTTGAAATGCTGAAAAACGCACGGTATTTTTCAGCACTTTGAAAAACACAATTCAGTTTTTAACAAGGTGAAACCCACGGTGCATCTCCTCCTTTTTATAATGATGAAATATATATCAAATAATTATCAGGTGGACAAGGGTTGAATTTTTTCAAAGTGCTGGAAAATAGAGTGTGCTTTTCGACATATTAAAAAACGCACGGTGTTTTTCGGCACTTTTAAAAACATAATTCATTTTATAACAAGGTATAACCCAAGATGTATTTACTCCTTTTTGTAACAATGCAATCCACATCAACTACTTATCATGTGGAGAACGGTTGAATTTTTTCAAAGTGCTTGAAAATAGAGCGTGTTTTTTGACACTTTGAAAAACACACGATCTTTTTCAACAGTTTGAAAAATGTAATTCAGTTTTTAACAAGGTGCAACCCATGGTGATTTTCCTCCGTTTTGTAATGATGAAATCCACATTAACTAATTATCAGGTGGACAAGGGTTGAATTTTTTCAAAGTGCTGGAAAAGAGAGTGTTTTTTGACATGTTGAAAAATGTACAATGTTTTTCAGCACTTTGAAAAATGCAATTCGGTTTTTAAGAAGGTGTAACCCATGGTGATTTTCCTCCTTGTTGTAACTATACTATCCACATCAAATAATTATCAGGTGGAATGGGATTGATTTTTTTCAAAGTGCTGGAAAACAGAGTGTGTTTTTTGACACGTTGAAAAACGCACAGTGTTTTTCAGCACTTTGAAAAATGAAATTCGGTTTATAACAAGGTGGTACAACCCACAATGAATATCCTCTTGTTGTAATGATGAAATACACATCAAATACTTATAAATTGGATAAGATTTGGTTTTTTAAAAGCGCTAAAAAATAGAGTGTGTTTTTCGACACGTTGAAAAATACATGGTGTTTTTCAGAACTTTGAAAAACGTAATTTAATTTTTAACAAGGTGCAACCCATGATGAATTTACTCCTTATTATAAAAATGAAGTCCACATCAACTAATTATCAAGTGGGCAAGGGTTGAATTTTTTCTAAGTGCTGGAAAACAAAGTGTGTTTTTCGACACGTTGAAAAATGCATGGTATTTTTTAGCACTTTGAAAAACGTAATTCTATTTATAACAAGGTGCAACCCACGATGAATTTCCTCCTTATTGTAATGATTCAATCCACATAAACTACTTATCAGGTGGACAATGGTTGAAGTTTTTCAAAGTGCTGAAAATAGAGTTTATTTTTTGACACGTTGAAAAACACACTTTGTTTTTTAGCACTTTGAAAAATGTAATTCGTTTCTCGAAAAGGTGCAACTGATGGTGTTTTTCCTCATTATTGGAAACATTGAATCCACATCAAATATTTATTAGGTGAACAAGATTTGGTTTTATCGAAGCGATGAAAAAATAGATCGAGTTTTAAGACACACTGAAAAACACAGTGCTTTTCAGCACTTTGAAAAACACAATTTGGTTCTCGAAAAGGTGCAACCCTTGATGATTTTCCTTCTTGTTATAAATATTGAATCCACATCAATTATTTATCAGGTGGGAAAGGGTTGGTTTTTCGGAAGTGATGAAAAAACAGAGTGAGTTTTAGGACACATTGAAAAACACATGGTGTTTTTTAGCACTTTAAAAAACACAATTCAGTTCTCGAAAAGGTGCAACCCACGATGTTTTCCCTCCTTTTTGTAACGATGTAATCCACATCAAATATTTATCAAGTGGAGAAGAGTTGGTTTTTCCAAAGTGATGAAAAAATAGAGCGAGTTTTAAGAAACGTATAAAAACACAGTGCTTTTCCTCATTGTTGGTAACATTGAATCCGCATCTAATAATTATCAGGTGGAAAAGGGTTTGTTCTATCAAAGTGATGAAAAAATAGAGTGAGTTTTTGACGTGTTGAAAAATGCATGGTGTTTTTTAGCACTTTGAAAAATGTAATTCAGTTCTCGAAAAGGTGTAACCCACGGTTCTCGAAAATGATTCGACATTTTCTATGAACAAATATGGCTTAAGTAATTGAAATGAATTTTAATATTAACGATGTTTCATATTTGTGTTCTAATCTTCTTTGTAGTTATTCTAGAATTTTAAACTATTATATATTGTTCAAGCAATCCCAAGTAATCAATTCTCTTTTTGGCTATAGGGATATATCCCAGAAGAGGGCTATTATAATATTCTATTGGCCTCTTTGGTTCCTATTGCATTTTTTCCTCATATTGTATGCATGCTTGATTCTCACAATACCAAGTTTTCCATGATGGTTTCTATGGGTTCAACATCTATTGCTTATTAAATCTACCCCTAACTACTTCTAACCATATATCATGTGTTTCTTTTCCTTTTTCCTCAGTTTCTCCCTCGACTTCTATTTCTAGTTCTTCGGTTTAGTTTTTGGTTACCTCTCCAAGGTCCATGCTTATTTTTGCACCATCTTGATCAAATTAGTTTCATTCTTTCTCAATTCCTTTGGTTCAAGTTCCCTACTTCAAATTCTTAAGAAGAGCACAATCCTATCAAGCATGTTCAAATTGGTTAAAGTTGCCAACTAATTTCATTCATATAGATGTTACATTATAGGTGGAAAATTATATGTGGGTTGAGGCCTCTTCATAGTAGTGTTGACGGATTTGGTACACGTATTGCACTTCAACCCAAACACTAACCTTCTTACAGGGTCATATACCCATAGTTAGGGTTTTGACATGATTCAAATGATTATATATGGTTTTGGGATTGTGCTAAAAATAAGGTTTGAAATTAAAATAGATTTCTAAATCACTGAAGGACCTATAAATTTATAGTCTCATTCCAATAGATTCCAAGACCGTACCATCAGGTCAAGAACAAATTCTACATCTTAGCAGAGATGTACAGTCTTGCATCAGAAGGGTATTAAGTTACATAATCATAAGTGAAACATCCTCAACCTCTACACTCTTATATCCTCCACCTTGTGCATACAAATATATTCTATATAGCCCTGCATAGCTAAGTATATCTTCCTCCTTGTGCTTTCAATCTTGTAGGATATTGTAATCATTTATTACAAGAACCAACATATTATTTCGATTTTGTACAATTAATTTTTGAAGTTATTTAAATATAAAAGATCCTAGTTTCCTAACGTTACCCTTTTTAGTGTTGTGTATTTGCACAACATTTTACTCTACTAAGGTTTAAAATGGTATAGGAACTGTAGTGCCCACTTCCCTTCGACACGTCTTTTATTTTTTATTTCACTACTATTGACTACACTTATGGATATTATTGTAGATTTTTGGTTTAGCATGATATTAGATGTTAGAGATACTAGAATGTTGTTGAATTCAATTCATATATGATGCGTTTGGATCATTAGAGACATTTTGCATTGATGTTGATATGTTGATTTACATGATTATATATATATATATATATATATATATATATATATATATATATATATATATATTTCTGACATGCGATATCTTTTGCCACACTGTGTAGGCTTAGATAATTGAACTAATGTTGTGATCATTTTGACATGGATGGAATGTAGAATAGAAATGTTACTAGAAATTGTAAATGATATTGTAATTGCCTAGATGATATTTGATTTGTATATAGATGATTGTGGATGTATATTGTATATTTTATCATAGGTGTTTTTAATGCGGCCATGAGGCCGAAGGAGGTATTTATGTCTTTTACAGATAAATTTATTCACAACAAACATCGGGGGGATTGGAGACCAACCACATTGGAATTCTAGGTGAATTCAACAAGGGTCACCATGACAACATGTACATTGTATTTGTATGTGTGTTTGAATTATGGTTAGGGGGAAATTGTGACCAAGGGATTATATGTTACCTTTGTATTTAGTTTCATTTAATTGATAAAGTATGTGTTTTTTTAGTGATGTAATTCATTGTATTAATTATTTGGAATTTGGTGTATGTATTTTACCTTTTTTAGTAATGGGTTGTAGTGTTTTAATTAAAGCTAATTTAATCTTGTCCTAAACCAATTATAGATGTGACCAAAGGAATTAATTTGTTAGGGTAGATTTCTCTTGGATTTTGTGTTGTAAGTTGAGTGCTTGGGGATCTTGAGTTTTGTACACTCTACCCCCTCATAGAAATTCGAATTTGGCCTTAAGGGCCAATTTTGAAGGCTTATGGGACAAGTTAAACTTGTCCCACACCTCTTAAATTGCTATGCCAACCCTACCTATGGGTTGGGGGGTTAAAATTAGACCCCATTAGGTGTTTTGGGAAGATAAAAAGCTAAAATGTTTATTGCACTTTCTTTCTTGTAATTAATTTTGTCCTTAAGAGGTGTGGTCTTAGATTGTGTGTGTAAGTAAAATGTATTTTCTTCAAACACTTATTAATTGTGCTTTCGAGTATGGGGTTGAATAGGGTGAGGTGTAGTGGAGAGGAAATGAGGTGGAATCCTAATTGGAGCCACATCATCCTCCTCTCTCCCTTTTCTATTTATTAAAGTTCTTTTGCTTGTTTGGGGGTTACTTCATTATTTTGTGCTCTTACATTTTTGGGGAGTTAGAGGATTTTGGAGAGTTTGTGGTCTTTTTTGGATCTTGTTGGTGATTGCTTGGATTGGAAAAAGGTTGGAGATTGAATCTTGGATCAAGATTTACTATGGAAAGGTAGGAGCTTTACTCTTGCTTATGTTTTCCTTTATTTGTGTATATGTGCTTGTTATTGTTTAGTGTTTTGGAATGCTTGTTGGGTTCTTGGGTAGATTTCCTGAGTGTGGTGTATGAGGGGACTATGGGGAAAATTCATGTAGGGAGGCATAAGAGTTATTTAATGTTTTGGAGGGAGTTTGGGTTGGGTAGCCCACCTTGGACAAGGAATGCTTGTAATTATTACTTGTTCTTGTATGAGGGAGGCATAAGAGTATGAGGGAGGCATAAGAGTATGTAGGAGCCATAATAGGTACTTGAGGGAGGCATAAGAGTATGTAGGGGATTTGAGATATGAATTGCATGTTTTAAGGTGGGTACCCATTTCTCATTGAGAGGCATAAGTGACTTCCCCATAGGTTCTTGCTCCTTTGGTTTCCATTTGAAGCCTTGTATATTTTTGTGGTTTCCTCATTGTGTTTGTAGTTTTAGTTGGTTGTTTTTGGAAAGGTTGTGAATTAATTGGTTTTGTGCTGTGGAAGCTTGTTGTTCCCATGTGTTGGATCCACCTTTCATTGCAATGTGGTTGGGGCTCGGGGGCCAATGAGGAGGATGGATTCTCCTCCTCGTTGGATATTTTGGTTGGGTGGAGAGTGTTGCCTCTCCCCCCATTTTTGTTGTGGATCAAGCATATCATGAAGGAGCTCTCTTTTTGGTATTGTGAAGCTTGGAGCTTTTGGTGGAGTCCCTAAGAAAATCATCCTTTGTAATAAAACTTCCTTAGTGTTATTCCCACTTAGAGTGGAGGAACTTGTAATATTGTGATCGTTTATTTGCTTAAATTCTTGTATGGTTTCCCACTTTAAGTGGAGGACATTGTATTGATCTTGTGAAGGAAAGTTGCTTTCAAATATTTGTTACTAAAGTGCATTGTATGTTGAAAGAAACAAAAGAAAAAAGATTTGTGTTGTAAAGTTATTTTTTTGAAATAGAAAAGAAAGTAATTCTCTTTATTTGAATTTTACGTTGTATTGTGAGGAAGGAAGTTACTTTCATTGTGAAATTGTATTATGGTAAAAGAGAAAGAAGAAATATAGTAGTAAGATGTTAAAAATGCATGCATAGTAAACTTGAATGTATAATAAAGTTGTGGTAGATATTTTGGATATATGGGTTGTACTGAAGATGAAAGAGACAACAAATTTGAGATAGGGAATTGTTGCATTTTGTATTAAGAAAATAATAATGTAGAAGTAGATATAAATCTTTTATTTTACTCTTGAAATTCAAAGAAAATTAGTTGAACAAAATGGAAATGATCTTGTAAGTAGTTGTGCTTCTTTTGGGATTGATAATGCTTAAAATGAGTAGTTTTAACTAAGAAATGATAAAATGGAATGAAATCTAAAAACTGGAGACCTTAGGTATATAAAATTAAGCTCATAATGTATTTCAGTACCATTTAGTAACTTTGGTTTTTTGGGAAATCTCAGAATTTTAGGTTATGTTTTTAAGAAACAGGACCGCCACCCTGTGCAGAGTGGTGGTCTCGTAACCTCCGTTCAGGAAAAACAGCGGTCTTAGAAATGCTGCTCCATAGGGCGACGGTTCATGGTTTTCCACCCAGGTAAGGAGGTGGTACCAAAACTGCCGGCCTACTCTGGGCGGTGGTTCTATCACTTACGGTAGAGCTCCTCGGATCTGTGCCTGTGCAAAATTCTAACTCGTATTTACTAATTTTTAAGTTGTAAATTAAATAAGAAATTACCTGAAATCAGATAATGCTCAAATCAAGTAGTATTAAGAAATTAAACCTATGAATGGTAGATTACAAACATGATTTCTCATTTATATTAATGGGAGTAGGGTTTGCCCCAAAGAGAGAACCCCAATTACCAATAGCTTGAAATAAAACCAGTTTGGAAAAGAAAACCCCCTCCAATCCTTGAAGGAATTAAATTACAACAATAAAACTACAATATAAACTAATTTAAGATTTATCTCCTTGTAGACTTCTCCATGGTTCTTCCTCTTTTTCTCCCATGGATTTCTCCTCTCCAACCTAAAATTTTAACAAAAGAAAATAGACCAAATGAGGAAAATAGAATAAAGGAAAGGTTTTAATAAGAATTCTTAAGGACTTTAGTGTTAGTTTGGAAACCTAGGATCTAGTGGCCAAGATTGTTTTGATCTAAGAGTGGAGGATTAACCCTACTTTTTTTGGTAGAAATGTATTTTAAATGTTTAAATTAAATCCTTAAGGGTATGTGTAGATTGGTGAATGGGGCCATTTATTATCCTTGGGGTGTAAAGTCATTTCTAGTTATTATTATGTTTTAGGATTTTAATAAAAGGGGACTTTAAGCTATTAGGGTAATGGAACTAAACTATGTAAACATGAGGTTAACCTTATTAGGATTGAACATTAACTAAGAAGAGAAAACATTTAACCAAGTAAATTAAACTATGGCACCTTCCTAGTTGACATTTGATTAATCGACCTTAGAATTAAAGTAATTTTAATATTTTATCTTTTAACTAGACCTAGCCTATCAATCATAAAGTTGAGTTTAGTGGTGTAAAGTTAATTTTAATTTACCCTAAGGGTTAAACACCCTTGTAACCTCTTTTACCTTTGGCTTCTAACAAAAAAAATTAATCACAATTTTCGGGATTAAGTGTTAGGTTTTAGTGTGTTCCTAGAACGTCATTTTTTGCGGGCGTTACACTTGGTATCAGAGCCATGGGTTCAAAGCTTGGACCCTTGGGCACACTAGAAAACATGAGGCATGAACATTTAACCTAGTGCAAAATTGTTTTCTTTAAACCTAGAAAACCACACTGTCTAATAATTGTATAATGTTGAAAACATAGAAAACTAAAACAAGACCTATAACAGTGAACTAACTCTCGCCTTGGTCTGTACATGAGGCGCGGATCAGATGAGGGGTATTTTCACATAGACCTAGATATACCACCTCTAGAGAAAGTTGTAGCGGCCATTCTACCTCATATTTTACAGACGCTTCAAGACATTAATGCCACTATACGTGGAGGGTCCTTGGGAGGAAGAATTGCTACACATGACATAGAGCCATTAATTGAGGCCCATGCATCCCCTCGACACAGCGAGGAGTATAGGGAAGAGAACTTCCACGTGGAGTCAGCCAGGGCAGAGTCACCATAGAGAGAGCATGGAGACAGGATTTCCAGACATAGGGACAGATCTCGGAGCCTTAAACAAAGGGAGGAGCATGCAAAGAGACTTATGGTCCATCAGTTTTCAGCTATAGACCATATCAGGGAGATCCTGAAGCTACGACCATCTCACTATTCTGGGAGATACAGGTAGTTTTTCAGGAAGAGGCCTGGTTGGTGAGCTTGAGCGGATGCTTCAAGCTCTGCCCTTGTACTAGCAACACGAAAGCTCGTGTTGTGATCCATCTTTTGAGGGATGGAGTAGGAGTCTGGTGGAGGACCAAGGAGCAGAAGCTCCATGTTGACTCGGAGACAGTTACCTAGGAGCTATTTAAGGATCGTTTTAGGAGTAGGTATTTTCCTAGGAGGTTTATTTAGTAGGGGATACATGATTTTCACGACCTTCGTCAGGCATCTATGACTATAGCTGAGTATGAGAGTTCAATTTCTAGACCTACTCTAGTATGTCGACTATATGTAGGATGAGCAGGTATGGATTCACAGGTTCATCAGGGGCCTGAACTTGGATTTGGGTGGTGTGGTGTGCATTCACTACCCATAGACATTAGCAGAGGCCATGGAGAAGGCCTATATTGCAGAGGAGACACGGGGGAAGATGTAGCAGGATAGAGACAAAGTTTGGAGCTACATCCAGTAGATGTAGGATGACAAATTGAGGGGGTCAGTTCCTCCTCCTCATGGTGGACAGAGTTCATGATAGTCTTCTTTTAGGCCACCACAATAGCAGCAGCTCAGAAGACCCCCCACCCACCTTACAGACCTCCTCATGCAGATATGAGGCCTCCTCTTATGCACAGGACAAAGGGTGTACCGAGAGCTCAGTTAGTAAGATCTCATCAGTAGAGACCCCAACAGTCCATAGTCGGGTTGTCAGGATCCACAGCTCAGACCTCTAGAGTACCGGATAGAGCTGCATCTCACTAGAGAGGACTAGGCAGCTGTTATGGTTGTGGCGTTATGGGACATCATTGGAGAGAGTGCCCACAAAACCCTAGTAATAAGGGTAAGACGTAGATCTCAAAGCCTACTATTGGAGATATGGGACGGAGCCATCAGATATACGCAGCAGTCAAGAACCACCAGGATGAGCACTAGAGTACCGTGATAGAGACGACAAGTAGTATTGGTGGTATTTTCACCTCTATATTGTTTGATTTTGGTTCCTTTGATTCTTTTATTACACCATCCTTAGTAGAGCATTAGAGGCTGGTGGCAGTTAGGCAGGTTCAGTAGTTGGGACATTGAGATGGCTTCTGGAGCCAAAAATTTCTATAGACTCCTTAGTTAAGGAGTGTGTAGTGGACTTGAGACCTTTCACCACTACCTCAGATATTTGAATCCTTCTATTGGGTTCATATGGAGTCATCTTGGGCATGGACTGGTTGTCTGCACATAGAGCTAGAGTGGACTGTTACCATAAGACTATTTCTTGTACAGATGATCTAGGAGTTGAGTCAGTGATATCGGGAGTTAAGAGGCCCATTTCCATTCACACCATCTCCACTATATAGCTTAAGCGGTGTGGGCGATGAGGTTGGTTTAGATGTATGTTGTTACAGTTAGTGACAGATTTGAGGATGAGTCTAGTGGACCATCCCTTGATGACCATCGCATTTTGAGAGAGTTTGCTGATATCTTTCTAGGGGAGCTATCAGGATTTCCTCCTGCACATGAGATAAATTTCCACATAGATCTATTTCTGGGCACAAAGCCTATCTCATGAGCACCTTATCAGATGACTACCCCTAAGCTCTGTGAGCTCAAGTTACAGACTTGAGGGCCTTCTAGAGAAAGGACTAATCCATCCTAGTGTATCCCCTTAGGGTGCACCAGTGATTTTTGTGAAGAAGAAGGACAGATCTCTGCAGTTGTGTATTGATTACCGCCAGCTGAACAAAGTAACGATCAAGAATCGTTACCCCCTTCCATGCATTGATGATTTATTTGATCAGATGAAGGGGGCTATAATTTTCTCCAAGATAGATCTTAAGTCAGGGTATCATCAGCTGAGGATCATAGAGGCATATATTCATAATACCACCTTCCGTACGAGATGTGGCCACTACAAGTTCAAAGTGGTACCTTTTGGTTTGAAAAATTCCCCACAGTGTTCATGAGCTTGATGAATGGGGTATTTAGGAAATTTTTGGATCGCTTCATGCTCATCTTCCTTGATGAAATTTTGATTTACTCACGTACGTGTGAGGAGCACGAGGAGCACCTTTGCCAGGTTCTTCAGTGTCTTCATGAGCAACATCTTTACGGGAACCTGGAGAAGTGTGTGTTCTTTCAGACAAAGGTGTAGTATTTGGGCCACATCATTTCTGGGGAAGGTATCATAGTCAATCCTTCCAAGATTTGAGCTATCATGGATTGGCTAGTACCCACTAGTGTGACCGAGGTGCACAGCTTCATGGGTTTGGCAGGATATTACAGGAGATTTTTCTAGGAATTTTCTCGGATTATGCACCCCATCACTTCCCTTCAGCAGAAAAGGGAAGAAATTTTTATGGTCAAAAAAATGTGAGAAGGCCTTTAGGACACTGAAGGAATTCCTCACAATAATGTACCTATTCTTGCAGTACCAGATCCTCAGGGTGAGTTCTATGTTTGCACAGATGCTTCTTTGGCAGGACTTGGAGGTGTGTTGATGCAGGAGGGTAGAGTAGTTGCTTTTGAGTCTCGCAAACTCAAGGATTATGAGCTCAATTATCTGACTCATGATCTTGAGCTTGCAACAGTTTTGCACACCTTGGTGTGGTGGAGACACTTCCTTCTTTTCCCAGAGATTTACACTCAGGACTGATCACTTGAGTCTTTGCCACCTCTTCATGCAGCCCAATCTCAACACTCGTCAGCGGCATTGGATGGAGTTTCTTTGTGAGTATGATATGGAGATAGATCATGTGAAGGGGAAGGAGAACGTGGTTGTAGATGCCTTGAGTAGATGGAGACATGTGGTTATGGATTACTTCAGTGGGCACATAATTTTCGATGGAGTAGGATTTTACAGCAGCTTCCTCACGAAATCTTCTACCTTGCAGCCAGAGCAGAGATTGAGTCTCAGAGACCCCTTAAGGGGAGATTTGATGGATTTTCATTAGAGGTAGATGGTCTTCTCAGACACAGAGGTTGGATATATGTTCCTAGAGATGGAGGCTTGAGATAAGACATTTTGACAGAGGCTCATCATGCACCTTATTTATCCCATCCCACGGTGAAGAAGATGCATGCCACTTTGAAGACAGTTGTACCATTGGAGAGGACTTCAGAGAGATGTGGCTCAGTTTGTGTCATGTTGTTTAGAGTTTTAGAGGGTGAAGGCTGAGATCAACATCCAACTGGCCTTCTCTTTCCTCACGCCATACCGGAGTGGAAATGGGACACCATTTCCATGGACTTCATTGTTGGGTTACCGACGTCAAGATACCACCATGATGACCATCATGGTCACGGTGGATAAATTGACGAAAGTGGCTCATTTTTTATCCGGTGAAGACCACCTACACAGCTAGTGCAGTGGCACGGGTATATCTTGATGAGATTGTCGGATTGCACGGGATTCCATTGAAGATCATTTGTGACCGCGATCCTTTGTACACTTCTCACTTCTAGACTACGATGTAGCATGCTCTCAGGATGAAGATCAATTTCAGCACAACATATCACCCTGAGATAGATGGATAGGTTGAGTGGGTGAATCAGATCTTAGAGGACATGCTTAGGATGTACATTATGGATCATCAGTCGAGATGGGAGGATTATTTATGCTTAGTGGAGTTTTCCTACAATAATAGTTTCCATATTTCGATAGGCATGGCTCCTTTTCAGAAACTATATGGCAAGGAGTGCAAAACACCTCATAGTTGGGACACGTTAGAGGATAGGGTTTCTCTTGGGCCAGCCTTATTGTAGGATATGGAGTAGCAGGTTTTTTTGATTAGGTAGAGATTACAAGAGGCGCAGGACAGGAAGAAGAATTATGCGGACCAACATAGGATAGATCATAGTTATGAGATGGGCTTGAAGGTGTTTCTTCATGTCATACTGCATAAGATCCCTATTCATTACAGAAAAGGTTATAATCTTGCTCCTAGGTTTGTGGGTCCCTTTGAGATCTTGGAGCACATTCGTCCCTTGGCCTATCATCTAGCGTTGCCACCTAGCTTGTCTCATTTCCATGATGTGTTTCATGTTTCTGTGCTTAGGAGATATGTTTTTGATCCTTCTCATGTATTAGATTTGACCGCATTGTAGGTGTAGGATTAAGGGAAGGTGATGGTGGAACCCATCTGCATTATAGAGCACAAGACCTTGGGCCTTCGCAGTAGAGAGATTGACCAGGTTTGGGTCCAGTGGGATAGGTATGACGAGACTATTGCTACATGGGAGGATGCTACATTGCTACGAGTTCAATTTCCACATCTGTTCCAGTGACTTCTAGGAGGAAGTCGAGTCTAAGGGGAGGGGGATGTAGTGCCCACTTCCCTTCGACACCTTTTTGTTATTGATTTTGATACTATCGACTACACTTATGGATATTATTGTAGCTTTTTTTTTTAGCATGATATTAGATGTTAGAGATACTGGACTGTTGTTGATTTCGATTCATATATGATGCATGTGGATTATTAGAGAAATATTATATTAATGTTGATATATTATTTCGACATGATTATATATATATATATATTTATTTATTTATTTCTGACATGCGATATACTTTCGTCA
Organism: Taxus chinensis; assembly: GCA_019776745.2. Classification (NCBI taxonomy): domain Eukaryota; kingdom Viridiplantae; phylum Streptophyta; class Pinopsida; order Cupressales; family Taxaceae; genus Taxus; species Taxus chinensis. Next base: position 376,140,715 of record CM034155.1, on the reverse strand, counting down.
CACTGAGTAGGCTTTGATAATTGAACTAATGTTGTGATCATTTTGACATGGATGAAATGTAAGAATAAAGATGTTGTTAGAAATTGTAAATTGATATCGTATTTACCTAGATGATATTTGATTCGTATATAGATGATTGTGGATTTATATTGTATATTTTATCATAGATGTTTTTAATGCGGCCATGAGGTATGAAGGAGGTATTTATGTGTTTTGCAGGTAAATTTATTCACAACAAACATCAGGGGGATTGGAGACCAACCACATTGGAATTCTAGGTGAATTCAACAAGGGTCACCATGGCAACATGTATTTGTGTGTGTGTTTGAATTATGGTTAGGGGGAAATTGTGACCAAGGGGTTATATGTTTTGTCCTTTTATGTAGTTTCCTTTAATTGATGAAATATGTGTTTTTTTAGTGATGTAATTCATTGTATTAATTATTTGGAATTTGGTGTATGTATTTTACCCTTTATTATTAATGGGTTGTAGTGTCTTAATTAAAGCTAATTTAATCTTTTCCTAAACTAATTATAGATGTGACCAAAGGAATTCATTTATTAGAGTATATTTCTCTTAGATTTTGTGTTGTAAGTTGAGTGCTTGGGGATCTTGAGTGTTGTACACTCTACCCCTTCATGGAAATTCGAATTTGGCCTTACAGGCCAATTTTGGAAGCTTGTGGGACAAGTCAAACTTGTCCCACAACTCTTAAATTGTCTATGCCAACCCTACCTATGGGTTGGGGGGGTCAAAAATTAGACCCCATTAGGTGTTTTGGGAAGATAAAAAGGTAAAATGTTTATTGCACTTTCTTTCTTGTAATTAATTTTTTCCTTAAGGGGTGTGGGCTTAGATTGTGTGTGTAAGTAAAATGTCACTTTCTTAAACCACTTATTAATTGTGCTTTGGAGTATTGGGTTGACTAGGGTGAGGTGGAGTGGAGAGGAAATGATGTGTCATCCTACTTGGATTCACATCAACCTCCTCTATCCCTTTTCTATTTATTGAAGTTCTTTTGCTTGTTTGGGGGTTCATTATTTTGTGCTCTTGCATTTTTGGGGAGTTAGAGGATTTTGGAGAGCTTTTTGGTCTTTGTTGGAGCTTGTTAGTGATTTTTGTGGCTTGAAGGAGTTTGAGGAAAAAGCTCTAGGGAAAGGTAGGAAATTTACTCTTGCTTATGTTTTCCTTTATTTATGTATATGTGTTTGTTATTTTTGAGTGTTTTAGAATGCGTGTTGGGTGCTTAGGTATATTGCGTAAGTGTGGTTTAGGAGGGTGTTGGTGTTTAATTTAATTTCACCTTGTTTTTTCAAAACGTCTCAGTCCGCATGGTTTGAAGTTTTCTCTGTCTCCCTGTATTGATGTGTGAAATATTTTTCCTTCATTTGGTTTCCATGATCAGTCCTTTCCTTTGGTCGAGGATCACATTAAGTCCAGATATTGTTTTCCATTTCTCTATCCATGAGAAAGAATTTGTAATTTGGGCGTGAATTCGGGTTTCCCCTTCCTTCTATTTTTCCACAGTCATGTTTTCCCTGTCAATTTTTGTCCCAACATCTGTGGAAACATGGTCCTTTCTTATTGGATGCAACCCGATGGGTCTTTTTGGTGAAATTTTTCACTTTTGTCACATTTGTAAAAAATACCAAATTGGCCCCGCAGCCCCGATAGTCTCTAATTGGTTATTCAAAAAATATGAAGTAGTAGGGAAAAATTCTTACTTTGACCCCAAAGAAGGACACATGGTAGTTTTTCAAGTTACAAGTAGGGAGGTGGTTGCCAAAGCATTTTGAAGTTTTTTCCTTTTTGTACAAGGGAGAAAAGTTATGAAATAATCCGCAACTCCATTTGGGGACCACATCAAAAGTTAGAAGTGGAGAGGTGGGTCATCGAATTTTGAGACTTTAAGGCCCACTTCAAATCAAGCTCTTGTCCACATGGAGGGCCGATGCTCATTTGAAGGATAAATGCCTCTAGTTCCTACCTTAGCAGTTGGGCCCAAGGAGACATTTGGAGGCTTCTGAGGTGGCTCTTCTCTATACTTAGACTTTTTAAACAACTTTTCAGGCCTTAGACACATGGAGGGCCCTGCGCTCATTTTGTGACCTACCCCTGGGTCCTTTAATTTTGAAAAAGTGTCAAAGGACACATGGAGGTTTCCACTAGGCATCTTCCCATACTTAGAAATTTTTCTCAGGTCCCTAGGCACATGTGGAGCCCGTGCTTGTTTAAGAAAATTTTGTTAGACCCTAAGAGACACATGGTGATCCTCCACTGCCTTGCTCCTTAAACTTTGAGGGCTTTTGGGATATGACACATGGTGAACCATGCTTGTTTAGGGTATCCACTTTCAAGAACCATATCAAAAGTGAGCATTGAAGAGACACGTGGAGGCTTCCATTGGCTCCTCTTTTATACTAAGAATTTTTCAAAGGCCAAGGTAAAGGTTGAGGAAACTTTCTCTTGGGCCCAGGGCACATGGAGAGCATGCGCTCATTTGAGGTCCCGCCTCTAGATTTCATCTTTGAAGTTACACCAAACAAACACATGGAAGCTTCCGCTAGACCTTCCCTACCTCTGGACTTCACCTTTGCAGTTGCGCCAAGGAAACACATGGAGGTTTCTACTGACTCCTTTCACAATTACACTTGACTCATTCTTGCACTGTAGCTCAGACTGCAATGTATGTGGAATAATCCATGGACACTCATTTCTGAGAGGCACGAATGCAGGCATCCATGTGAGGGAACTCATTTCTCAAGGTGTATTCTCAAGGGTGAAAAGGATTGCTTGTCAGATCCAACCATATGGAGGCACCTGAAAATGATTAAAAAGGGGATTTCTCGCATGATAGAATAAAAGAATGATTAGAAATATTGTCAAAAATTATGATATGGCATCCTAGTCATGGTTGAGGGTCTGAGAAACGTGATCAGTTCATGATTTGTCCACCTGGAAGCTTTGGGTGTAAATTTGTTAAACATCACTTTCTGAGACAAATTTGTAACAAGCAAAGGATTCCTTGAATATTCTTCTTTTTGGGGGGGAAATTTGGGATGAGTGAGCGAGTGAATTGTATAAATGTAATGAGAATACTCTTGCAAATGGTCAGGGGTTTAATTCTTACGAGAAAATTTGAGAAATCCCATCTTCCTGAGAGACCATCTGAGAAACCTGTTAATCTCTTATGTTTTATATTTGATCACGTCAAGATGGTTGCAAGTGTACAACCATTGACAAGCTCTGAGATTGTTCAAGAAACTTTCCCCTGCTGATAAATCTAATAGATCTCGAATTAATCTATGTTGATCTTGGGAAAAATTGTGTCTGATTTTATTTCAGAATGTCTTTCAAATAGTTTTTCTTGTTCCTATTGCAATCTTATGTTAAAATCCCTCTCAATCACACAAGATATCATCCTTTTGATAGTATAGTGGCATTTGCAATTTCATTATGAGAAGAGCCTTCATCTGTAATGAAATAAACATTTTAAAATCACTTTACTATCATTTTGTTGATAAAGATTGTTTGTAAGCCTTTGAGTGTATCTTAGGCATGAGGACCAGGGGTTGTTAATGTTTAATTGAGTCTTTAGCTCAAGCCTTCATGTTGAATTCTTAAATATTATGTGAAACTGTGCAGATATGGGCCTCCATTGATGCACACCTTCTGGTTGAAGGAATATTTTGGCTATTCTGAAGCATCTTTTTTGTTATTTTTCCAATTATTGTAAAGGTTCTCAAAGATCTGGTGAAATCAACTTCATCTTGCTTAATCCCCACCAAAAATTTCAAATAACCATGAATCCTACCTAAAGTACCCTTGTTTGTTGTGTATGTTCACAAATGAACAAATTCTACTGCCAAAATATACAGAAGCAAGTAGGTTTTAAGTGTCTTTAGTAACCTTGAACCTTGTTAAGAAAATATCACCATTATTTAGAAGTGACAACTCATGAGAGTTAAATTGCTATGCATTAATCATATTTTCTCAAGGTTCCCCTGAAAATTTGTTCAAAGAAGGAATTCTTAATGTCCTTCACTAGCATAGGTTACGAAATTGGTCCTCTCACCCTTGTTGAAAGGAACGACCTAAAGTAGTGAGGATAGATCAAATCCTTAATGAAGGTGTTATCCATTTCTCCAATGTACTTGAGTGACAAAGAGTCAGTTGAATCCCTTCCCTGACTACAAAATGACTTATACCATGATTTTTCTGTATCTGAGTAACTTGTTAAATATGCGATGTTGCTCGGCTTCCAAGGGAGAATCAATTTAGATACCAACACCAGAATGGTGTCATTTCCAGGGATTATTTTTACTTGAGACCTATTTGTGTGGGACCTATTTATGCGGCAACAACACTAGAATGGCACCATTTTCAGGGAATATTTGAACAAAGGTGTACACATACTGACCCCAGTAATGTTTCTTACATGCTCTAAGTGCAAATACATTGTTTAAATGTCATCCTTGTGTTGAGATTTGTAAGAATTGTGTGAAGTTACAAGTTCTGTGTGCAATATTTCAAGTTTCTAGTGGTTATTGCACTAAATTTATATCATCAGTGATAAATACTGGTAAAGGAAGGTCAGATCTGCTAAGCTTTACAGGAATTAAGTGTTGATAGATATTTGACAAGTCATTTATAGTGCATTTGCACAACTAAGGTGAAAATCCTTAGTGGCGACTCTGTGTTGATTTAAATTTTGATAAATACCAGTGCCTTAACCTGTATTAAGTGAAATCTGTCACTAATCTTTGCAAATCTTGAAGGAAGAAGATCTTTCTTCACTAAATACCCTACCAGAAAGTTGTTTCCAGAACTGGGAAAATTAAATTCAGAAGGAAAAAGAGTCTAGAAAATAGTTATAGATCAGGAATCAAGAAAAGAGTTATCCATTGTGAAAAGTGATCAACCTGTGGTTGAGGATTACCATTCTTCTTCAAGTGATTCTGAATCAGGTAATTTTCATATAGATCTGAATTCTCCAACTGGAGAGGGGCCTTCATTTGTGTCTGATAAGTGTGCTTCTCATTTGTCCCTGTATTTTCCAAATTTGATAGGGTTTTCCATGAAACAGAGTCTTTAGAGGACATTCATTTTGAAAATTATACTCCTGTGTTCCAAAGACCCCTTGTCCCTCATCATTTTGTATCTCCTGTAAGATCACCTCCTCAAAACAATATGGCCTAGCCTCCACCTAGACCTCCTTTTGTTGTCAATACTTTTGGTCCTATAAATTTTAGAGGTATGGTTGGATATCCAAATATAGTGCCACAAGATGTTAGAAATAGATTGCCTAAATTTCAAGGGAATAATGCTATCACTGGTGATCAACATTTAATATTTTTTTTCAATATGATGGAAGACTTTGAGATTGAATTTGAGGATGTGTATATAAAATTGTTTATTCATACTCTTGAGGAGGATGCACGTGACTGGTATAAGTATTTGCCAGATAACTCAATAGATTCATGGACAGAAATGAAAAATGCTTTTAGATTGCAATATGGGGATAAGATAGATCCCAGGTTTCTTTTTTCTGAATTTGAAAATATTAAGAAGAATCCTAATGAATCTATTCATGACTTCAATACTAGGTTCAATAAGACCTTGAATAGGCTACCTGTAATCCTGAGGCCAAGTGATGTTTCTTGTTTAATAAAATATTCTGATGCTTTTGACAAAAAGGCTGCCTATTATTTAAGGGACAAAAACCCAGGAAATTTGAGGCAAGCCTTCACCATGGCTTTGCAGATTGAAAATAATATCAAAGTAGTTGGTAAGCCTCCTAAGAGGGAAGGTATCAAGCTGATCAATCCAGAGAAGCCTTAGTCAAGTAAGTCTGTGGATCTAGAAGAGGTTGTAAAAACATTTGGCTGGAGTTGTTAAGGAAATATCCTATAAACTGGCCAGAGCAAGAGAAGGGGATTGGACAAGGTTCCCAAGGTCAGCACAAGCCACAAGGTCAAGAAATATTTTCAAATCATCCCAGAGGTGATCATAGATCAGATGATAGGGGTAAAGGGCCCGTGGGATCAGGAAATAGACAACCCCAACCCCAGGAAAATAGATTGGTGCCTAATCCTTTAGCTGTCCAGAGTTGCTACTGTGGAAGAGGTCCATGATATGGAGTGGTGTGATAGATGTTTCTTTCCCCATTCCCCATGTGATGAAGACAAATAAGTTGAGGAAGCTGATGATGATGAGACAAATGATGATGCATGCATGATGGATTGCTCTACAAGTTCACAGTAGGGAGTAACCTCAACTGAACTAATAAGTGCCAGAACTATTGCTGATTTCTGGGATTGCATTCACCGGGTATTACCTCTTCCTCCCACTCATACTTTTGAAATTGATATGGTACAAGATTTTGAGTTTCCTAATAATGATTTTGAGTACTTAAGGGAATTAATGATTAAAAAGTATGATGGAGGAATTCCTTCAGAAGAGGACAGACAGTTGTTCATGAATGTAGTAGTTGGCCAAGAAAAAGAATATAATACAAGAAGTAATTTTCCAAAGGGGTAGGGCCTCAGGCCAAACCAAAAATTCTAGTTCTTACCAGTATCCCTAAGGAAACCCCTAAAAAATATGCATCTGGAAAAGGCTTTTTCACCCCAAATAAAACTTGTGTTCCTCCCCATGCTCAGACTGTGAAAAATCCCATGCCATCAGATGAATTTGTAAACCTTCCTCCTAATACTGCCTTACCCAAATATGTTCCTTGTGACATAGCCCAAATCTTGAGTCAGATCAAGATTATTGTTCCTATTGTTGAATTGCTTAGAATCCCTGAGCATAAGAAGAGGGTGTTTGAGTATTTGGGGCTTAAGGAAGAAAAGGTTACCCAGGGTAAAAATGTAAACAATGTAGAGGTTCCTCCTGCCATTGCAGAATTAGAAAAACCACAAGCATTGGAGGAATTGGGTGAACCACCTGAGGTTTATTTGGGAACTTCTCTGGTTGAGTCTCAGCTGAATGTGGATCCATTTTTCACTACTCTGATTATTAAAGATAGGTTGTTACATAACTGCATGTTTGATTCAGGAGCTTCATGTAATGTAATGCCTCTTGAGGTCATGAATGAGTTAAATATCAAAGTAACAACAGCTTATGGGAAATGTACTACCATGGATTCAAGAGAGGTGCAGTAGTTGGATGTGTCAAAGGTTTAGTAGTGCAATTGGTAGCTTATCCAGGAAAGTACTTAACTTTGAATGTAGTAATTGTGGATTGTCCTGCTAAATGGGGAATGTTATTATCTAGAAAGTGGGCAGCTAGTGTGGGTGGAAGTGTGCAAATGGACATGTCTTATGCAACCATACCAATTGAGGGCAGCCTTGTGAAGTTATATGGTGAAAAGAAAATGTTATATCTCATTGAGGACCCCAACAATGCTTCTTATGAAGTATTGCATGTAGACATTGATGTTGATAACTCTGTGAGCTATGTTGTTTTCAAGGAGTATGAAATTGATCAATGCAGATATCCTGAGTAGGTTGATTTTCCTGGGACTTTGATGTTTGATGCAACCTCGAGAGATGTTGAAAAACTTGACCTAGGCACAAAGGATAAGCCTAAAAAATGTGGTCAGATAGCAACTTGGATGGAAAAGAGAAACAATCATATGACCAGTTGTTAAAGATGTATCAGAACTACTTAGCATGGTCATATCCAGAATCGAAGGCACTTGAAAATTTTCCTTGATTGTTTTCTCTGAATCAGGGTGCACATCATTGTATAGTGTATAGTCTTTTGGTTTCATTCTATTTTTTTTGTTTTTCTATTTTGGTTTGTCCTGGTCCCTAGTGACTAATTTTTTGTTGGTTTCTTGGTTCATCTTGGGGGATTTGGTTATTGTATTTCTGCTCTATAAGCTTGTTTTAGACTCTGTTTCCCAATGGATTTTTGGCACATGGTCTGGTCTTTTGTTCTTGCGGTACTCACTAGGAGTGCCCATCCCCGAGTCAGAGCCGATGTTGGTGCTCAATTTAATCTCACCCCATTTGTTTCAAAACATTTCAATCTGCATGGTTTGAATTTTCTATCTCCCTGTATTGGATGCGTGAAAGCTTTTTTCCTTCATTTACCAGTTGTTATGGTCAATCCTTTCCTTTGGTCAAGGAACACATTGAGTCTAGATATTATTTTCCATTTTTTCTGTCCATGAGAAATAATTTGTAATTTACGCATGAATTCAGGGTTTCCGTTCCTTCTATTTTTTCACAGTCATGTTTTCCCTGTCAAAAATTTTCCCAACATTCGTGGAAACATGGTCCTTTCTTGTTGGATGCAGCCTGATGGGTCTTTTTGGTGAAAATTGTCACTTTTTTTACATTTGTAAAAAATACCAAATTGACCCCGTGGCCTCGATATCATCTAATTGGTTATTCAACAAATATGAAGCGGTAGGTAAAAATTATTACTTTGACCCCGAAGAAGGACATGTGGCAGTTTTTCAAGTTACAAAGTGGAGAGGCGGTCATCAGAACATTTTACAGATTTTTGCCTTTTGTTGAAAAGGAGAAAAGTTATAAATTGATCCACAACCCTGCAAGGGACAGAGTGATGTCACATGTTTGAGTTAGCATTTGAAAATTCAAAGTGAAGGAGGAGAGGTCAGGTACAGAGCATTTGGAGTTTTTAAGGTCCATTTTCAAATCAAATGAAGTGAGAAACATGGAGGGCCACGGTGCAAGTTTGAAGCTTTGAGCTCTAGTTTTTTAACCAACCCACCTTAAATAGTTGTGGAATTTAAGGATCCACACCTGGAAGGAGACACGTGGAGTCTGCCACTAGCTTCTCATACTTAGAAACTTCTCAAGTTTCTAAGGCCTGGGACCATTTGACATGTGGAGGGCCTGGATCATTTGAGGATTTTCCTTTGGCATTTACTTTTGAAGAGAGTGCTAAAAGACACTGTGGAGGTTTCAAATGGATCCTTCCCATACTTAGACTTTTCAATGGCTTTTTCTAAGGGCATAGAGTGCAGGCCCATTTGTTTGAGAACTCTTTCCTTATTTTGGAGGGGCTAAGACACATGGAGACATGAGGATGATTCTATCTCTGGCCTTGGGCCCATATCAAAATTTGCCAAGGAGACATGTGGAGGCTTCCACTGGATCCTTTTTATACTGAAATTTTCAAAGGCCATAAGGTAACTTTTCTTGGGCCCAGAGCACGTGGAGAGCCCATGCACTCATTTGAGGTCCTACCTCTAAAATTCATCTTTGAAGTTGTGCCAATCAAAGATTCTGTGGATGCTTCCCATGCAATTTTCATAACTGATGACTTTCTAGGTTCTTAACACATCTATACTTCATTTGGGAACACCTCTGGATTTCACTTTGCAGTTGCGCCAAGGAAACACGTGGAGGTTTTTCTGATCCTCTTTAAGTTGGCCAACTCAGATTCACATGGATATATGGTATGAATAATTTTTGGAAACTCATTTCTGAGTGGCAATTGCAGGCATCCATGTGAGGGCACTCATTTCTCAAGGTGTATTCTTATGAGGTGAAAAGGATTGCTTGTCAGATCCAGCTATATATGGAGCCACCTGAAAATGATTAAAAAATGGATTTCTCAGCATGAAAGAATAAAGAATGATTAGAAGGAATACTATCAAAAGTTCTGATATGGCATCCCAGTCATGGTTGAGGGTCTGAGAAATGTGATCAGTTCATGATTTATCCACCTGGATGGTAACTTTGGGTGTAAATTTGTTAAACATCACTTTCTAAGAAAAAATTGTAACAAGTAAAGGATTCCTCGAATATTCTTCTTTTTGGGGGGGAAATTTGGGATGAGTGAGTGAGTGAATTGTATAAATGCAATGAGAATACTCTTGCAAATGGTCAGGGGTTTAATTTTTACGAGAAAATTTGAGAAAGCCCATCTTCCTGAGAGACCATCTGAGAAACCTGTTAATTTCTTGTGTTTTAGATTTGAATCATGTCAAGATGGTTGCAAGTGTACAACCATTGACAAGCTCTGAGATTGTTCAAGAAACTTTCCCTTGCTGATGAATCTAATAAATCTCAAATTAATCTGTGTTGATCTTGGGAAAAATTGTGTCTACTTTTATTTCAGAATGTATTTCAAATGTTCTTTCTTGTTCCTGTTGCAATCTTATGTTAAAATCCCTCTTAATCACACAAGATCTCATCCATGTGTTAGTATTTTGGCATTTGCAATTTCATTATGAGAAGAGCTTTCATCTGTAATGAAATAAACAATTTAAAATCATTTACTTCATTTTGTTGATAAAGATTGTTTGTAAGCCTATGAGTGTATCTTAGGCATGATGGAACCAGGGGTTTTAATGTTTAATTGAGTCTTTAGCTCAAGCCTTCATGTTGAATTCTTAAAGATTGTGTGAAACCATGTAAATTTGGGCCTCCATTGATGCACACCTTCTGGTTGAAGGAATATTTTGGCTATTCTGAAGCATTTTGTCTGTTAGTTTTCCAATTGTTGTAAAGGTTCTCAAAGATCTGGTGAAATCAACTTCATCTTGCTTAATCCCCACCAAAAATTTCAAATAACCATGAATCCTACCTGAAGTACCCCTGTTTGTGTTGTGTATCCACAAATGAACAAATTCTACTGCCAAAATATACAGAAGCAAGCAGGTTTTAAGTGTCTTTAGTAACCTGAACCTTGTTTAGAAAATATCTCCATTCTTTAGAAGTGACAACTCGTGAGAGTTAAATTGTGGTGTATTGATCATATTTTCTCAAGGTTCCCTTGAAAATTGTGCAAAGAAGGATCTCTTCATGTCCTTCACCAACAGAGGTTACAAAATGGGTCCTCTCACCCTGGTTGAAAGGCACAACCTAAAGTAGTGAGGATAGATCAAATCCTTAATGAAGGTGGTATCCATTTCTCCAACGCCTGAGTGACAAAGAGTCAACTGAATCCCCTCCCTGGCTACAAAATGACTTATACCATGATTTTTCTGTCTCTAAGTGTCTTGTTAAATCTGTGATGCTGCTCAGCTTCCAAGGGAGAATCAATTTGGATACCAACACCATGAATGGCACATTATTTTTGAACAAAACAACACCAGAATGGCATTGGTTTTTTTGCCAGGGATTATTTTGAACTCCTATTTGTGTGGAAACAACACTAGAATTGGCATCGTTGTTGGGGATTATTTGAACATGGGACCTATTTTTGGGCAACAACACCAGAATTGGCATTTGCTGGTTTATTTGAACACTAGGACCTATTTGTGGAACAACACCAGATTGATACCGTTGCCAAGGATCAAAGGTGTCTTATATTTGATCCTGGTAATGTTTTTTACATGATCTAAGTGCAAATATGTTGTTTAAACATCATCCTTTGTTGAGATTTGTAAGAATTGTGTGAAGTTACAAGTTCTGTGTGTAATATTTCCAGTTTCTAGTGGTTATTGCACTAAATTTATATCATCAGTGATAAATACTGGTAAAGGAAGGTCAGATCTACTAAGCTTTGTAGGAATTAAGTGTTGATAGATATTTGACAAGTCATTTATAGTGCATTTGCACAACTAAGGTGAAAATCCTTAGTGGCGACTCCGTGTTGATTTAAATTTTGATAAATACCAGTGCCTTAACCTGTATTAAGTGAAATCTGTCACTAATCTTTGCAAAGATGGAAGGAAGAAGATATTTCTTCACTAAAGACCCTACTAGAAATTTGTTTCCAGAATTGGGAAAGATAAATTTAGAAGGAAAAAGAGTCTGGAAAATAGTTGGAGATCAGGAATCAAGAAAAGAGTTATCCATTGTGAAAAGTGATCAACCTGTGGTTGAGGATTACCATTCTTCTTCAAGTGATTCTGAATCAGGTAATTTTCATATAGATCTAAATTCTCCAACTGGAGAGGGGCCTTCATTTGTGTCTGATAAGTGTGCTTCTCAGTTTGTCCCTGTATTTTCCAAATTTGATAGGGTTTTCCATGAAACAGAGTCTTTAGAGGACATTCATTTTGAAAATTATACTCATGTGTTCCAAAGACCCCTTGTCCCTCATCATTTTGTATCTCCTGTAAGATCACCTCCTCAAAACAATATGGCCCAGCCTCCACCCAGACCTCCTTTTGTTGTGAATACTTTTGGTCCTATAAATTTTAGAGGTATGGTTGGATATCCAAATATAGTGCCACAAGATGTTAGAAATAGATTGCCTAAATTTCAAGGGAATAATGCTATCACTGGTGATCAACATTTAAAACTTTTTGTCAATATGATGGAAGACTTTGAGATTGAATTTGAGGATGTGTATATAAAATTTTTTATTCATACTCTTGAGGAGGATGCACATGACTGGTATAAGTCTTTTCCAGATAACTCAATAGATTCATGGACAGAAATGAAAAATGCTTTTAGATTGCAATATGGGGATAAGACAGATCCCAGGTTTCTTTTGTCTGAATTTGAAAATATTAAGAAGAATCCTAATGAATCTGTTCATGAATTCAATACTAGGTTCAATAAGACCTTGAATAGGCTACCTGTAATCCTGAGGCCAAGTGATGTTTCTTGTTTAATAAAATATTCTGATGCTTTTGATAAAAAGGCTACCTATTATTTAAGGGACAAAAACCCAGGAACTTTGAGGCAGGCCTTCACCATGGCTTTGCAGATTGAAAATAATATCAAAGCAGTTGGTAAGCCTCCTAAGAGGGAAGGTATCAAGCTGATCAATCCAGAGAAGCCTCAGTCAAGTAAGTCTGTGGATCTAGAAGAGGTTGTAAAAACATTGGTCAGAGTTGTTAAGGAAATATCCTATAAACTGGCCAGAGCAGAGAAGGGGATTGGACAAGGTTCCCAAGGTCAGCACAAGCCACAAGGTCAAGAAATATTTGCAAATCATCCCAGAGGTGATCATAGATCAGATGACAGGGGTAAAGGGCCCGTGGGATCAGGAAATAGATAGCCCCAACCCCAGGAAAACAGATTGGTGCCTGATCCTTTAGCTTCCAGAGTTGCTACTGTGGAAGAGGTCCATGATATGGAGTGGTGTGATAGATGTTTCTTGCCCCATTCCCCATGTGATGAAGACAAATAAGTTGAGGAAGAAGTTGATGATGATGAGACAGATGATGATGCATGCATGATGGATTGCTCTACAAGTTCACAGTAGGGAGCAACCTCAACTAAACTAATAAGTGCCAGAACTGCTGCTGATTTTTGGGATTGCATTCACTGGGTATTACCTCTTCCTCCCACTCATACTTTAGAAATTTATATGGTACAAGATTTTGAGTTGCCTAATAATGATTTTGAGTACTTAAGGGCATTAATGATTAAAAAGTATGATGGAGGAATTCCTTCAGAAGAGGACATATAGTTGTTAATGAATGTAGTAGTTTCCCAAGAAAAAGAATATAATACAAGAAGTAAAGTTATCAAAGGGGCAGGGCCTCAGGACAAACCAAAAATTCTAGTGCTTACCAATATCCCTAAGGAAACCCCTAAAAAAGATGCATCTGGAAAAGGCCTTTTTCACCCCAAATAAAACTTGTGTTCCTCCCCATGCTCAGACTGTGAAAAATCCCATGCCATCAAATTAATTTGTAAACCTTCCTTCTAATAATGCCTTACCCAAATATGTTCCTTGTGAAATAGCCCAAATCTTGAGTCAGATCAAGATTATTGTTCCTATTGTTGAATTGCTTAAAATCCCTGAGCATAAGAAAAGGGCATTTGAGTATTTGGGATTCAAAGAATAAAAGGTTACCCAGGATAAAAATGTGAAGAATGTAGAGGTTCCTCTTGCCATTGAAGAATTAGAAAAACCATAAGCATTGCAAGAACTAGGGGAAACACCTGAGGTTTATTTGGGAACTTCTTTTGTTGAGTCTCAGCTAAATGTGGATCCATTTTTCACTACTCTAATTATTAAAGATAGGTTGTTACATAACTGCATGTTTGATTCAGGAGCTTCATGTAATGTAATGCCTCTTGAGGTCATGAATGAGTTGAATATCAAAGTAACAACAACTTATGGGAAATGTACTGCCATGGATTCAAGAGAGGTTCTAGTAGTTGGATGTGTCAAGGGTTTAGTAGTGTAATTGGCAGCTTATCCAGGCAAGTACTTAACTTTGAATGTAGTAATTGTGGATTGTCCTGCTAAATGGGGGATGTTATTATCTAGAAAGTGGGCAGCTAGTGTGGGTGGAAGTGTGCAAATGGACATGTCTTATGCAACCATACCAATTGAGGGAAGCCTTGTGAAGTTATATGGTGAAAAGAAAATGTTATATCTCATTGAGGACCCCAACAATGCTTCTTATGAAGTATTGCACATAGACATTGATGTTGATAACTCTGTGAGCTATGTTGTTTTCAAGGAGTATGAAATTGATCAATGTAGATATCCTGAGTAGGTTGATTTTCCTGGGACTTTGATGTTTGATGCAGCCTCGAGAGATGTTGAAAAACTTGACCTAGGCACAAAGGATAAGCCTAAAAAATGTGGTCAGATAGCAACTTGGATGGAAAAGAGAAACAATCATATGACCTGTTGTTAAAGACGTATCAGAACTACTTAGCATGGTCATAACCAGAATCGAAGGCACTTGAAAATTTTCCATGATTTTTTTTCTCTGAATCAGGGTGCACATCATTGTATAGTGTATAGTCTTTTGGTTTCATTCTACTTTCATGTTTTTCTGTTTTGGTTTGTCCTGGTCCTTGGTGACCAATTTTTGTTGGTTTCTTAGTTTGTCTTGGGGGATTTGGTTATTATATTTCTACTCCGCAAGCTTGTTCTCGACTCCATTTCCCAATGGATTTTTGGCACATGGTCTGGTTTCTTTTGTTCTTGCAGCACTCACTAGGAGTGCCCATCCCCGAGTCAGAGCCGATGTTGGTGCTCAATTTAATATCACCTTGTTTGTTCAAAAAATTGTTCAATCTGCATGGTTTGAAGTTTTCTTTATCTCCCTGAATTGATGTGTGAAAGTTTTTATCCTTCATTTGGTTTCCATTGTAAATCCTTTCCTTTGGTCGAGGATCACATTGAGTCCATGAATTGTTTTTTTTTCTTTCCTTGAAGAAAATTTGTAATTCTGGGCAAAATTCGGGTTTCCCCTTCCTTCTATTATTCCACAGTCATGTTTTCCCTGTCAAACGTTTTATCTCAAAATCTGTGGAAACGTGGTTCTCCTGAATTGGATGCAGCCCGGCGAGTCTTTTTGGTAAAACTTGTCACTTTTGTTACCTTTGTAAAAAATACCAAATTGGCCCCGCGGCCCTAATAGCATCAAATTGGCTATTCAAAAGATATGAAGTGGCAGGGAAAAAGTCTTACTTTGACCTTGATGATGGACACGTGGCCATCTTTGAAGACAAAGGCGTAAAGGTGGATCGGCGGAACATTTTGAAGATTTTTGCCTTTTTGTGAAAAAGGAGCAAAGTTATGAATTGATCCTTAACCCCACAGGGGATAGAGTGATGTCACATGTTTGAGTCAGCATTTTAAAATTCAAAGCTGGGAAGCAGGTTGGCGGAGCACTTTGGAGTTTTAAAGCTCTACTTTTCAAATGATGACCAAAGGGCTTAAAATTTAGGATCCCCTCTCTGGGTCCTACCTTCAAAAGTTACAAGTGGAGAGGTCATGTCACACATTTTAAAGGATTCCGTTGGCTCCTCTCTATACAAACTTCAAATACTTTTAAGGCCTGGGACACGTGGAGGGCCTGCGCCTGCTTGGGACCTCCCCTTGATATTTACTTTTGAAAGAGTTCCGAAGGGACACGTGGAGGTTTCCACTTGCCTCTTCCCATACTTAGACTTTTCAATGGTCAAACGTTTTCTCGGACCCTAGGCACATGGCACCTTTGTTAGTTCTTAGACTCTTTCAACAACTTTACCGGGTTGAGACATGTGGTTGCCCGGGCTTGTTTGAGGTCTCCTTTTGGGCACCATATCAAACGTTGTGCCAAAGAGACATGTGGAGGCTTCCACTGGATCCTTTTTATACTGAGACTTTTTCAAAGGCCAAAGGGAAATTTTCTTGGGCCCATGGCATGTGGAGATCCTGCACTCGTTTGAGTTCCTACCTCTAAACTTCATCTTCAAAGTTGTGCCGAATGAACACATGGAAGCTTCCGATGGACCTTCCCATACTCTGACTATTCAGTAACCAATGCAATTCTCTAGGGTCTTGAACACGTGGAATGCCCACGCTCATTTGGGAACCTACCTCTGGACTTCACCTTTGCAGTTGCACCAAGGAAAAAAGTTGGAAAATTAATGTAGGGAGGCATAAGAGTTATTTCATGTTTTGGAGGAAGTTTGGGTTGGGTGCCCCACCTTGGACATGGAATGCTTTCATTTCTTACTTGTTCTTGTATAAGGGAGGCATAAGAGTATGAGGGAGGCATAAGAGTATGTGGGATCTATAAGAGGTACTTGAGGGAGGCATAAGAGTATGTAGGGTATTTAAGATATGCATTGGAGGATTTTAAGGTGGGCACCCATTTCTCATTGGGAGGCATAAGTGACTTCCCCATAGGTTCTTGCTCCTTTGGTTTCTATTTGAAGCCTTATATATTTTTGTGGTTTCCTCATTGTGTTTTTACTTTTGAGTTGGTTTTGTTTGGAATGGTTGTGAAATACTTGGTTTTATGTTGTGGAAGCTTGTAGTTGTCATGTGTTGGATCCACCTTTCATTGCAATGTGGTTGGGGCTTAGAGGGCAATGAGGAGGATGGCTTCTCCTCCTCATTGGATATTTTGGTTGGGTGGAGAGTGTTGCCTCCCCACACCATTTTTGTTGTGGATCAAGCATATCATGAAGGAGCTCTCTTGTTGGTGTTGTGAAGCTTGGAGCTTTTGGTGGAGTCCCTAAGAAAATCATCCTTTGTAATAAAACTTTCGTAGTTTTATTCCTACTTAGAGTGGAGGAACTTGTGATATTGTGATCCTTTTTTAGCATACATTCTTGTATGATTTCCCACTTTAAGTAGAGGACATTATATTGATCTTGTGAAGGAAAGTTGCATCAAAATATTTGTTACTAAAGTGTATTATATGTTGAAAGAAACAAAAGAAGAAAGATTTGTGTTGTAAAGCTATTTTGTGAAATAGAAAATAAAGTAATTCTCTTTATTTTAAGTTTAGGTTGTATTGTCAGGAAGGAAGTTACTTCATTGTGAAATTGTATTATGGTAAAAGAGAAAGAAGAAATATAAAAGTAGTAAGATGTTAAAAATGCATGCATAGTAAACTTAAATGTATAATAAAGTTGTGGTAGTTATTTTGGATATATGAGTTGTAGTGAAGATGAAAGAGACAAAAAATTTGAGATAGGGAATTGTTACATTTTGTATTAAGAAAATAATAATGTAGAAGTAGATATAAATATTTTATTTTACTCTTGGAATTCAAAGAAAATTAGTTGAACAAAATGGAAATGATCTTGTAAGTAGTTGTGCTTCTTTTGGGATTGATAATGCTTAAAATGAGTAGTTTTAACTAAGAAATGATCAAATGGAATGAAATCTCAAAACTAGATACCTTAGGTATATAAAATTAAGCTCAAAATGCATTTTAATACCTTTTAGCAACTTTTGTTTTTTGGGAAATCTCAAAATTTTAGGTTATGTTTCTAAGAAACAGGACCACTGCCCTGTGCAGAATGGCGGTCTCCTAACCATCGCTCAAGCAAGGCAGCGTTCTCAGAACCGCCACTCCGTAAGGTGGAAGTTCATGGTTTGCCACCCAGGTAGGGTGGTAGTCCCAGGATCTTCAGCCTGCTCTGGGTGGTGGTTCTGTCTCTTACGGCATAACTCCTTGAATCCGTGCCTGTGTAAAATTCTAACTAGTATATACTAATTTTTAAGTTGTATATTTAACTAAGAAATTACCAGAAATCATATAATGCTTAAATCTGGTAGTATTAAGCAATTAAACCTACAAATGGTAGATTAAAAACATGATTTGTCATTTATATTAATGGGAGTAGGGTTTGCCCCAAAAGAGAGAACCCCAAATACTAATAGCTTGAAACAAAACCAGTATGGAAAGGAAAACCCCCTCCAATCCTTGAAGGAAATAAATTACAACAATAAAACTACAATCTAAACTAATCTAAGCTTGATCTCCTTGTAGAATCCTCCATGGTTCTTCCTCTTTAGCTCCCATGGCTTTCTCCTCTCCAACTTGCAATTTTAACAAAATAAAATAGACCAAATGAGGAGAATAAAATAAAGGAAAGGTTTTAATAAGAATGCTTAAGTACTTTAGGGTTAGTTTGGAACCCTAGGATCTAGTGGCCAAGATTGTTTTGATCTAAGGGTGGAGGATCCACCCTACTTTTGTTTGGTAAAAATGTATTTTAAATGTTTGAATTAAATCCTTAAGGGTATGTGTAGATGGGTGAATGGGGCCATTTATTTTCCTTGGGGTGTAAAGTCATTTCTAGTTCTTAGTATGTTTTAGGATTTTAATAAAAGGGGAATTTAAGATATTAGGATAATGGAACTAAACTATATAAACATGAGGTTAACCTTATTAGGATTGAACATTAACTAAGAAGAGAAAACATTTAACCAAGTAAATTAAACTATGGCACCTTCCTAGTTGACTTTTAATTAATCGACCTTAGAGGTAAAGTAATTTTAATATTTTATCTTTTAACTAGACCTGTCCTATCAATCGTAAAGTTGAGTTTAGCGGTGTAAAGTTAATTTTAATGTACCCTAAGGGTTAAACACCCTTGTAACCTCTTTTACCTTTGGCTTCTAACAAAAAAAATTAGTCATAATTTTTCGGGATTAAGTGTTAGGTTTTAGCGTGTTCCTAAAACCTCATTTTTTGCGGGCGTTACAGGAACCTTTGAGATCACTTTGAACCTTGTGAAACCTCGTGTAATGCGGGTTAAATCCATTTAGGTGGGGCTCATATTTGTAAATTTGGATAAGATGTGATACCTAATTCTAAATAGAAGAAAAATTAACTTGGGGCTCCTTTATGACACAATTTAGTGCTCATTAATTATGACGATATAGGATCAATGTATACTGAGGAGACCATAAGTGAAATGTGATGCAAGGAAGTGTTTCCTTCACATGATGTTGTGTAAGAGGGAGTTAATGTGTTTTACAAACTTTTTTGGAGTGATAAGCATGACCTTGGAAGGGAGAAGTGTTACTTCCCAATCAAACACATACATATGAACTATGTTTATAAAAAGGAGGATTTCATGTCTCAGAGAATTTGTTAGAAATAATCTAACACTTAATTGACCATATGTGGATTAATGTGTAATTATAATAAAGTAATTTTTTAATTACTTTAGTTAGCTTAGTTGTTAGTGTGTTGTTATCATCCCTTAGATTGTGGAGGATGTTATTTAGTTAGAATATTGTTCTCGGATGATTTCCTGTAGAAGCTTTTTAGGGGCAATATACTATTTCTGCATATTTGCCTTGTTTAGGAGATTTGTTCCATGTATTGTGGA
Source organism: Taxus chinensis (assembly GCA_019776745.2). NCBI lineage: Eukaryota > Viridiplantae > Streptophyta > Pinopsida > Cupressales > Taxaceae > Taxus > Taxus chinensis. The sequence goes on along the minus strand of CM034155.1, from coordinate 376,121,236 downwards.
AGAGATGGAAGCTGTCCAATATCTATAAATATTACAACTCTTTCTTTGGGTTGTAATGCTTCATTTTATATTAATAAAATCACAGCAAGCTCCGACTTGTTTTTGCAATTTAATCTGGCTTACAGATTTCATTTGGTACCAGAGCAGGTGAGTTAAGGCTGTAGATAATTACTGAGGAAGTGTTAGAAGATTTGAGGAAGGAGGACTAGAAGCCTGAGCCAGGAGGAGCCATAGATGCCCCCAGCCTCTTCATAGCCCCTGCCCCTTCTCCACACACCTGGCAGCAGTAAAAGTAGCAAGAATTAAAAAAAAATTGACTGTTGCAAGAGTGTGCTTTACTCTACATCAAGATACAAGCATCAAGTTGGGGTTGTAGAGCTGCATTGATAGCCAAGTTGGGAGTATTGGCAAGTTATTGTTGGAAGTATTGGTGCATTGGCGTCCTCACCTCAACCAATCGAGCCAAAGGAGAGTAGATCGACCCTCGTTTCAAGTCGTAGGTGAGTTTTGACCCCTGAATCCAAACTAGAGGCATCAAAACACTCCACCGTGACCTGTAAAGCACACAGATCTGGTCAACCCATCATTATTTTGAAGCTGTACGCTGAAGATCTCCATACCCTGCAATCACAAATGGAAGCAAATAAAAATGTTGTAGAGGCAAAGCAAAACGGGAGGAGGAGAATAGAATAAGAGGCGGATATAGTTGAATGCGACAGAGAAACCAAGGTGACATGTGTCAGGTAAGCCCTAAGCGGGCTGCGTATATTAAAAAAAGAGAAAAACAAAAATTTCCTTTTTTGGATTTTGCGGAATTTTTTAGAAGGATAGAAAAAAAAATTCCATGTTAGGAAAGGGGTCCGGAAAGATCATAAAATCAAAACTTGTATTTGTCATTTCTTTCCGCCGGTACCTCGGATTGAGGTGCAATTTTTTTGAAAGTATATGTTTTTTCGAGCTCTATGCTTTGGTCCAGTCAAAGAGGCCAAAGATCCCAAAACTAAATTTGTAAGGGAAAAGAGGCCAAAGTGCCCAAAAAGTTAAAAAATTGTGAAAATATTAATTTTTCGTAAACAAGAAGGGGGGTTCAATTTTCTTTTTCTATTTACAAGATGTTTGTAAAAATGGCCGATAGTGCCGAAAAATCATTGTAAAATGCCAAAAAGGAGCCCACACTCAATAAAAATCAATTTTGGGGGTGTGTGTACTGATTTGAGGGGGGATTTGTTTCGTGTTTGATTCTCTATCTCTCTTTTCTTTCGTGCACAAATGGCTAACAATGCGCCCAAATTATTTTTTCCCGATTCACAACTCCTATGAGGAGATAATTATGTTGCATGGAAAATGAAAATTAAAACTCAACTTGAATTTGAGGACATAATTGGTGTAGTTAATGGCTCGATAACGAGACCAGAAAATGATATTGCTCAACAACGTGTGTTTGATCATGCTAATCAAAAGGAAAAACTTATAATTCTGTTTGGTGTAACTGATGATGTATAACCTCATATTCATCAAGCGACAACTACAAAAGGAGCATGGGATAAACTAGCAACTGTATATGAAGATAAGAACAAAAATGCTATTTTGCAATTACAAACACAACTCCATTGTCTCAAAATGAATTCTAATGAGTCTATTGAAGGTTTTCTAAAGTTTGTTGCTATATTGAGATCATCTCTCCAAGCTTTAGAAGTAGAGGTCACTGATGAATCTCTTGTCCCTATTGTATTGAGAGCTTTACCAGCCTCATACAAAATATTTGTCACAACTCTCAACATTATGGGTCCAACTACAAGTTTTGAAGAGTTAGTGAACACGTTACAACAAGAAGAGTCCATGAAAAAACCTGTAAAATATGAGGAACAAGCCCTCTCTTCATTCCATAAGGGAAAGAAACAGATTCATACAACTGGTAAGCAACACAAGCAGCATTCTCAACAAAATACTCAAGGGAACACTCAACAAAAGCAGTGTCAGATTTGTGGCAGAAAAGGACATGACTTAAAATATTTTTGGTATAACACATTTCATAAGGGTTCATCTAGTGGTAAGAAGCCAAATTTTCAACAATCTGGTCAGGGTTATCAAAACAAACAACAAGGAAAAAGGAAAAGTAACTGGAAAAAGAAAACACCGCAGCACGACAACATTGTTGAAGAAGAAGATAACTCACTAGATGAGGACTTCCTATTTGCTACATAATCAACTCAAGAAAGCAATTAACCACAGGCAATTTGGTAAGTTGACTCAGGAGCAACAAGAAACATGATTGGGAGAAATGATTGGTTCTTAGAGTTAAAGAATACACCTAAAAAAGACTCTGTTTCATTGGGTGATGATTCATTGTACAAAGATACAAGGAATTGGAAACATATCCTTACCTCTTAGATCAAGAAATTTTCATAATAAGAGATGTTCTATATGTTCTTAGATTGGCAAAGAATCTACTTTCAATAAGTTAGCTTTTGGAGCACAACTTAAAAGTGAATTTTGATTGTACAGATGGAAAGAAGATGTGTTTTAATCAAAGATAAGTCTAAAAACTCCAACATTGTTGCTCGAGCTTCTGGTGTAGGTCGTATGTTTCATTTGGATTTTGTTCAAACCAAAAATAAGGCCCTTGTAGCTAAGGATACATCATCGGCACAATTGTGGCATTGAAGATTTGGCCATGTAAGTTTTGGCTATCTTGAAACACTTCGAAAAAATAATATGATAAGAGGACTACCAAATTTCAAGAAAAATACAGACAAGTGCACAATTTTTTTGGCAGGAAAACAACATAGAGCTTCTTTTCAGAAAAACAGTACATTCAGGGCCCATGGTAAACTTGATCTGGTGCATTACCGATCTGTGCAGACCTATGAGACCTAGTCATTCAGGGTTTCAATATTTTATGCTTTTTGTTGATGATTACTCACGAAAAAATGTGGATTTTATGTCATTCGCAAGAAAAGTACCAAGCGTTTGAAACCTTCAAGAAAGTTCAAAGTAGCTAGTTGAGAAATGAAATTGGTCATCACATCAGAACTCTCGGCTTAGATTGAGGGGGAGAATTCACCAGTGATGCGTTCAGAGACTACCTTGGAAACTCACGGGATTCGTCAAAAAAAGCCTCCTCCACACACACCGCAGCAAAATGGTGTTGTTGAGAGAAGAAATCGTACTATCATGGAAATGGTAGCGATGCATGATCGATGGATTCCAGACTTGAGTAAAGATATTTTGGGTAGAAGCAGCAAAGAAGAGTAGTGTATTTGTTGAACAGAGCGCCCACAACCGCTGTTGATGGAATAACACCACATGGAAGCATGGTAAGGGAAGGAAACCATCCATTGCACACCTCAGAGTATTTGGGTGCAAAGCAAGCATGTACAATGACCTAAGATAGAACATAAGTAAACTTGGATATGAAGTCACAAAAACTCATCTTCATTGGGATACAGTGATGAAGCCTTGTGGATCCAGGTTAATGGATCCATAAACAAGAAAAAATCTACATAAGCAGAGATGTTGATTTTTTTGAGAAGAAGGAAGCAGAGAATCCTCCTTCCAGAAACTCAGAAGATGTAGATTTTTATCTTGTTGTAAAAATTGAAGTTGATGTTCCCTCATGAAGATGAAAGTGATGATGGGGATGATGGTGTTGACTCAGATAGAACCATCGACCCATGGGAATAGTTTAGTGTATGCCTAAATGGTGTACTAATATACATTACAAGATGCTAAGATTGGATAGCTCCAATCCTATACATCCACCCCTGGACCTAATGGACTTGTAGTATGACTCAAGATGAATAAGTTAACTTTTCTTTAATGAGTAGAGTTATTGAATTAAGATGAGCCCTCTATAGTTTCAGGAAGCCCTAGCAGTCAAAATCTTGGAAAGATGCCATGGATTCTGAATATCAACTCTTTGAGTAACGAAGAACAACACTTGGCATCTTGTCAGATCTTCCACCAGGGAAGAAACCCAATTGATTGCAGAATGGATATTTTAAAACTAAGTAAAAAGCAAATGGAAGCATTGATAAATACAAGGAAAAGATTGGTAGCTAAGGGTTATGCACAAAAAGAAGGCATTGACTATGAGGAGACATTTTCTCCCACAACTAAGATCAAAATGTTCAGGATGATCTTTTCTCTACCTGCTCAGTTTGGATGGAAAGTTCACCAAATGGATGTAAAAAGTGCCTTCCTAAATAAATATTTACAAGAAAGAAGTCTACATGACTCAACCTGAGGGATATGTCAGTACCTGGTCAAGAATCAAATGTATGTAGACTACATAGGAAATCATCTGTATAGTCTAAAACAAGCACCCCGGGCATGGTACATCAAGATTGATGAGCATCTCATCATAACATGGATTTGTTAGAAATCCATACGATCCCAATCTCTACCTCAAAAAGACAAGGGGGGGAGATGGTGATTGTTGTTGTCTATATCGACGATCTAGTCATCACTGGCAATTCAATGAGGATGATCGATGCAACGAAGAAATATCTTAATCAATCGTTTGACATGACCGATCTCGAGCTGATCTTCACTATTGTATTGGACTTGGAAGTGTGGCAGAAAGGAGAATCATATTTTTATTTCTCAGACTGAAATATACCAAGACTACATGCTTGAGAAGTTTAGGATGATGGATTGCACACTAATTTCTACACCCTATGGAGACACAGATTTCAGTTATCTTGCATTCAAATCCATCAGAACTAAGGTAAGTGCCACTCTCTATCGATAGTTGAATCCGGAGTCTCATTTACCTAACATATACTAGACCAGATATCAACTTTGCAGTGAGCTATCTATTCTAGATTCATGCAGGAACCCAAATTTTTGTCATTGGAAAGCAGAAAAGCACATTACTAAGATATCTTCAGAGGATCCAGTGGACTCTTGGTCATAGAATACAAGAAGAATGAAAACTTCTTCTTGACTGGATATTCGGATTCAGATCATGCAGAAAATATTGACGATAGAAAATACACTTCTGGATTTGTATTCTTTAATGGGATCTGGACCAATATCATGGGGAAGTAAGAAACAACACTTTTTTTCTCAAGGTCTTCCACAGAAGTTGAGTATCTTTCTGCAGGAGAAGTTGTCTGTGAAGTGATTTGGCTCACGTCGCATACTAGAAGGACTTGGGAATACCATAAGATCATCCAACCTAATACCATGTATGTTGATAATGAAGGTGTTCTCAAACTTGTTCGCAATCCAGTTTTTCATGAGATGAACCAAAGCACATTGAGGTTCAGGTTCATTCCATACGTGAACATGTGTCAGAAGCAACAACATTTCTAGCTTCAATTTTGTCCAACTACTGAACAATCAGCGTGCATATATTTTCACAAAGTCACTTGCACATGACTAAGTTTGAGTTGCATTCAGAGTAGTTCCTCTCCTCATCTCGTTAAGACATATGCATGAATTAAGGGGGGGGAATGTTATGAAATAATCTAATACTTAATTCATCCATATGTGGATTAATTATGCAATTCCATAATTAAGTAAGTTATATTAATTATTGTTTTTTGGTTATAGTATAATGTATAACCATCCTTTTGTTTTTATCCCTTGAATATTTTAGGAGGATGTTATATTAGTTTTAACAGTATCTTTGTTTTTATTCAATTGTTGCTTCCCGTAGATGCTTATTAGGGGAATCTAATGCTAATTGGGAATATTTGCTTACACCTATGAAACTTAGTCTCCATATATTGTGGAAGAGATAGAAGCTATGCAATATCTATAAATATCGCAGCCCATTCTCTGTAAGTTTGGTTGTAATTCTTCATTTTAGATTAATAAAATTTACATTAAGCTTCCGCCCCTATTGCTGAATCAACAAAAATATCATTTACAGCCTCTCTCATAGATTCTGTCAAAAGGATTAAGAAGTAAAAGTTTAGGGGGTGTTGTGATAGACCCCCAGTTCCTACAATCATGACTCCCTAAGTGGCTAAAAATAGTTACATTCCCTCAATGGGAGGTAACTCCCATATGATGCATTCATGACACGTAACGAATCTTTGACGATGGACCCCTCCAAAAGCCCTGTGACACCTAGGCCATGACATTACCTAAGTGAGATGACCTACCATACGATGTGGAAAATTAGATCACACTGAGACACCCCCTTTATTGTAGCTTAGGATGAGGAGGATAAGTTTCCATAAATTGAGAACATTATTTTTTTTGTCTTTGTACACTAAATGCCTAATGTTAGTGCACTCTCATGAACAACAAGGATCTTTCAAGAAATGGAGGAAAAAGTAGTGGGAAAAATATTCCACCACAAGAGACTGAAAAAATCTCTCTGTCAAGGAATTAGATGCCATAAATGGGTCTGAATAACTGAGGATCCTAATATGACTTCTGTAGTACAAAACATACATGCACTTTAGATATTATTTATCCTGGTCTCATTACCACTATTTACAAGGTTCTTGGGTGAAGAAAGTTACGTCATACCAACCCCCAGTCTTTTGGTGATCTTAGTTTTATTGCCTTAATTTAAATCATTACCAACCTCTTACACCCAACATGCCCAGTATGTTTTGGTCATTTCCCATCATTTTATCCTCAACTAGGGCACATATGGGTGCCCTTGTCCCACTAGGGGGATCCAGGTAAAATTTTACACTTTCCCACCACTTTTTGGGCTATTTTTAGTCATTTGGCATGGTTTATCTTTATTTTTGTTAGCCTTTTCATGGTTAGATTACTGAAAATTAGATCAAGAGAAAATCCTACCAAATAGTCAAAGTTATGCAGACCATAATGAGGCACTGTAACAATCACTTACTGACTATTGGCTCCATCTAGATGTTGCATCCATCTATTGCAATATAGATTCACTTGGCATCTAAATGTATAGCTCCATCATCAAGGCACAAGGCTAGGAAATCTGCATCAGACTATCATAGCGGGAGTAGATTGCTATTATATTCCATGCAAACATTCTACTACATTTTCTATAACATAGTTATTGCTTTCAGATTTCACAAAGTGCGATTAGTACAAGAGCAACCTAGGGCATGTTCACAAACACTTGCACAAAGAAATGGATAGGGTGTGATTGAGGTAGGGATGGGGCTGGGAGGCTGCACAGGTTCTCTGATTGCTGCAAACGCTTCTCCATAATACTCCTCTATTATTGTTATGCTCTCTCTATTCCACACCTTCACTCCATATTTTCGCTCTGATACCAAATGTTGAATTCATCAATAGGGGCCGGAAGCTTGATTAAATTTTATTAATCTCAATCAACCAAGCATTATAATAGAATGGAGCTGCAATACTTATAGATATTGCACAGCCAAATACAGAACAGGAGACTAAGTTGCACAAGTGCAACTATATTCCCAATTAAATACAGCTTCTATAATAACATCCGAGAAGCAACAAAATACATTAATATAAACAAATGATTAAAGCTATAACAACATCCGTGAGAAACAAATATGGTCCTAGAAACTATATAATAATACATAAAAAAAATATGGTTTTATAACCATGTAACCATTATTATTTAATTAATATAATTAATTAAATAAATAATATATATTGTGCATAATTAATTAGCCTAACATTCCCCCCTTTAATTGTGCATTGTCTGAAGATATGAGGAGACGAACTCTCTAAACAACTCAAACTTGTCACGTGTAAAGTGACTTTGGGTAGATATCTACCCGTTGTTCAACTGTTGGAAAATATTGAATCTGGATGTTATGCTTCAACACATGTTCGCGTATGAAATGAACCTATACCTGATTGTACATTTTTTTCTCAGTCATGAAAACCTGGGATTGCGAACAAGTTTGAGAACACCTTCATTGTCAACATACATGGTAGTAGGTTTGTCATGTGGTATTCCAAGTCCTTCCAGTATGCGATGTAGCCAAATCGCTTCACAGATAGCTTCTCCTATAGAACGATACTCTATATTCTGTGGAAGAATGAGAAACAAATTGTTGTTTCTTTCTTCCTCATGATATTGGTCTGGAGTCCCATAAATAATAAAAATCCAAAAGTGGATTTTCTATCATCAATATTTCCCACATTATCTAAATCTGAGTATCCTAACAAGAAGAAGTTGTCATTCTTCTTGTATTCTAGACCAAGATCCACTGATCCTTTGAGATATCTCAAAATGCACCTTGCTGCTTTCCAATGAAAAACATTTGGGTTCATGCATGAACTTGGATAGATAGATTACTACAAAGCTAATATCTGGTCTAGTGTAGGTCAAGTAAATGAGACTCCCAATCAGCTGTCGATAGAGAGTGGCACTTACCTCAGGAGATGGATCTAAACAAGATAATTGCAGTCTATTATCCACGGGTGTAGAAATCGGTGTGAAATCCATCATCCTAAACTTCTCGAGCATAGTCTTGGTATATTTCATCTGAGAAAAAAAGATATGATTCTCTTTCTGCCACACTTCCAGTCCAAGACAATAGTTCACATCACCCTGAGATCAGTCATGTCAAACGATCGATTAAGATATTTCTTCGTTACATTGATCATCCCTTATTGAACTGCCAGTGATGACTAGATCATTGACATAGATAATGACAATCACCATCTCCTCCCCTTGATTTTTGAGGTAGAGAATTGAGATCGTATGGATTTCTAACAAATCCATGTTATACAAGATGCTCATCAATCTTGGTGTACCATGCCCGGGGTGCTTGTTTTAGACCATACAGAGATTTCCTGAGTATGACATACCTTTGCTTCTTGACTAGGTACTACATATCCCTCAGGTTGAGTCATGTAGAATTCTTCTTATAAATATTTGTTTAGGAAGGCACTTTTTACGTCCATTTGGTGGACTTTCCAGCCAAACTGTGCAGCTAGAGAAAAGATCATTCTAATTATTTTGATCTTAGTTGTGGGAACAAATGTCTCCTCATAGTCAATGCCTTCTTTTTGTGTATACCCCTTTGCGAGTAGTCTCGCTTTATACTTGTCCACTATCCCATCTGCTTTGTACTTTGTTTTAAATATCTATCTGCATCCAATGGGTTTCTTTCCTTGTGGAAGATTGACAAGCTGCAAAGTGTTATTTTTCATCATTGATTGGTATTTAGAATCCATGCAATCTTTGTTATGTTTGTGGAGCCTATTTTCATGTTAGAGTGTGGTACCCTTTCTATGTGTTACACTCGGGTATTTTTATGGTGGTCCCGCTCACCGGTGAGCGGGTCAGGGGGGTTCGGGGGCGAAGCTCCCGAAGCAAATTTTCATGGGTGGTTTATTAACCCATGGGTAATGGGTAACCGTTATGGGCTGTTTTTGGGCCCATGGTTTTTTCGGTACCCATTGTTTTGTAAAACCGCCTCTTCGGCTACCCATAGGTTTATGGGACGGTTTTGTTTTTGCCCATTGTTTGATACCCATGGTTTTGTAAAACTGCTTAAGTATTTGTCTATTTATATGGTCTTATACATATGATAGATAGACACGCAAATGTATTGCAGATGTGCTTTGAATTCGGGTGTGAATTCTGTAGATTTTGTTGAGCATAGCTCCAAACGGATCTGGGTATTGTATTGAGAGAGTGGAGGCTTGTAATAAAATCTGAGCAAGTGATTCTTGGTGGACGTAGCCCATATTGGGTGAACCACGTTAAATATTGTCTCTCTGTGTTGTGTTATTTATTCTGCACTTTTATTTGAGATCCGTATTATTTTCTGCATATTAGTTTCTACTGTTGCGATTCTGTAAGGGATTATTCCACATATTTTATCTCTTATTTCCTAACAATCTTTCCAAGCTTTTGACGGTAGGGATTCTTGGATTGTAGAGGGCTCACCAAATTCAATAACTCTACTCATCAAAGAAAAGTTAACTTATTCTCTTGCTTTATTGTGAGTCTGTGGTCCAGGGGTGGATGTATCAGGTGGAGCATCCATTCTTACATCTCGTAATGTGTTAGTACACCATTTAGGCATATGCTGAACTATTCCCAAGGGTCGTGGTTCTATCTGATCAACACCATCATCCCCATCGTCACTTTCATCTTCTGAGGGAACATCAGGTTTAATTTTTACAACTGGAGAAAAATCTACATCTAGTGAGTCTAGAGGAGGAGTCTCTGCTTCCTTATTCTCAAAAAACTAAACATCTCTGCTGGTGTATACTTTTCTTGTCTTAGGATCCATCAATTTATACCCAAGATTCTCTTCATTGTACCCAATGAAGACAATTTTTTGTGACTTCATGCCCGGTTTCTTTCTATTTTTCTTGGGTATGTGTATGCTTGCTTTGCACCTGAATACTCTAAGGTGTGCAATAGATGGTTTCCACTTTGACCATGCTTCTTGTGGTGTTACTCCATCAATAGCAACGGTGGGCACTCTATTCAACAAATACACTATTGTCTTTGTTGTTTCTGCCCAGAATGTCTTTGCAAGTCCAAAGTCAATGATAGTATGATTTCTTCTCTCAATAACACCATTTTGTTGTGGTGTGTGTAGAGGAGGAATTTTTTGACGAATCCCGTGAGTTTGTAGGTAGTCTCTGAACTCATCACTGGTGAATTCCCCCTCTCGATTTGAGCGGATATTTCTGATGTGACGACCAGTTTCATTCTCAACTGCTACTTTGAACATTTTGAAGGTTTCAAACTCTTCACTTTTTTGGTGAAGACAGAAAATCCACATTTTTCTCAAATAGTCATCAAAACAAAGCATGAAGTACTGGAACCCAAAATGACTCGATTGCATCGGACCACAAAGATCAGTATGAACAAGGTCAAGTTTTCCATGAGCTTGAAATGTACTCCTTTAGAACAAAGCTCTGTGTTGTTTTTCTGCTAGACAATGAGGACACTTGTCTGTATCCTTATGAAGAGATGGTAGCCCATGTACCATATTGCGCCAGCGAAGTGTCTCAAGATACTTGAAACTTACATGACCAAGTCTCCGATGCCACAATTGTGCTGAGGTGGAGTTCTTAGCCACAAGTGCTTGATCGTCTCTGTGAACAAAATCAAGTTGGAACATGCGTCTCACATTAGAGGTTTTTGCAACTATTTTTGAGCCTCGTGATTTATCTCGAATCAAACATGTTTTCTTGCCGGAATGACTATCAAAGTAAATTTTTAGATTGTGATTAAGGAGTTGACTGACTGAAATTAGATTCTTTGTCAACCCAGGGACATATAAGACATATGATAGTCTACAGTTGCGTAAACCAAGGGGTATAGAAATATTGCCAATCCCCTAAACTGTATATGAAGAATCATCTCCCAACGAAACATGATTTTTCAATGGTGTGTCCCTCATTGAAATAAACCAGTCTCTGTGGCCAGTCATGTGTCGAGTGGCCCCCGAATCAACATACCAAACATCACTAGATGACGTGGATGATTCACTTGAACGAGCAGTGAACAAGTAGTATTCATTGTCTGAATGTTCTTGATTCTCAACAATATTTCCTTGCTAATGGGGTCTTCATTTCCAGTTCCCCTTTTTCTTACCTTGATTGTAGTTAGAATGTCCCTTGTGAGATTTTTGTGGAGGTCCAGAGTTTCTTGATGAACCTTTCTTGTAAGTATTATAGCGACAATCTTGTAGGTCATGTCCTCTTTTACAAATTGGACATTGCTTCTTCTGTTGTCTGTCCCCTTGATACTAATTTTTATTTTAGGACTTGTAGGTACCCAAATTTAATCTCCTTTAGAGACCGAGAAACATCATGGATTTGACAGGACACTCAAAGGCAGATAGATAATCATATATGTCATTTTGTAGCCAGGGAAGCAATCTATTTGACTCTTTAGCACTTAGGTTTTGACAAGAGTGGGTAACACCTTTAAAGGATGTGATCTAATCCTAACTATTTTAGGTTGTGCCTTTCAACCAAGGTAAGAGAACCTATTTTGTAACCTTTTTTATTGAATAATAATGATAAATTCTTCTTTTGCATAAATTTTATAGAGAAGACCTTGGGAAAATATGATCAACACACCAAATTTGACTCTCACAAGTTGTCACTTCCAGATCATGGAGATATTTTTACAACAAGACAAATTTTACTAAAGACATTTGGGACCCTGATTCCTTTTACATGTTTTGGTGATGGGGATTATGCATTGGCATACACACATGACAAACAAGGGTAGTACAGGTAGGATTTGTTGTTTTTGAGTGAATGTTTTGGTGGGAGGTGGGGCAGAATGAACTTGACTCACCAAATCCTTGAGGAATCTTACAAAATGGAAGGTTAAACCAACAGAATGCCACATAACAGCTAAAGTGTTTCCTTAACCAGAATATGTGCTTCAATGGAGGCCCAGATTAACACTTTTTCACACAATCTTTGAGATTCTATCACGAAGGATCGAACTAGAAAAACCCAACAAAGCATCAAGATCTAAGCCAAATCATGCCTAAGGTACACCCAAATGCTTACAGATAATCTCCGTCAAACAGATGAAAGAAGAGTGATTTTAAATCGTTTATTTCACTCCCAGATGAAGGGTCCTCTGAGAGATGAAATTGCAGATGCCACTAAACTGTCACAAGGATTGAGACTTGTGTGATTGAATCAGATTTTAATATAAGATTGCGAAAGAAACAATAAAAAAGTACTCGCATACACTCAAAAATAAAACAAACACATTTTTACTCAAGACAACATAGAATAGCTCATATTTGATCAAATTTATCAGCAAGGAAAAGTTTATAGAACAATCTCAGATCTTATCAATGGTTGTATGCTCACAACCACCTTGACACGATCATATTTGATACAAAAAGAGATATATAGGCCTCTCAAAATGCTTCTCAAAAAAGATGGGCTCTATCAAGCTTTCTATTAGATAAATCAATCCCGACCCCTAACACTCCAACCATTAGCACAAAAAATTTGTGCCATTTATAAAATTTATAATAGATACCCTTTTCCCCTCCTAAATACAGACCTTGAGTGATACCAGTGCTTTTCATGATTGCAATAATTATTCCCAGAATCAGATCTGTAAAAAGTTGCCAGGTGCTCGAGGGGGTAGATCTCATCGAATATCTCCCACATTCAACTCCTTCCTCTAGTAGATCACTCTTTCATCAATTTTCCAACCACTTCCACCCCTAATTTGTCAAATATGGCTCCTTGCATGCTTGGGAGAAGAAAAACAGAAAATATGATCGAGCAAGATAGTCAGACCATTTTAATGGCAAAAGACGTCTTCCAGATCTTCCCACCAAACTCATATATCAACATTAACTCCCCTCCTTGTTTGGCATGTAGGAAATACCAAGAAATCATGAAGACTTACACTTTCAGGCGTGTTTCAGTAAAAATGGGAGGAAAATCAAATTTATACTCTTAGTTGTCGTTGATCTTTACTTGAAATTTGGGTCATCCATGTGGAAGATTCAAAATTAAAAACAGACCCATGGGTTTCCTCTGACTCTTTACAACTTTTGGAAAAATGGAAAAATTTCACATTTTGTTTTGCACCTTCACCCTCGAGAAATGAGCCTGACATGTGTCCTATGGTGGGTCCCAGAGGAACCGCGGATAAATTCTGCCATTTTACCCTCTTTTTTGAAAAAAAGAAAATTTTCCAAGTTTTCCCTACAGCTCCGCCCTTGAGAAATGATTCTCACATGTGTCCTAATGTGGTTCCCAGCGGAACCACGCTTCCTTTTTACTTTTAACACTTTTTCTCACAGAGGGAAAATTTTCCAAATTTCCTCCGAAGGCTCGTACCTCCGCTATTGACTGGAGCAAGCTCTAACCTTTCTTCCATCGGGCTTGCAGGCCATTTTGATGTTTTGATCCTTTGAAAATCAGGGGGCAAAAAATGCAAGTTACCCCTGATGGTCCATCTCCCTGCCCCTTTGACTTGAAACAAACTTTGACTGATCCTTTGTTGGGCTTGTGGGCCATTTTTGATATCTTAACCCTTTTGAGCATAAGATGCAAAAATTATGAGTTTCCCCTCATGGTCTGCTTCCCCACTCCTTTTGAATTTTCAAACTGCCACGTGTCACTATGGCTCACCTTGAGATGGTCCCCAAAAATTGAGACCTTGAATGAGCATGGGCTTGCCACGTGTCCTGACTTGGCAAAATTTGTTTGAAGGCTCAAATCTCAGCGGAAGGCACCAAGTGTCATGCTCCGAGGCAGTCTCCTTTGGTCATTGAAAATTCCAAGAAAAATGCAAAGTGAGCGAAGGCCTCCAAGTGTCCTCCTAGAGTTTCTTTAAAATGAGACTTAAGGCCCAATCCCCAAACATGCGCGATTCCTCCACATGTGTCTCTGGTGCAATTTCAAAATTGTGCCCAAGTTTAAGACCCTAAATGAGCGCGGGATCCCCACATGTACATATTTTAAGTTGAGGTGATTCATAGAAATTTTGAAGTACCCAACCAAGATGCATCCAACCAAAAGGAGCCATGTTCCCTGTCGATGCAAGGATGCAAATTTGACTTGGAGAAACACCCTTCAAACCGTAAAATACAAAAAAATGATCATTGAAGCCCAAAAATGAAAATTTCTCCAAGGACAGAGAATTTAGAAATTTTACAAGGCTCAAATATGTTCCTCAAAGATACATCCATTCATTTTTCTTCAAGTATTTATGGAAGAAAAATCCCGACCGTGGAGAACGGAAAATATGGGAGAACCTGATTTTTTAGATGAACAAAGAACGGGAGACCCAAATTACAAACCTTTTCAAGAGGACAAATAACAGATTTTCAAAGGTGAAATAGGGTGAGACTATTTTGAACACCAACATCAGCTCCGACTCGAGGATTAGCACTCCCTGTGAGTGCCACAAGAACAAAGGTAGACCAAGTACCAAAAATATCCATTGGGAAATGGAGTTAGTTTGCAGAGCAGAGAAACATAGCCATCTCCCAAAAATGAAATAGAGAAACTAGCAAAAACAGGTCACTGAGAACCAGAACGAGTAAAAACACAAAAGACAGAGAACAAACAACAAACTATACATTGTACTTAATATTTTTCCTTGATTCAGGGGAATCAATCCAAGAAATGCTTCAAATTCCTACCAATCAACAGGAAACTCAAGCAGTTCACATCTAGTCCTTGAGGAAGAAGGTATGCT